>JAWZYV010009838.1:0-65922 GCA_038373885.1 Cheiracanthium punctorium | reverse complement strand
CACTTGACAAGTTTTAGATCCTAGAAGCTTTATTGTACACTGTAATAAGCATTGTTATCGGAGCGAGTGCAGCTCTACTGTAGATTCGGAAATTTTGAAAGCAAGGCGTGCCGAAATAGCTCAGTTGGGAGAGCGTTAGACTGAAGATCTAAAGGTCCCTGGTTCGATCCCGGGTTTCGGCATTGCGTCCTGATCCTCGGTAGTATAGTGGTCAGTATCCCCGCCTGTCACGCGGGAGACCGGGGTTCGATTCCCCGCCGGGGAGGACTCCTACATTTTTTAATTAATCAATTTTAAATATCGTTCTAAAATGGTTCGGAGCACATATTTTGACATTCAAAAGACGTGCTGGAAAGTTTTTTGAATTATTTGTACTAGTAGGGTTCATCTTAGTGCCGCTATTTTACTCAATTCTAACACCTAGTTAGTTTTACCTGTGTTAAGAAAACTAAACTAACTATCCATGACTAAGACTTCTGTTCAAAAAACATTTGAATTTTCGAACATAAATACAAATAGATTAGTTGTGTCAGGCACTTGACAAGTTTTAGGATCCTAGAAGCTTTATTGTACACTGTAATAAACATTGTTATCGGAGCGAGTGCAGCTCTACTGTAGATTCGGAAATTTTGAAAGCAAGGCGTGCCGAAATAGCTCAGTTGGGAGAGCGTTAGACAGAAGATCTAAAGGTCCCGGGTTTCGGCATTGCGTCCTGATCCTCGGTAGTATAGTGGTCAGTATCCCCGCCTGTCACGCGGGAGACCGGGGTTCGATTCCCCGCCGGGGAGGACTCCTACATTTTTTAATTAATCAATTTTAAATATCGATCTAAAATGGTTCGGAGCACATATTTTGACATTCAAAAGACGTGCTGGAAAGTTTTTTGAATTATTTGTACTACTAGGGTTCGTCTTAGTACCGCTATTTTACTCAATTCTAACACCTAGTTAGTTTTACCTGTGTTAAGAAAACTAAACTAACTATCCATGACTAAGTTTAAGACTTCGGTTAAAAAAACATTTGAATTTTCCAACATAAATACAAATAGATTAGTTGCGTCAGCCACTTGACAAGTTTTAGGATCCTAGAAGCTTTATTGTACACTGTAATAAGCATTGTTATCGGAGCGAGTGCAGCTCTACTGTAGATTCGGAAATTTTGAAAGCAAGGCGTGCCGAAATAGCTCAGTTGGGAGAGCGTTAGACTGAAGATCTAAAGGTCCCTGGTTCGATCCCGGGTTTCGGCATTGCGTCCTGATCCTCGGTAGTATAGTGGTCAGTATCCCCGCCTGTCACGCGGGAGACCGGGGTTCGATTCCCCGCCGGGGAGGACTCCTACATTTTTAATTAATCAATTTTAAATATCGTTCTAAAATGGTTCGGAGCACATATTTTGACATTCAAAAGACGTGCTGGAAAGTTTTTTGAATTATTTGTACTACTAGGGTTCATCTTAGTACCGCTATTTTACTCAATTCTAACACCTAGTTAGTTTTACCTGTGTTAAGAAAACTAAACTAACTATCCATGACTAAGTTTAAGACTTCTGTTCAAAAAACATTTGAATTTTCGAACATAAATACAAATAGATTAGTTGTGTCAGGCACTTGACAAGTTTTAGGATCCTAGAAGCTTTATTGTACACTGTAATAAGCATTGTTATCGGAGCGAGTGCAGCTCTACTGTAGATTCGGAAATTTTGAAAGCAAGGCGTGCCGAAATAGCTCAGTTGGGAGAGCGTTAGACTGAAGATCTAAAGGTCCCTGGTTCGATCCCGGGTTTCGGCATTGCGTCCTGATCCTCGGTAGTATAGTGGTCAGTATCCCCGCCTGTCACGCGGGAGACCGGGGTTCGATTCCCCGCCGGGGAGGACTCCTACATTTTTTAATTAATCAATTTTAAATATCGTTCTAAAATGGTTCGGAGCACATATTTTGACATTCAAAAGACGTGCTGGAAAGTTTTTTGAATTATTTGTACTACTAGGGTTAATCTTAGTGCCGCTATTTAACTCAATTCTAACACCTAGTTAGTTTTACCTGTGTTAAGAAAACTAAACTAACTATCCATGACTAAGTTTAAGACTTCTGTTCAAAAAACATTTGAATTTTCGAACATAAATACAAATAGATTAGTTGTGTCAGGCACTTGACAAGTTTTAGGATCCTAGAAGCTTTATTGTACACTGTAATAAGCATTGTTATCGGAGCGAGTGCAGCTCTACTGTAGATTCGGAAATTTTGAAAGCAAGGCGTGCCGAAATAGCTCAGTTGGGAGAGCGTTAGACTGAAGATCTAAAGGTCCCTGGTTCGATCCCGGGTTTCGGCATTGCGTCCTGATCCTCGGTAGTATAGTGGTCAGTATCCCCGCCTGTCACGCGGGAGACCGGGGTTCGATTCCCCGCCGGGGAGGACTCCTACATTTTTAATTAATCAATTTTAAATATCGTTCTAAAATGGTTCGGAGCACATATTTTGACATTCAAAAGACGTGCTGGAAAGTTTTTTGAATTATTTGTACTACTAGGGTTAATCTTAGTGCCGCTATTTTACTCAATTCTAACACCTAGTTAGTTTTACCTGTGTTAAGAAAACTAAACTAACTATCCATGACTAAGTTTAAGACTTCTGTTCAAAAAACATTTGAATTTTCGAACATAAATACAAATAGATTAGTTGTGTCAGGCACTTGACAAGTTTTAGGATCCTAGAAGCTTTATTGTACACTGTAATAAGCATTGTTATCGGAGCGAGTGCAGCTCTACTGTAGATTCGGAAATTTTGAAAGCAAGGCGTGCCGAAATAGCTCAGTTGGGAGAGCGTTAGACTGAAGATCTAAAGGTCCCTGGTTCGATCCCGGGTTTCGGCATTGCGTCCTGATCCTCGGTAGTATAGTGGTCAGTATCCCCGCCTGTCACGCGGGAGACCGGGGTTCGATTCCCCGCCGGGGAGGACTCCTACATTTTTAATTAATCAATTTTAAATATCGTTCTAAAATGGTTCGGAGCACATATTTTGACATTCAAAAGACGTGCTGGAAAGTTTTTTGAATTATTTGTACTACTAGGGTTAATCTTAGTGCCGCTATTTAACTAAATTCTAACACCTAGTTAGTTTTACCTGTGTTAAGAAAACTAAACTAACTATCCATGACTAAGTTTAAGACTTCTGTTCAAAAAACATTTGAATTTTCGAACATAAATACAAATAGATTAGTTGTGTCAGGCACTTGACAAGTTTTAGGATCCTAGAAGCTTTATTGTACACTGTAATAAGCATTGTTATCGGAGCGAGTGCAGCTCTACTGTAGATTCGGAAATTTTGAAAGCAAGGCGTGCCGAAATAGCTCAGTTGGGAGAGCGTTAGACTGAAGATCTAAAGGTCCCTGGTTCGATCCCGGGTTTCGGCATTGCGTCCTGATCCTCGGTAGTATAGTGGTCAGTATCCCCGCCTGTCACGCGGGAGACCGGGGTTCGATTCCCCGCCGGGGAGGACTCCTACATTTTTTAATTAATCAATTTTAAATATCGTTCTAAAATGGTTCGGAGCACATATTTTGACATTCAAAAGACGTGCTGGAAAGTTTTTTGAATTATTTGTACTACTAGGGTTAATCTTAGTGCCGCTATTTTACTCAATTCTAACACCTAGTTAGTTTTACCTGTGTTAAGAAAACTAAACTAACTATCCATGACTAAGTTTAAGACTTCTGTTCAAAAAACATTTGAATTTTCGAACATAAATACAAATAGATTAGTTGTGTCAGGCACTTGACAAGTTTTAGGATCCTAGAAGCTTTATTGTACACTGTAATAAGCATTGTTATCGGAGCGAGTGCAGCTCTACTGTAGATTCGGAAATTTTGAAAGCAAGGCGTGCCGAAATAGCTCAGTTGGGAGAGCGTTAGACTGAAGATCTAAAGGTCCCTGGTTCGATCCCGGGTTTCGGCATTGCGTCCTGATCCTCGGTAGTATAGTGGTCAGTATCCCCGCCTGTCACGCGGGAGACCGGGGTTCGATTCCCCGCCGGGGAGGACTCTTACATTTTTTAATTAATCAATTTAAATATCGTTCTAAAATGGTTCGGAGCACATATTTTGACATTCAAAAGACGTGCTGGAAAGTTTTTTGAATTATTTGTACTACTAGGGTTAATCTTAGTGCCGCTATTTAACTAAATTCTAACACCTAGTTAGTTTTACCTGTGTTAAGAAAACTAAACTAACTATCCATGACTAAGTTTAAGACTTCTGTTCAAAAAACATTTGAATTTTCGAACATAAATACAAATAGATTAGTTGTGTCAGGCACTTGACAAGTTTTAGGATCCTAGAAGCTTTATTGTACACTGTAATAAGCATTGTTATCGGAGCGAGTGCAGCTCTACTGTAGATTCGGAAATTTTGAAAGCAAGGCGTGCCGAAATAGCTCAGTTGGGAGAGCGTTAGACTGAAGATCTAAAGGTCCCTGGTTCGATCCCGGGTTTCGGCATTGCGTCCTGATCCTCGGTAGTATAGTGGTCAGTATCCCCGCCTGTCACGCGGGAGACCGGGGTTCGATTCCCCGCCGGGGAGGACTCTTACATTTTTTAATTAATCAATTTTAATATCGTTCTAAAATGGTTCGGAGCACATATTTTGACATTCAAAAGACGTGCTGGAAAGTTTTTTGAATTATTTGTACTACTAGGGTTAATCTTAGTGCCGCTATTTTACTAAATTCTAACACCTAGTTAGTTTTACCTGTGTTAAGAAAACTAAACTAACTATCCATGACTAAGTTTAAGACTTCTGTTCAAAAAAACATTTGAATTTTCGAACATAAATACAAATAGATTAGTTGTGTCAGGCACTTGACAAGTTTTAGGATCCTAGAAGCTTTATTGTACACTGTAATAAGCATTGTTATCGGAGCGAGTGCAGCTCTACTGTAGATTCGGAAATTTTGAAAGCAAGGCGTGCCGAAATAGCTCAGTTGGGAGAGCGTTAGACTGAAGATCTAAAGGTCCCTGGTTCGATCCCGGGTTTCGGCATTGCGTCCTGATCCTCGGTAGTATAGTGGTCAGTATCCCCGCCTGTCACGCGGGAGACCGGGGTTCGATTCCCCGCCGGGGAGGACTCCTACATTTTTTAATTAATCAATTTTAAATATCGTTCTAAAATGGTTCGGAGCACATATTTTGACATTCAAAAGACGTGCTGGAAAGTTTTTTGAATTATTTGTACTACTAGGGTTAATCTTAGTGCCGCTATTTTACTCAATTCTAACACCTAGTTAGTTTTACCTGTGTTAAGAAAACTAAACTAACTATCCATGACTAAGTTTAAGACTTCTGTTCAAAAAACATTTGAATTTTCGAACATAAATACAAATAGATTAGTTGTGTCAGGCACTTGACAAGTTTTAGGATCCTAGAAGCTTTATTGTACACTGTAATAAGCATTGTTATCGGAGCGAGTGCAGCTCTACTGTAGATTCGGAAATTTTGAAAGCAAGGCGTGCCGAAATAGCTCAGTTGGGAGAGCGTTAGACTGAAGATCTAAAGGTCCCTGGTTCGATCCCGGGTTTCGGCATTGCGTCCTGATCCTCGGTAGTATAGTGGTCAGTATCCCCGCCTGTCACGCGGGAGACCGGGGTTCGATTCCCCGCCGGGGAGGACTCTTACATCTTTTTTAAATATCGTTCTAAAATGGTTCGGAGCACATATTTTGACATTCAAAAGACGTGCTGGAAAGTTTTTTGAATTATTTGTACTACTAGGGTTAATCTTAGTGCCGCTATTTAACTAAATTCTAACACCTAGTTAGTTTTACCTGTGTTAAGAAAACTAAACTAACTATCCATGACTAAGTTTAAGACTTCTGTTCAAAAAACATTTGAATTTTCGAACATAAATACAAATAGATTAGTTGTGTCAGGCACTTGACAAGTTTTAGGATCCTAGAAGCTTTATTGTACACTGTAATAAGCATTGTTATCGGAGCGAGTGCAGCTCTACTGTAGATTCGGAAATTTTGAAAGCAAGGCGTGCCGAAATAGCTCAGTTGGGAGAGCGTTAGACTGAAGATCTAAAGGTCCCTGGTTCGATCCCGGGTTTCGGCATTGCGTCCTGATCCTCGGTAGTATAGTGGTCAGTATCCCCGCCTGTCACGCGGGAGACCGGGGTTCGATTCCCCGCCGGGGAGGACTCCTACATTTTTAATTAATCAATTTTAAATATCGTTCTAAAATGGTTCGGAGCACATATTTTGACATTCAAAAGTCGTGCTGGAAAGTTTTTTGAATTATTTGTACTACTAGGGTTAATCTTAGTGCCGCTATTTTACTCAATTCTAACACCTAGTTAGTTTTACCTGTGTTAAGAAAACTAAACTAACTATCCATGACTAAGTTTAAGACTTCTGTTCAAAAAACATTTGAATTTTCGAACATAAATACAAATAGATTAGTTGTGTCAGGCACTTGACAAGTTTTAGGATCCTAGAAGCTTTATTGTACACTGTAATAAGCATTGTTATCGGAGCGAGTGCAGCTCTACTGTAGATTCGGAAATTTTGAAAGCAAGGCGTGCCGAAATAGCTCAGTTGGGAGAGCGTTAGACTGAAGATCTAAAGGTCCCTGGTTCGATCCCGGGTTTCGGCATTGCGTCCTGATCCTCGGTAGTATAGTGGTCAGTATCCCCGCCTGTCACGCGGGAGACCGGGGTTCGATTCCCCGCCGGGGAGGACTCCTACATTTTTTAATTAATCAATTTTAAATATCGTTCTAAAATGGTTCGGAGCACATATTTTGACATTCAAAAGACGTGCTGGAAAGTTTTTTGAATTATTTGTACTACTAGGGTTAATCTTAGTGCCGCTATTTAACTAAATTCTAACACCTAGTTAGTTTTACCTGTGTTAAGAAAACTAAACTAACTATCCATGACTAAGTTTAAGACTTCTGTTCAAAAAACATTTGAATTTTCGAACATAAATACAAATAGATTAGTTGTGTCAGGCACTTGACAAGTTTTAGGATCCTAGAAGCTTTATTGTACACTGTAATAAGCATTGTTATCGGAGCGAGTGCAGCTCTACTGTAGATTCGGAAATTTTGAAAGCAAGGCGTGCCGAAATAGCTCAGTTGGGAGAGCGTTAGACTGAAGATCTAAAGGTCCCGGGTTTCGGCATTGCGTCCTGATCCTCGGTAGTATAGTGGTCAGTATCCCCGCCTGTCACGCGGGAGACCGGGGTTCGATTCCCCGCCGGGGAGGACTCCTACATTTTTAATTAATCAATTTTAAATATCGTTCTAAAATGGTTCGGAGCACATATTTTGACATTCAAAAGACGTGCTGGAAAGTTTTTTGAATTATTTGTACTACTAGGGTTAATCTTAGTGCCGCTATTTAACTAAATTCTAACACCTAGTTAGTTTTACCTGTGTTAAGAAAACTAAACTAACTATCCATGACTAAGTTTAAGACTTCTGTTCAAAAAACATTTGAATTTTCGAACATAAATACAAATAGATTAGTTGTGTCAGGCACTTGACAAGTTTTAGGATCCTAGAAGCTTTATTGTACACTGTAATAAGCATTGTTATCGGAGCGAGTGCAGCTCTACTGTAGATTCGGAAATTTTGAAAGCAAGGCGTGCCGAAATAGCTCAGTTGGGAGAGCGTTAGACTGAAGATCTAAAGGTCCCTGGTTCGATCCCGGGTTTCGGCATTGCGTCCTGATCCTCGGTAGTATAGTGGTCAGTATCCCCGCCTGTCACGCGGGAGACCGGGGTTCGATTCCCCGCCGGGGAGGACTCCTACATTTTTTAATAATCAATTTTAAATATCGTTCTAAAATGGTTCGGAGCACATATTTTGACATTCAAAAGACGTGCTGGAAAGTTTTTTGAATTATTTGTACTACTAGGGTTAATCTTAGTGCCGCTATTTTACTCAATTCTAACACCTAGTTAGTTTTACCTGTGTTAAGAAAACTAAACTAACTATCCATGACTAAGTTTAAGACTTCTGTTCAAAAAACATTTGAATTTTCGAACATAAATACAAATAGATTAGTTGTGTCAGGCACTTGACAAGTTTTAGGATCCTAGAAGCTTTATTGTACACTGTAATAAGCATTGTTATCGGAGCGAGTGCAGCTCTACTGTAGATTCGGAAATTTTGAAAGCAAGGCGTGCCGAAATAGCTCAGTTGGGAGAGCGTTAGACTGAAGATCTAAAGGTCCCTGGTTCGATCCCGGGTTTCGGCATTGCGTCCTGATCCTCGGTAGTATAGTGGTCAGTATCCCCGCCTGTCACGCGGGAGACCGGGGTTCGATTCCCCGCCGGGGAGGACTCCTACATTTTTTAATTAATCAATTTTAAATATCGTTCTAAAATGGTTCGGAGCACATATTTTGACATTCAAAAGACGTGCTGGAAAGTTTTTTGAATTATTTGTACTACTAGGGTTAATCTTAGTGCCGCTATTTTACTCAATTCTAACACCTAGTTAGTTTTACCTGTGTTAAGAAAACTAAACTAACTATCCATGACTAAGTTTAAGACTTCTGTTCAAAAAACATTTGAATTTTCGAACATAAATACAAATAGATTAGTTGTGTCAGGCACTTGACAAGTTTTAGGATCCTAGAAGCTTTATTGTACACTGTAATAAGCATTGTTATCGGAGCGAGTGCAGCTCTACTGTAGATTCGGAAATTTTGAAAGCAAGGCGTGCCGAAATAGCTCAGTTGGGAGAGCGTTAGACTGAAGATCTAAAGGTCCCTGGTTCGATCCCGGGTTTCGGCATTGCGTCCTGATCCTCGGTAGTATAGTGGTCAGTATCCCCGCCTGTCACGCGGGAGACCGGGGTTCGATTCCCCGCCGGGGAGGACTCCTACATTTTTTAATTAATCAATTTTAAATATCGTTCTAAAATGGTTCGGAGCACATATTTTGACATTCAAAAGACGTGCTGGAAAGTTTTTTGAATTATTTGTACTACTAGGGTTCATCTTAGTACCGCTATTTTACTCAATTCTAACACCTAGTTAGTTTTACCTGTGTTAAGAAAACTAAACTAACTATCCATGACTAAGTTTAAGACTTCTGTTCAAAAAACATTTGAATTTTCGAACATAAATACAAATAGATTAGTTGTGTCAGGCACTTGACAAGTTTTAGGATCCTAGAAGCTTTATTGTACACTGTAATAAGCATTGTTATCGGAGCGAGTGCAGCTCTACTGTAGATTCGGAAATTTTGAAAGCAAGGCGTGCCGAAATAGCTCAGTTGGGAGAGCGTTAGACTGAAGATCTAAAGGTCCCTGGTTCGATCCCGGGTTTCGGCATTGCGTCCTGATCCTCGGTAGTATAGTGGTCAGTATCCCCGCCTGTCACGCGGGAGACCGGGGTTCGATTCCCCGCCGGGGAGGACTCCTACATTTTTTAATTAATCAATTTTAAATATCGTTCTAAAATGGTTCGGAGCACATATTTTGACATTCAAAAGACGTGCTGGAAAGTTTTTTGAATTATTTGTACTACTAGGGTTAATCTTAGTGCCGCTATTTAACTAAATTCTAACACCTAGTTAGTTTTACCTGTGTTAAGAAAACTAAACTAACTATCCATGACTAAGTTTAAGACTTCTGTTCAAAAAAACATTTGAATTTTCGAACATAAATACAAATAGATTAGTTGTGTCAGGCACTTGACAAGTTTTAGGATCCTAGAAGCTTTATTGTACACTGTAATAAGCATTGTTATCGGAGCGAGTGCAGCTCTACTGTAGATTCGGAAATTTTGAAAGCAAGGCGTGCCGAAATAGCTCAGTTGGGAGAGCGTTAGACTGAAGATCTAAAGGTCCCTGGTTCGATCCCGGGTTTCGGCATTGCGTCCTGATCCTCGGTAGTATAGTGGTCAGTATCCCCGCCTGTCACGCGGGAGACCGGGGTTCGATTCCCCGCCGGGGAGGACTCCTACATTTTTTAATTAATCAATTTTAAATATCGTTCTAAAATGGTTCGGAGCACATATTTTGACATTCAAAAGTCGTGCTGGAAAGTTTTTTGAATTATTTGTACTACTAGGGTTAATCTTAGTGCCGCTATTTAACTAAATTCTAACACCTAGTTAGTTTTACCTGTGTTAAGAAAACTAAACTAACTATCCATGACTAAGTTTAAGACTTCTGTTCAAAAAACATTTGAATTTTCGAACATAAATACAAATAGATTAGTTGTGTCAGGCACTTGACAAGTTTTAGGATCCTAGAAGCTTTATTGTACACTGTAATAAGCATTGTTATCGGAGCGAGTGCAGCTCTACTGTAGATTCGGAAATTTTGAAAGCAAGGCGTGCCGAAATAGCTCAGTTGGGAGAGCGTTAGACTGAAGATCTAAAGGTCCCTGGTTCGATCCCGGGTTTCGGCATTGCGTCCTGATCCTCGGTAGTATAGTGGTCAGTATCCCCGCCTGTCACGCGGGAGACCGGGGTTCGATTCCCCGCCGGGGAGGACTCCTACATTTTTTAATTAATCAATTTTAAATATCGTTCTAAAATGGTTCGGAGCACATATTTTGACATTCAAAAGACGTGCTGGAAAGTTTTTTGAATTATTTGTACTACTAGGGTTCATCTTAGTGCCGCTATTTTACTCAATTCTAACACCTAGTTAGTTTTACCTGTGTTAAGAAAACTAAACTAACTATCCATGACTAAGTTTAAGACTTCTGTTCAAAAAACATTTGAATTTTCGAACATAAATACAAATAGATTAGTTGTGTCAGGCACTTGACAAGTTTTAGGATCCTAGAAGCTTTATTGTACACTGTAATAAGCATTGTTATCGGAGCGAGTGCAGCTCTACTGTAGATTCGGAAATTTTGAAAGCAAGGCGTGCCGAAATAGCTCAGTTGGGAGAGCGTTAGACTGAAGATCTAAAGGTCCCTGGTTCGATCCCGGGTTTCGGCATTGCGTCCTGATCCTCGGTAGTATAGTGGTCAGTATCCCCGCCTGTCACGCGGGAGACCGGGGTTCGATTCCCCGCCGGGGAGGACTCCTACATTTTTTAATTAATCAATTTTAAATATCGTTCTAAAATGGTTCGGAGCACATATTTTGACATTCAAAAGACGTGCTGGAAAGTTTTTTGAATTATTTGTACTAGTAGGGTTCATCTTAGTGCCGCTATTTTACTCTATTCTAACACCTAGTTAGTTTTACCTGTGTTAAGAAAACTAAACTAACTATCCATGACTAAGTTTAAGACTTCTGTTCAAAAAACATTTGAATTTTCGAACATAAATACAAATAGATTAGTTGTGTCAGGCACTTGACAAGTTTTAGGATCCTAGAAGCTTTATTGTACACTGTAATAAGCATTGTTATCGGAGCGAGTGCAGCTCTACTGTAGATTCGGAAATTTTGAAAGCAAGGCGTGCCGAAATAGCTCAGTTGGGAGAGCGTTAGACTGAAGATCTAAAGGTCCCTGGTTCGATCCCGGGTTTCGGCATTGCGTCCTGATCCTCGGTAGTATAGTGGTCAGTATCCCCGCCTGTCACGCGGGAGACCGGGGTTCGATTCCCCGCCGGGGAGGACTCCTACATTTTTTAATTAATCAATTTTAAATATCGTTCTAAAATGGTTCGGAGCACATATTTTGACATTCAAAAGACGTGCTGGAAAGTTTTTTGAATTATTTGTACTACTAGGGTTAATCTTAGTGCCGCTATTTAACTCAATTCTAACACCTAGTTAGTTTTACCTGTGTTAAGAAAACTAAACTAACTATCCATGACTAAGTTTAAGACTTCTGTTCAAAAAACATTTGAATTTTCGAACATAAATACAAATAGATTAGTTGTGTCAGGCACTTGACAAGTTTTAGGATCCTAGAAGCTTTATTGTACACTGTAATAAGCATTGTTATCGGAGCGAGTGCAGCTCTACTGTAGATTCGGAAATTTTGAAAGCAAGGCGTGCCGAAATAGCTCAGTTGGGAGAGCGTTAGACTGAAGATCTAAAGGTCCCTGGTTCGATCCCGGGTTTCGGCATTGCGTCCTGATCCTCGGTAGTATAGTGGTCAGTATCCCCGCCTGTCACGCGGGAGACCGGGGTTCGATTCCCCGCCGGGGAGGACTCCTACATTTTTTAATTAATCAATTTTAAATATCGTTCTAAAATGGTTCGGAGCACATATTTTGACATTCAAAAGACGTGCTGGAAAGTTTTTTGAATTATTTGTACTACTAGGGTTCATCTTAGTACCGCTATTTTACTCAATTCTAACACCTAGTTAGTTTTACCTGTGTTAAGAAAACTAAACTAACTATCCATGACTAAGTTTAAGACTTCTGTTCAAAAAACATTTGAATTTTCGAACATAAATACAAATAGATTAGTTGTGTCAGGCACTTGACAAGTTTTAGGATCCTAGAAGCTTTATTGTACACTGTAATAAGCATTGTTATCGGAGCGAGTGCAGCTCTACTGTAGATTCGGAAATTTTGAAAGCAAGGCGTGCCGAAATAGCTCAGTTGGGAGAGCGTTAGACTGAAGATCTAAAGGTCCCTGGTTCGATCCCGGGTTTCGGCATTGCGTCCTGATCCTCGGTAGTATAGTGGTCAGTATCCCCGCCTGTCACGCGGGAGACCGGGGTTCGATTCCCCGCCGGGGAGGACTCCTACATTTTTTAATTAATCAATTTTAAATATCGTTCTAAAATGGTTCGGAGCACATATTTTGACATTCAAAAGACGTGCTGGAAAGTTTTTTGAATTATTTGTACTACTAGGGTTAATCTTAGTGCCGCTATTTTACTCAATTCTAACACCTAGTTAGTTTTACCTGTGTTAAGAAAACTAAACTAACTATCCATGACTAAGTTTAAGACTTCTGTTCAAAAAACATTTGAATTTTCGAACATAAATACAAATAGATTAGTTGTGTCAGGCACTTGACAAGTTTTAGGATCCTAGAAGCTTTATTGTACACTGTAATAAGCATTGTTATCGGAGCGAGTGCAGCTCTACTGTAGATTCGGAAATTTTGAAAGCAAGGCGTGCCGAAATAGCTCAGTTGGGAGAGCGTTAGACTGAAGATCTAAAGGTCCCTGGTTCGATCCCGGGTTTCGGCATTGCGTCCTGATCCTCGGTAGTATAGTGGTCAGTATCCCCGCCTGTCACGCGGGAGACCGGGGTTCGATTCCCCGCCGGGGAGGACTCCTACATTTTTAATTAATCAATTTTAAATATCGTTCTAAAATGGTTCGGAGCACATATTTTGACATTCAAAAGACGTGCTGGAAAGTTTTTTGAATTATTTGTACTACTAGGGTTAATCTTAGTGCCGCTATTTAACTAAATTCTAACACCTAGTTAGTTTTACCTGTGTTAAGAAAACTAAACTAACTATCCATGACTAAGTTTAAGACTTCTGTTCAAAAAACATTTGAATTTTCGAACATAAATACAAATAGATTAGTTGTGTCAGGCACTTGACAAGTTTTAGGATCCTAGAAGCTTTATTGTACACTGTAATAAGCATTGTTATCGGAGCGAGTGCAGCTCTACTGTAGATTCGGAAATTTTGAAAGCAAGGCGTGCCGAAATAGCTCAGTTGGGAGAGCGTTAGACTGAAGATCTAAAGGTCCCTGGTTCGATCCCGGGTTTCGGCATTGCGTCCTGATCCTCGGTAGTATAGTGGTCAGTATCCCCGCCTGTCACGCGGGAGACCGGGGTTCGATTCCCCGCCGGGGAGGACTCCTACATTTTTTAATTAATCAATTTTAAATATCGTTCTAAAATGGTTCGGAGCACATATTTGACATTCAAAAGACGTGCTGGAAAGTTTTTTGAATTATTTGTACTACTAGGGTTAATCTTAGTGCCGCTATTTTACTAAATTCTAACACCTAGTTAGTTTTACCTGTGTTAAGAAAACTAAACTAACTATCCATGACTAAGTTTAAGACTTCTGTTCAAAAAACATTTGAATTTTCGAACATAAATACAAATAGATTAGTTGTGTCAGGCACTTGACAAGTTTTAGGATCCTAGAAGCTTTATTGTACACTGTAATAAGCATTGTTATCGGAGCGAGTGCAGCTCTACTGTAGATTCGGAAATTTTGAAAGCAAGGCGTGCCGAAATAGCTCAGTTGGGAGAGCGTTAGACTGAAGATCTAAAGGTCCCTGGTTCGATCCCGGGTTTCGGCATTGCGTCCTGATCCTCGGTAGTATAGTGGTCAGTATCCCCGCCTGTCACGCGGGAGACCGGGGTTCGATTCCCCGCCGGGGAGGACTCCTACATTTTTTAATTAATCAATTTTAAATATCGTTCTAAAATGGTTCGGAGCACATATTTTGACATTCAAAAGACGTGCTGGAAAGTTTTTTGAATTATTTGTACTACTAGGGTTAATCTTAGTGCCGCTATTTAACTAAATTCTAACACCTAGTTAGTTTTACCTGTGTTAAGAAAACTAAACTAACTATCCATGACTAAGTTTAAGACTTCTGTTCAAAAAACATTTGAATTTTCGAACATAAATACAAATAGATTAGTTGTGTCAGGCACTTGACAAGTTTTAGGATCCTAGAAGCTTTATTGTACACTGTAATAAGCATTGTTATCGGAGCGAGTGCAGCTCTACTGTAGATTCGGAAATTTTGAAAGCAAGGCGTGCCGAAATAGCTCAGTTGGGAGAGCGTTAGACTGAAGATCTAAAGGTCCCTGGTTCGATCCCGGGTTTCGGCATTGCGTCCTGATCCTCGGTAGTATAGTGGTCAGTATCCCCGCCTGTCACGCGGGAGACCGGGGTTCGATTCCCCGCCGGGGAGGACTCCTACATTTTTTAATTAATCAATTTTAAATATCGTTCTAAAATGGTTCGGAGCACATATTTTGACATTCAAAAGACGTGCTGGAAAGTTTTTTGAATTATTTGTACCAGTAGGGTTCATCTTAGTGCCGCTATTTTACTCAATTCTAACACCTAGTTAGTTTTACCTGTGTTAAGAAAACTAAACTAACTATCCATGACTAAGTTTAAGACTTCTGTTCAAAAAACATTTGAATTTTCGAACATAAATACAAATAGATTAGTTGTGTCAGGCACTTGACAAGTTTTAGGATCCTAGAAGCTTTATTGTACACTGTAATAAGCATTGTTATCGGAGCGAGTGCAGCTCTACTGTAGATTCGGAAATTTTGAAAGCAAGGCGTGCCGAAATAGCTCAGTTGGGAGAGCGTTAGACTGAAGATCTAAAGGTCCCTGGTTCGATCCCGGGTTTCGGCATTGCGTCCTGATCCTCGGTAGTATAGTGGTCAGTATCCCCGCCTGTCACGCGGGAGACCGGGGTTCGATTCCCGCCGGGGAGGACTCTACATTTTTAATTAATCAATTTAAATATCGTTCTAAAATGGTTCGGAGCACATATTTTACATCAAAGACGTGCTGGAAAGTTTTTTGAATTATTTGTACTACTAGGGTTAATCTTAGTGCCGCTATTTAACTAAATTCTAACACCTAGTTAGTTTTACCTGTGTTAAGAAAACTAAACTAACTATCCATGACTAAGTTTAAGACTTCTGTTCAAAAAACATTTGAATTTTCGAACATAAATACAAATAGATTAGTTGTGTCAGGCACTTGACAAGTTTTAGGATCCTAGAAGCTTTATTGTACACTGTAATAAGCATTGTTATCGGAGCGAGTGCAGCTCTACTGTAGATTCGGAAATTTTGAAAGCAAGGCGTGCCGAAATAGCTCAGTTGGGAGAGCGTTAGACTGAAGATCTAAAGGTCCCTGGTTCGATCCCGGGTTTCGGCATTGCGTCCTGATCCTCGGTAGTATAGTGGTCAGTATCCCCGCCTGTCACGCGGGAGACCGGGGTTCGATTCCCCGCCGGGGAGGACTCCTACATTTTTAATTATCAATTTAAATATCGTTCTAAAATGGTTCGGAGCACATATTTTGACATTCAAAAGACGTGCTGGAAAGTTTTTTGAATTATTTGTACTACTAGGGTTAATCTTAGTGCCGCTATTTAACTCAATTCTAACACCTAGTTAGTTTTACCTGTGTTAAGAAAACTAAACTAACTATCCATGACTAAGTTTAAGACTTCTGTTCAAAAAACATTTGAATTTTCGAACATAAATACAAATAGATTAGTTGTGTCAGGCACTTGACAAGTTTTAGGATCCTAGAAGCTTTATTGTACACTGTAATAAGCATTGTTATCGGAGCGAGTGCAGCTCTACTGTAGATTCGGAAATTTTGAAAGCAAGGCGTGCCGAAATAGCTCAGTTGGGAGAGCGTTAGACTGAAGATCTAAAGGTCCCTGGTTCGATCCCGGGTTTCGGCATTGCGTCCTGATCCTCGGTAGTATAGTGGTCAGTATCCCCGCCTGTCACGCGGGAGACCGGGGTTCGATTCCCCGCCGGGGAGGACTCCTACATTTTTTAATTAATCAATTTTAAATATCGTTCTAAAATGGTTCGGAGCACATATTTTGACATTCAAAAGACGTGCTGGAAAGTTTTTTGAATTATTTGTACTACTAGGGTTCATCTTAGTGCCGCTATTTTACTCAATTCTAACACCTAGTTAGTTTTACCTGTGTTAAGAAAACTAAACTAACTATCCATGACTAAGTTTAAGACTTCTGTTCAAAAAACATTTGAATTTTCGAACATAAATACAAATAGATTAGTTGTGTCAGGCACTTGACAAGTTTTAGGATCCTAGAAGCTTTATTGTACACTGTAATAAACATTGTTATCGGAGCGAGTGCAGCTCTACTGTAGATTCGGAAATTTTGAAAGCAAGGCGTGCCGAAATAGCTCAGTTGGGAGAGCGTTAGACTGAAGATCTAAAGGTCCCTGGTTCGATCCCGGGTTTCGGCATTGCGTCCTGATCCTCGGTAGTATAGTGGTCAGTATCCCCGCCTGTCACGCGGGAGACCGGGGTTCGATTCCCCGCCGGGGAGGACTCCTACATTTTTTAATTAATCAATTTTAAATATCGTTCTAAAATGGTTCGGAGCACATATTTTGACATTCAAAAGACGTGCTGGAAAGTTTTTTGAATTATTTGTACTACTAGGGTTAATCTTAGTGCCGCTATTTAACTAAATTCTAACACCTAGTTAGTTTTACCTGTGTTAAGAAAACTAAACTAACTATCCATGACTAAGTTTAAGACTTCTGTTCAAAAAACATTTGAATTTTCGAACATAAATACAAATAGATTAGTTGTGTCAGGCACTTGACAAGTTTTAGGATCCTAGAAGCTTTATTGTACACTGTAATAAGCATTGTTATCGGAGCGAGTGCAGCTCTACTGTAGATTCGGAAATTTTGAAAGCAAGGCGTGCCGAAATAGCTCAGTTGGGAGAGCGTTAGACTGAAGATCTAAAGGTCCCTGGTTCGATCCCGGGTTTCGGCATTGCGTCCTGATCCTCGGTAGTATAGTGGTCAGTATCCCCGCCTGTCACGCGGGAGACCGGGGTTCGATTCCCCGCCGGGGAGGACTCCTACATTTTTTAATTAATCAATTTTAAATATCGTTCTAAAATGGTTCGGAGCACATATTTTGACATTCAAAAGACGTGCTGGAAAGTTTTTTGAATTATTTGTACTACTAGGGTTCATCTTAGTACCGCTATTTTACTCAATTCTAACACCTAGTTAGTTTTACCTGTGTTAAGAAAACTAAACTAACTATCCATGACTAAGTTTAAGACTTCTGTTCAAAAAACATTTGAATTTTCGAACATAAATACAAATAGATTAGTTGTGTCAGGCACTTGACAAGTTTTAGGATCCTAGAAGCTTTATTGTACACTGTAATAAGCATTGTTATCGGAGCGAGTGCAGCTCTACTGTAGATTCGGAAATTTTGAAAGCAAGGCGTGCCGAAATAGCTCAGTTGGGAGAGCGTTAGACTGAAGATCTAAAGGTCCCTGGTTCGATCCCGGGTTTCGGCATTGCGTCCTGATCCTCGGTAGTATAGTGGTCAGTATCCCCGCCTGTCACGCGGGAGACCGGGGTTCGATTCCCCGCCGGGGAGGACTCCTACATTTTTAATTAATCAATTTTAAATATCGTTCTAAAATGGTTCGGAGCACATATTTTGACATTCAAAAGACGTGCTGGAAAGTTTTTTGAATTATTTGTACTACTAGGGTTCATCTTAGTACCGCTATTTTACTCAATTCTAACACCTAGTTAGTTTTACCTGTGTTAAGAAAACTAAACTAACTATCCATGACTAAGTTTAAGACTTCTGTTCAAAAAACATTTGAATTTTCGAACATAAATACAAATAGATTAGTTGTGTCAGGCACTTGACAAGTTTTAGGATCCTAGAAGCTTTATTGTACACTGTAATAAGCATTGTTATCGGAGCGAGTGCAGCTCTACTGTAGATTCGGAAATTTTGAAAGCAAGGCGTGCCGAAATAGCTCAGTTGGGAGAGCGTTAGACTGAAGATCTAAAGGTCCCTGGTTCGATCCCGGGTTTCGGCATTGCGTCCTGATCCTCGGTAGTATAGTGGTCAGTATCCCCGCCTGTCACGCGGGAGACCGGGGTTCGATTCCCCGCCGGGGAGGACTCCTACATTTTTTAATTAATCAATTTTAAATATCGATCTAAAATGGTTCGGAGCACATATTTTGACATTCAAAAGACGTGCTGGAAAGTTTTTTGAATTATTTGTACTACTAGGGTTTATCTTAGTGCCGCTATTTAACTAAATTCTAACACCTAGTTAGTTTTACCTGTGTTAAGAAAACTAAACTAACTATCCATGACTAAGTTTAAGACTTCTGTTCAAAAAACATTTGAATTTTCGAACATAAATACAAATAGATTAGTTGTGTCAGGCACTTGACAAGTTTTAGGATCCTAGAAGCTTTATTGTACACTGTAATAAGCATTGTTATCGGAGCGAGTGCAGCTCTACTGTAGATTCGGAAATTTTGAAAGCAAGGCGTGCCGAAATAGCTCAGTTGGGAGAGCGTTAGACTGAAGATCTAAAGGTCCCTGGTTCGATCCCGGGTTTCGGCATTGCGTCCTGATCCTCGGTAGTATAGTGGTCAGTATCCCGCCTGTCACGCGGGAGACCGGGGTTCGATTCCCCGCCGGGGAGGACTCCTACATTTTTAATTAATCAATTTAAATATCGTTCTAAAATGGTTCGGAGCACATATTTTGACATTCAAAAGACGTGCTGGAAAGTTTTTTGAATTATTTGTACTACTAGGGTTAATCTTAGTGCCGCTATTTAACTAAATTCTAACACCTAGTTAGTTTTACCTGTGTTAAGAAAACTAAACTAACTATCCATGACTAAGTTTAAGACTTCTGTTCAAAAAACATTTGAATTTTCGAACATAAATACAAATAGATTAGTTGTGTCAGGCACTTGACAAGTTTTAGGATCCTAGAAGCTTTATTGTACACTGTAATAAGCATTGTTATCGGAGCGAGTGCAGCTCTACTGTAGATTCGGAAATTTTGAAAGCAAGGCGTGCCGAAATAGCTCAGTTGGGAGAGCGTTAGACTGAAGATCTAAAGGTCCCTGGTTCGATCCCGGGTTTCGGCATTGCGTCCTGATCCTCGGTAGTATAGTGGTCAGTATCCCCGCCTGTCACGCGGGAGACCGGGGTTCGATTCCCGCCGGGGAGGACTCCTACATTTTTTAATTAATCAATTTTAAATATCGTTCTAAAATGGTTCGGAGCACATATTTTGACATTCAAAAGACGTGCTGGAAAGTTTTTTGAATTATTTGTACTAGTAGGGTTCATCTTAGTGCCGCTATTTTACTCAATTCTAACACCTAGTTAGTTTTACCTGTGTTAAGAAAACTAAACTAACTATCCATGACTAAGTTTAAGACTTCTGTTCAAAAAACATTTGAATTTTCGAACATAAATACAAATAGATTAGTTGTGTCAGGCACTTGACAAGTTTTAGGATCCTAGAAGCTTTATTGTACACTGTAATAAGCATTGTTATCGGAGCGAGTGCAGCTCTACTGTAGATTCGGAAATTTTGAAAGCAAGGCGTGCCGAAATAGCTCAGTTGGGAGAGCGTTAGACTGAAGATCTAAAGGTCCCTGGTTCGATCCCGGGTTTCGGCATTGCGTCCTGATCCTCGGTAGTATAGTGGTCAGTATCCCCGCCTGTCACGCGGGAGACCGGGGTTCGATTCCCCGCCGGGGAGGACTCCTACATTTTTTAATTAATCAATTTTAAATATCGTTCTAAAATGGTTCGGAGCACATATTTTGACATTCAAAAGACGTGCTGGAAAGTTTTTTGAATTATTTGTACTACTAGGGTTCATCTTAGTGCCGCTATTTTACTCAATTCTAACACCTAGTTAGTTTTACCTGTGTTAAGAAAACTAAACTAACTATCCATGACTAAGTTTAAGACTTCTGTTCAAAAAACATTTGAATTTTCGAACATAAATACAAATAGATTAGTTGTGTCAGGCACTTGACAAGTTTTAGGATCCTAGAAGCTTTATTGTACACTGTAATAAGCATTGTTATCGGAGCGAGTGCAGCTCTACTGTAGATTCGGAAATTTTGAAAGCAAGGCGTGCCGAAATAGCTCAGTTGGGAGAGCGTTAGACTGAAGATCTAAAGGTCCCTGGTTCGATCCCGGGTTTCGGCATTGCGTCCTGATCCTCGGTAGTATAGTGGTCAGTATCCCGCCTGTCACGCGGGAGACCGGGGTTCGATTCCCCGCCGGGGAGGACTCTTACACTTTTTAATTATCAATTTTAAATATCGTTCTAAAATGGTTCGGAGCACATATTTTGACATTCAAAAGACGTGCTGGAAAGTTTTTTGAATTATTTGTACTACTAGGGTTAATCTTAGTGCCGCTATTTAACTAAATTCTAACACCTAGTTAGTTTTACCTGTGTTAAGAAAACTAAACTAACTATCCATGACTAAGTTTAAGACTTCTGTTCAAAAAACATTTGAATTTTCGAACATAAATACAAATAGATTAGTTGTGTCAGGCACTTGACAAGTTTTAGGATCCTAGAAGCTTTATTGTACACTGTAATAAGCATTGTTATCGGAGCGAGTGCAGCTCTACTGTAGATTCGGAAATTTTGAAAGCAAGGCGTGCCGAAATAGCTCAGTTGGGAGAGCGTTAGACTGAAGATCTAAAGGTCCCTGGTTCGATCCCGGGTTTCGGCATTGCGTCCTGATCCTCGGTAGTATAGTGGTCAGTATCCCCGCCTGTCACGCGGGAGACCGGGGTTCGATTCCCCGCCGGGGAGGACTCCTACATTTTTTAATTAATCAATTTTAAATATCGTTCTAAAATGGTTCGGAGCACATATTTTGACATTCAAAAGTCGTGCTGGAAAGTTTTTTGAATTATTTGTACTACTAGGGTTTATCTTAGTGCCGCTATTTTACTCAATTCTAACACCTACTTAGTTTTACCTGTGTTAAGAAAACTAAACTAACTATCCATGACTAAGTTTAAGACTTCTGTTCAAAAAACATTTGAATTTTCGAACATAAATACAAATAGATTAGTTGTGTCAGGCACTTGACAAGTTTTAGGATCCTAGAAGCTTTATTGTACACTGTAATAAGCATTGTTATCGGAGCGAGTGCAGCTCTACTGTAGATTCGGAAATTTTGAAAGCAAGGCGTGCCGAAATAGCTCAGTTGGGAGAGCGTTAGACTGAAGATCTAAAGGTCCCTGGTTCGATCCCGGGTTTCGGCATTGCGTCCTGATCCTCGGTAGTATAGTGGTCAGTATCCCCGCCTGTCACGCGGGAGACCGGGGTTCGATTCCCCGCCGGGGAGGACTCCTACATTTTTAATTAATCAATTTTAAATATCGTTCTAAAATGGTTCGGAGCACATATTTTGACATTCAAAAGTCGTGCTGGAAAGTTTTTTGAATTATTTGTACTACTAGGGTTCATCTTAGTGCCGCTATTTTACTCAATTCTAACACCTAGTTAGTTTTACCTGTGTTAAGAAAACTAAACTAACTATCCATGACTAAGTTTAAGACTTCTGTTCAAAAAACATTTGAATTTTCGAACATAAATACAAATAGATTAGTTGTGTCAGGCACTTGACAAGTTTTAGGATCCTAGAAGCTTTATTGTACACTGTAATAAGCATTGTTATCGGAGCGAGTGCAGCTCTACTGTAGATTCGGAAATTTTGAAAGCAAGGCGTGCCGAAATAGCTCAGTTGGGAGAGCGTTAGACTGAAGATCTAAAGGTCCCTGGTTCGATCCCGGGTTTCGGCATTGCGTCCTGATCCTCGGTAGTATAGTGGTCAGTATCCCCGCCTGTCACGCGGGAGACCGGGGTTCGATTCCCCGCCGGGGAGGACTCCTACATTTTTATCGTTCTAAAATGGTTCGGAGCACATATTTTGACATTCAAAAGACGTGCTGGAAAGTTTTTTGAATTATTTGTACTACTAGGGTTAATCTTAGTGCCGCTATTTAACTAAATTCTAACACCTAGTTAGTTTTACCTGTGTTAAGAAAACTAAACTAACTATCCATGACTAAGTTTAAGACTTCTGTTCAAAAAACATTTGAATTTTCGAACATAAATACAAATAGATTAGTTGTGTCAGGCACTTGACAAGTTTTAGGATCCTAGAAGCTTTATTGTACACTGTAATAAGCATTGTTATCGGAGCGAGTGCAGCTCTACTGTAGATTCGGAAATTTTGAAAGCAAGGCGTGCCGAAATAGCTCAGTTGGGAGAGCGTTAGACTGAAGATCTAAAGGTCCCTGGTTCGATCCCGGGTTTCGGCATTGCGTCCTGATCCTCGGTAGTATAGTGGTCAGTATCCCGCCTGTCACGCGGGAGACCGGGGTTCGATTCCCCGCCGGGGAGGACTCCTACATTTTTTAATTAATCAATTTTAAATATCGTTCTAAAATGGTTCGGAGCACATATTTTGACATTCAAAAGACGTGCTGGAAAGTTTTTTGAATTATTTGTACTACTAGGGTTCATCTTAGTGCCGCTATTTTACTCAATTCTAACACCTAGTTAGTTTTACCTGTGTTAAGAAAACTAAACTAACTATCCATGACTAAGTTTAAGACTTCTGTTCAAAAAACATTTGAATTTTCGAACATAAATACAAATAGATTAGTTGTGTCAGGCACTTGACAAGTTTTAGGATCCTAGAAGCTTTATTGTACACTGTAATAAGCATTGTTATCGGAGCGAGTGCAGCTCTACTGTAGATTCGGAAATTTTGAAAGCAAGGCGTGCCGAAATAGCTCAGTTGGGAGAGCGTTAGACTGAAGATCTAAAGGTCCCTGGTTCGATCCCGGGTTTCGGCATTGCGTCCTGATCCTCGGTAGTATAGTGGTCAGTATCCCCGCCTGTCACGCGGGAGACCGGGGTTCGATTCCCCGCCGGGGAGGACTCCTACATTTTTTAATTAATCAATTTTAAATATCGTTCTAAAATGGTTCGGAGCACATATTTTGACATTCAAAAGTCGTGCTGGAAAGTTTTTTGAATTATTTGTACTACTAGGGTTAATCTTAGTGCCGCTATTTTACTCAATTCTAACACCTAGTTAGTTTTACCTGTGTTAAGAAAACTAAACTAACTATCCATGACTAAGTTTAAGACTTCTGTTCAAAAAACATTTGAATTTTCGAACATAAATACAAATAGATTAGTTGTGTCAGGCACTTGACAAGTTTTAGGATCCTAGAAGCTTTATTGTACACTGTAATAAGCATTGTTATCGGAGCGAGTGCAGCTCTACTGTAGATTCGGAAATTTTGAAAGCAAGGCGTGCCGAAATAGCTCAGTTGGGAGAGCGTTAGACTGAAGATCTAAAGGTCCCTGGTTCGATCCCGGGTTTCGGCATTGCGTCCTGATCCTCGGTAGTATAGTGGTCAGTATCCCCGCCTGTCACGCGGGAGACCGGGGTTCGATTCCCCGCCGGGGAGGACTCTTACATTTTTTAATTAATCAATTTAAATATCGTTCTAAAATGGTTCGGAGCACATATTTTGACATTCAAAAGTCGTGCTGGAAAGTTTTTTGAATTATTTGTACTACTAGGGTTAATCTTAGTGCCGCTATTTAACTAAATTCTAACACCTAGTTAGTTTTACCTGTGTTAAGAAAACTAAACTAACTATCCATGACTAAGTTTAAGACTTCTGTTCAAAAAACATTTGAATTTTCGAACATAAATACAAATAGATTAGTTGTGTCAGGCACTTGACAAGTTTTAGGATCCTAGAAGCTTTATTGTACACTGTAATAAGCATTGTTATCGGAGCGAGTGCAGCTCTACTGTAGATTCGGAAATTTTGAAAGCAAGGCGTGCCGAAATAGCTCAGTTGGGAGAGCGTTAGACTGAAGATCTAAAGGTCCCTGGTTCGATCCCGGGTTTCGGCATTGCGTCTGATCCTCGGTAGTATAGTGGTCAGTATCCCCGCCTGTCACGCGGGAGACCGGGGTTCGATTCCCGCCGGGGAGGACTCTTACATTTTTAATAATCAATTTTAAATATCGTTCTAAAATGGTTCGGAGCACATATTTGACATTCAAAAGACGTGCTGGAAAGTTTTTTGAATTATTTGTACTACTAGGGTTAATCTTAGTGCCGCTATTTAACTCAATTCTAACACCTAGTTAGTTTTACCTGTGTTAAGAAAACTAAACTAACTATCCATGACTAAGTTTAAGACTTCTGTTCAAAAAACATTTGAATTTTCGAACATAAATACAAATAGATTAGTTGTGTCAGGCACTTGACAAGTTTTAGGATCCTAGAAGCTTTATTGTACACTGTAATAAGCATTGTTATCGGAGCGAGTGCAGCTCTACTGTAGATTCGGAAATTTTGAAAGCAAGGCGTGCCGAAATAGCTCAGTTGGGAGAGCGTTAGACTGAAGATCTAAAGGTCCCTGGTTCGATCCCGGGTTTCGGCATTGCGTCCTGATCCTCGGTAGTATAGTGGTCAGTATCCCCGCCTGTCACGCGGGAGACCGGGGTTCGATTCCCCGCCGGGGAGGACTCCTACATTTTTTAAATATCGTTCTAAAATGGTTCGGAGCACATATTTTGACATTCAAAAGTCGTGCTGGAAAGTTTTTTGAATTATTTGTACTACTAGGGTTAATCTTAGTGCCGCTATTTAACTAAATTCTAACACCTAGTTAGTTTTACCTGTGTTAAGAAAACTAAACTAACTATCCATGACTAAGTTTAAGACTTCTGTTCAAAAAACATTTGAATTTTCGAACATAAATACAAATAGATTAGTTGTGTCAGGCACTTGACAAGTTTTAGGATCCTAGAAGCTTTATTGTACACTGTAATAAACATTGTTATCGGAGCGAGTGCAGCTCTACTGTAGATTCGGAAATTTTGAAAGCAAGGCGTGCCGAAATAGCTCAGTTGGGAGAGCGTTAGACTGAAGATCTAAAGGTCCCTGGTTCGATCCCGGGTTTCGGCATTGCGTCCTGATCCTCGGTAGTATAGTGGTCAGTATCCCCGCCTGTCACGCGGGAGACCGGGGTTCGATTCCCCGCCGGGGAGGACTCCTACATTTTTTAATTAATCAATTTTAATATCGTTCTAAAATGGTTCGGAGCACATATTTTGACATTCAAAAGACGTGCTGGAAAGTTTTTTGAATTATTTGTACTACTAGGGTTAATCTTAGTGCCGCTATTTAACTAAATTCTAACACCTAGTTAGTTTTACCTGTGTTAAGAAAACTAAACTAACTATCCATGACTAAGACTTCTGTTCAAAAAACATTTGAATTTTCGAACATAAATACAAATAGATTAGTTGTGTCAGGCACTTGACAAGTTTTAGGATCCTAGAAGCTTTATTGTACACTGTAATAAGCATTGTTATCGGAGCGAGTGCAGCTCTACTGTAGATTCGGAAATTTTGAAAGCAAGGCGTGCCGAAATAGCTCAGTTGGGAGAGCGTTAGACTGAAGATCTAAAGGTCCCTGGTTCGATCCCGGGTTTCGGCATTGCGTCCTGATCCTCGGTAGTATAGTGGTCAGTATCCCCGCCTGTCACGCGGGAGACCGGGGTTCGATTCCCCGCCGGGGAGGACTCCTACATTTTTTAATAATCAATTTTAAATATCGTTCTAAAATGGTTCGGAGCACATATTTTGACATTCAAAAGACGTGCTGGAAAGTTTTTTGAATTATTTGTACTACTAGGGTTAATCTTAGTGCCGCTATTTTACTAAATTCTAACACCTAGTTAGTTTTACCTGTGTTAAGAAAACTAAACTAACTATCCATGACTAAGTTTAAGACTTCTGTTCAAAAAACATTTGAATTTTCGAACATAAATACAAATAGATTAGTTGTGTCAGGCACTTGACAAGTTTTAGGATCCTAGAAGCTTTATTGTACACTGTAATAAGCATTGTTATCGGAGCGAGTGCAGCTCTACTGTAGATTCGGAAATTTTGAAAGCAAGGCGTGCCGAAATAGCTCAGTTGGGAGAGCGTTAGACTGAAGATCTAAAGGTCCCTGGTTCGATCCCGGGTTTCGGCATTGCGTCCTGATCCTCGGTAGTATAGTGGTCAGTATCCCCGCCTGTCACGCGGGAGACCGGGGTTCGATTCCCCGCCGGGGAGGACTCTTACATTTTTTAATTAATCAATTTTAAATATCGTTCTAAAATGGTTCGGAGCACATATTTTGACATTCAAAAGACGTGCTGGAAAGTTTTTTGAATTATTTGTACTACTAGGGTTCGTCTTAGTACCGCTATTTTACTCAATTCTAACACCTAGTTAGTTTTACCTGTGTTAAGAAAACTAAACTAACTATCCATGACTAAGTTTAAGACTTCTGTTCAAAAAACATTTGAATTTTCGAACATAAATACAAATAGATTAGTTGTGTCAGGCACTTGACAAGTTTTAGGATCCTAGAAGCTTTATTGTACACTGTAATAAGCATTGTTATCGGAGCGAGTGCAGCTCTACTGTAGATTCGGAAATTTTGAAAGCAAGGCGTGCCGAAATAGCTCAGTTGGGAGAGCGTTAGACTGAAGATCTAAAGGTCCCTGGTTCGATCCCGGGTTTCGGCATTGCGTCCTGATCCTCGGTAGTATAGTGGTCAGTATCCCCGCCTGTCACGCGGGAGACCGGGGTTCGATTCCCCGCCGGGGAGGACTCCTACATTTTTTAATAATCAATTTTAAATATCGTTCTAAAATGGTTCGGAGCACATATTTTGACATTCAAAAGACGTGCTGGAAAGTTTTTTGAATTATTTGTACTACTAGGGTTCATCTTAGTGCCGCTATTTTACTCAATTCTAACACCTAGTTAGTTTTACCTGTGTTAAGAAAACTAAACTAACTATCCATGACTAAGTTTAAGACTTCTGTTCAAAAAACATTTGAATTTTCGAACATAAATACAAATAGATTAGTTGTGTCAGGCACTTGACAAGTTTTAGGATCCTAGAAGCTTTATTGTACACTGTAATAAGCATTGTTATCGGAGCGAGTGCAGCTCTACTGTAGATTCGGAAATTTTGAAAGCAAGGCGTGCCGAAATAGCTCAGTTGGGAGAGCGTTAGACTGAAGATCTAAAGGTCCCTGGTTCGATCCCGGGTTTCGGCATTGCGTCCTGATCCTCGGTAGTATAGTGGTCAGTATCCCCGCCTGTCACGCGGGAGACCGGGGTTCGATTCCCCGCCGGGGAGGACTCCTACATTTTTTAAATATCGTTCTAAAATGGTTCGGAGCACATATTTTGACATTCAAAAGTCGTGCTGGAAAGTTTTTTGAATTATTTGTACTACTAGGGTTAATCTTAGTGCCGCTATTTAACTAAATTCTAACACCTAGTTAGTTTTACCTGTGTTAAGAAAACTAAACTAACTATCCATGACTAAGTTTAAGACTTCTGTTCAAAAAACATTTGAATTTTCGAACATAAATACAAATAGATTAGTTGTGTCAGGCACTTGACAAGTTTTAGGATCCTAGAAGCTTTATTGTACACTGTAATAAGCATTGTTATCGGAGCGAGTGCAGCTCTACTGTAGATTCGGAAATTTTGAAAGCAAGGCGTGCCGAAATAGCTCAGTTGGGAGAGCGTTAGACTGAAGATCTAAAGGTCCCTGGTTCGATCCCGGGTTTCGGCATTGCGTCCTGATCCTCGGTAGTATAGTGGTCAGTATCCCCGCCTGTCACGCGGGAGACCGGGGTTCGATTCCCCGCCGGGGAGGACTCCTACATTTTTTAATTAATCAATTTTAAATATCGTTCTAAAATGGTTCGGAGCACATATTTTGACATTCAAAAGACGTGCTGGAAAGTTTTTTGAATTATTTGTACTACTAGGGTTCATCTTAGTGCCGCTATTTAACTCAATTCTAACACCTAGTTAGTTTTACCTGTGTTAAGAAAACTAAACTAACTATCCATGACTAAGTTTAAGACTTCTGTTCAAAAAACATTTGAATTTTCGAACATAAATACAAATAGATTAGTTGTGTCAGGCACTTGACAAGTTTTAGGATCCTAGAAGCTTTATTGTACACTGTAATAAGCATTGTTATCGGAGCGAGTGCAGCTCTACTGTAGATTCGGAAATTTTGAAAGCAAGGCGTGCCGAAATAGCTCAGTTGGGAGAGCGTTAGACTGAAGATCTAAAGGTCCCTGGTTCGATCCCGGGTTTCGGCATTGCGTCCTGATCCTCGGTAGTATAGTGGTCAGTATCCCCGCCTGTCACGCGGGAGACCGGGGTTCGATTCCCCGCCGGGGAGGACTCCTACATTTTTTAATTAATCAATTTTAAATATCGTTCTAAAATGGTTCGGAGCACATATTTTGACATTCAAAAGACGTGCTGGAAAGTTTTTTGAATTATTTGTACTACTAGGGTTAATCTTAGTGCCGCTATTTAACTAAATTCTAACACCTAGTTAGTTTTACCTGTGTTAAGAAAACTAAACTAACTATCCATGACTAAGTTTAAGACTTCTGTTCAAAAAACATTTGAATTTTCGAACATAAATACAAATAGATTAGTTGTGTCAGGCACTTGACAAGTTTTAGGATCCTAGAAGCTTTATTGTACACTGTAATAAGCATTGTTATCGGAGCGAGTGCAGCTCTACTGTAGATTCGGAAATTTTGAAAGCAAGGCGTGCCGAAATAGCTCAGTTGGGAGAGCGTTAGACTGAAGATCTAAAGGTCCCTGGTTCGATCCCGGGTTTCGGCATTGCGTCCTGATCCTCGGTAGTATAGTGGTCAGTATCCCCGCCTGTCACGCGGGAGACCGGGGTTCGATTCCCGCCGGGGAGGACTCCTACATTTTTTAATTAATCAATTTTAAATATCGTTCTAAAATGGTTCGGAGCACATATTTTGACATTCAAAAGACGTGCTGGAAAGTTTTTTGAATTATTTGTACTACTAGGGTTAATCTTAGTGCCGCTATTTAACTAAATTCTAACACCTAGTTAGTTTTACCTGTGTTAAGAAAACTAAACTAACTATCCATGACTAAGTTTAAGACTTCTGTTCAAAAAACATTTGAATTTTCGAACATAAATACAAATAGATTAGTTGTGTCAGGCACTTGACAAGTTTTAGGATCCTAGAAGCTTTATTGTACACTGTAATAAGCATTGTTATCGGAGCGAGTGCAGCTCTACTGTAGATTCGGAAATTTTGAAAGCAAGGCGTGCCGAAATAGCTCAGTTGGGAGAGCGTTAGACTGAAGATCTAAAGGTCCCTGGTTCGATCCCGGGTTTCGGCATTGCGTCCTGATCCTCGGTAGTATAGTGGTCAGTATCCCCGCCTGTCACGCGGGAGACCGGGGTTCGATTCCCCGCCGGGGAGGACTCCTACATTTTTTAATTAATCAATTTTAAATATCGTTCTAAAATGGTTCGGAGCACATATTTTGACATTCAAAAGTCGTGCTGGAAAGTTTTTTGAATTATTTGTACTACTAGGGTTAATCTTAGTGCCGCTATTTTACTCAATTCTAACACCTAGTTAGTTTTACCTGTGTTAAGAAAACTAAACTAACTATCCATGACTAAGTTTAAGACTTCTGTTCAAAAAACATTTGAATTTTCGAACATAAATACAAATAGATTAGTTGTGTCAGGCACTTGACAAGTTTTAGGATCCTAGAAGCTTTATTGTACACTGTAATAAGCATTGTTATCGGAGCGAGTGCAGCTCTACTGTAGATTCGGAAATTTTGAAAGCAAGGCGTGCCGAAATAGCTCAGTTGGGAGAGCGTTAGACTGAAGATCTAAAGGTCCCTGGTTCGATCCCGGGTTTCGGCATTGCGTCCTGATCCTCGGTAGTATAGTGGTCAGTATCCACGCGGGAGACCGGGGTTCGATTCCCCGCCGGGGAGGACTCTTACACTTTTTTAAATATCGTTCTAAAAGGGTTCGGAGCACATATTTCAAAAGACGTGCTGGAAAGTTATTTGAATTATTTGTACTACTAGGGTTAATCTTAGTGCCGCTATTTAACTAAATTCTAACACCTAGTTAGTTTTACCTGTGTTAAGAAAACTAAACTAACTATCCATGACTAAGTTTAAGACTTCTGTTCAAAAAACATTTGAATTTTCGAACATAAATACAAATAGATTAGTTGTGTCAGGCACTTGACAAGTTTTAGGATCCTAGAAGCTTTATTGTACACTGTAATAAGCATTGTTATCGGAGCGAGTGCAGCTCTACTGTAGATTCGGAAATTTTGAAAGCAAGGCGTGCCGAAATAGCTCAGTTGGGAGAGCGTTAGACTGAAGATCTAAAGGTCCCTGGTTCGATCCCGGGTTTCGGCATTGCGTCCTGATCCTCGGTAGTATAGTGGTCAGTATCCCCGCCTGTCACGCGGGAGACCGGGGTTCGATTCCCCGCCGGGGAGGACTCCTACATTTTTTAATTAATCAATTTTAAATATCGTTCTAAAATGGTTCGGAGCACATATTTTGACATTCAAAAGTCGTGCTGGAAAGTTTTTTGAATTATTTGTACTACTAGGGTTAATCTTAGTGCCGCTATTTAACTCAATTCTAACACCTACTTAGTTTTACCTGTGTTAAGAAAACTAAACTAACTATCCATGACTAAGTTTAAGACTTCTGTTCAAAAAACATTTGAATTTTCGAACATAAATACAAATAGATTAGTTGTGTCAGGCACTTGACAAGTTTTAGGATCCTAGAAGCTTTATTGTACACTGTAATAAGCATTGTTATCGGAGCGAGTGCAGCTCTACTGTAGATTCGGAAATTTTGAAAGCAAGGCGTGCCGAAATAGCTCAGTTGGGAGAGCGTTAGACTGAAGATCTAAAGGTCCCTGGTTCGATCCCGGGTTTCGGCATTGCGTCCTGATCCTCGGTAGTATAGTGGTCAGTATCCCCGCCTGTCACGCGGGAGACCGGGGTTCGATTCCCCGCCGGGGAGGACTCCTACATTTTTTAATTAATCAATTTTAAATATCGTTCTAAAATGGTTCGGAGCACATATTTTGACATTCAAAAGTCGTGCTGGAAAGTTTTTTGAATTATTTGTACCAGTAGGGTTCATCTTAGTGCCGCTATTTTACTCTATTCTAACACCTAGTTAGTTTTACCTGTGTTAAGAAAACTAAACTAACTATCCATGACTAAGTTTAAGACTTCTGTTCAAAAAACATTTGAATTTTCCAACATAAATACAAATAGATTAGTTGCGTCAGCCACTTGACAATTTGTAGCATCCTAGAAGCTTTATTGTACACTGTAATAAACATTGTTATCGGAGCGAGTGCAGCTCTACTGTAGATTCGGAAATTTTGAAAGCAAGGCGTGCCGAAATAGCTCAGTTGGGAGAGCGTTAGACTGAAGATCTAAAGGTCCCTGGTTCGATCCCGGGTTTCGGCATTGCGTCCTGATCCTCGGTAGTATAGTGGTCAGTATCCCCGCCTGTCACGCGGGAGACCGGGGTTCGATTCCCCGCCGGGGAGGACTCCTACATTTTTTAATTAATCAATTTTAAATATCGTTCTAAAATGGTTCGGAGCACATATTTTGACATTCAAAAGACGTGCTGGAAAGTTTTTTGAATTATTTGTACTACTAGGGTTTATCTTAGTGCCGCTATTTTACTCAATTCTAACACCTACTTAGTTTTACCTGTGTTAAGAAAACTAAACTAACTATCCATGACTAAGTTTAAGACTTCTGTTCAAAAAACATTTGAATTTTCGAACATAAATACAAATAGATTAGTTGTGTCAGGCACTTGACAAGTTTTAGGATCCTAGAAGCTTTATTGTACACTGTAATAAGCATTGTTATCGGAGCGAGTGCAGCTCTACTGTAGATTCGGAAATTTTGAAAGCAAGGCGTGCCGAAATAGCTCAGTTGGGAGAGCGTTAGACTGAAGATCTAAAGGTCCCTGGTTCGATCCCGGGTTTCGGCATTGCGTCCTGATCCTCGGTAGTATAGTGGTCAGTATCCCCGCCTGTCACGCGGGAGACCGGGGTTCGATTCCCCGCCGGGGAGGACTCTTACACTTTTTTAAATATCGTTCTAAAAGGGTTCGGAGCACATATTTTACAAAAGACGTGCTGGAAAGTTTTTGAATTATTTGTACTACTAGGGTTAATCTTAGTGCCGCTATTTAACTAAATTCTAACACCTAGTTAGTTTTACCTGTGTTAAGAAAACTAAACTAACTATCCATGACTAAGTTTAAGACTTCTGTTCAAAAAACATTTGAATTTTCGAACATAAATACAAATAGATTAGTTGTGTCAGGCACTTGACAAGTTTTAGGATCCTAGAAGCTTTATTGTACACTGTAATAAGCATTGTTATCGGAGCGAGTGCAGCTCTACTGTAGATTCGGAAATTTTGAAAGCAAGGCGTGCCGAAATAGCTCAGTTGGGAGAGCGTTAGACTGAAGATCTAAAGGTCCCTGGTTCGATCCCGGGTTTCGGCATTGCGTCCTGATCCTCGGTAGTATAGTGGTCAGTATCCCCGCCTGTCACGCGGGAGACCGGGGTTCGATTCCCCGCCGGGGAGGACTCCTACATTTTTTAATTAATCAATTTTAAATATCGTTCTAAAATGGTTCGGAGCACATATTTTGACATTCAAAAGTCGTGCTGGAAAGTTTTTTGAATTATTTGTACTACTAGGGTTAATCTTAGTGCCGCTATTTAACTAAATTCTAACACCTACTTAGTTTTACCTGTGTTAAGAAAACTAAACTAACTATCCATGACTAAGTTTAAGACTTCTGTTCAAAAAACATTTGAATTTTCGAACATAAATACAAATAGATTAGTTGTGTCAGGCACTTGACAAGTTTTAGGATCCTAGAAGCTTTATTGTACACTGTAATAAGCATTGTTATCGGAGCGAGTGCAGCTCTACTGTAGATTCGGAAATTTTGAAAGCAAGGCGTGCCGAAATAGCTCAGTTGGGAGAGCGTTAGACTGAAGATCTAAAGGTCCCTGGTTCGATCCCGGGTTTCGGCATTGCGTCCTGATCCTCGGTAGTATAGTGGTCAGTATCCCCGCCTGTCACGCGGGAGACCGGGGTTCGATTCCCCGCCGGGGAGGACTCCTACATTTTTAATTAATCAATTTAAATATCGTTCTAAAATGGTTCGGAGCACATATTTTGACATTCAAAAGACGTGCTGGAAAGTTTTTTGAATTATTTGTACTACTAGGGTTAATCTTAGTGCCGCTATTTAACTAAATTCTAACACCTAGTTAGTTTTACCTGTGTTAAGAAAACTAAACTAACTATCCATGACTAAGTTTAAGACTTCTGTTCAAAAAACATTTGAATTTTCGAACATAAATACAAATAGATTAGTTGTGTCAGGCACTTGACAAGTTTTAGGATCCTAGAAGCTTTATTGTACACTGTAATAAGCATTGTTATCGGAGCGAGTGCAGCTCTACTGTAGATTCGGAAATTTTGAAAGCAAGGCGTGCCGAAATAGCTCAGTTGGGAGAGCGTTAGACTGAAGATCTAAAGGTCCCTGGTTCGATCCCGGGTTTCGGCATTGCGTCCTGATCCTCGGTAGTATAGTGGTCAGTATCCCCGCCTGTCACGCGGGAGACCGGGGTTCGATTCCCCGCCGGGGAGGACTCCTACATTTTTTAATTAATCAATTTTAAATATCGTTCTAAAATGGTTCGGAGCACATATTTTGACATTCAAAAGTCGTGCTGGAAAGTTTTTTGAATTATTTGTACTACTAGGGTTAATCTTAGTGCCGCTATTTAACTAAATTCTAACACCTACTTAGTTTTACCTGTGTTAAGAAAACTAAACTAACTATCCATGACTAAGTTTAAGACTTCTGTTCAAAAAACATTTGAATTTTCGAACATAAATACAAATAGATTAGTTGTGTCAGGCACTTGACAAGTTTTAGGATCCTAGAAGCTTTATTGTACACTGTAATAAGCATTGTTATCGGAGCGAGTGCAGCTCTACTGTAGATTCGGAAATTTTGAAAGCAAGGCGTGCCGAAATAGCTCAGTTGGGAGAGCGTTAGACTGAAGATCTAAAGGTCCCTGGTTCGATCCCGGGTTTCGGCATTGCGTCCTGATCCTCGGTAGTATAGTGGTCAGTATCCCCGCCTGTCACGCGGGAGACCGGGGTTCGATTCCCCGCCGGGGAGGACTCCTACATTTTTTAATTAATCAATTTTAAATATCGTTCTAAAATGGTTCGGAGCACATATTTTGACATTCAAAAGACGTGCTGGAAAGTTTTTTGAATTATTTGTACTACTAGGGTTAATCTTAGTGCCGCTATTTTACTCAATTCTAACACCTAGTTAGTTTTACCTGTGTTAAGAAAACTAAACTAACTATCCATGACTAAGTTTAAGACTTCTGTTCAAAAAACATTTGAATTTTCGAACATAAATACAAATAGATTAGTTGTGTCAGGCACTTGACAAGTTTTAGGATCCTAGAAGCTTTATTGTACACTGTAATAAGCATTGTTATCGGAGCGAGTGCAGCTCTACTGTAGATTCGGAAATTTTGAAAGCAAGGCGTGCCGAAATAGCTCAGTTGGGAGAGCGTTAGACTGAAGATCTAAAGGTCCCTGGTTCGATCCCGGGTTTCGGCATTGCGTCCTGATCCTCGGTAGTATAGTGGTCAGTATCCCCGCCTGTCACGCGGGAGACCGGGGTTCGATTCCCCGCCGGGGAGGACTCCTACATTTTTAATTAATCAATTTTAAATATCGTTCTAAAATGGTTCGGAGCACATATTTTGACATTCAAAAGACGTGCTGGAAAGTTTTTTGAATTATTTGTACTACTAGGGTTAATCTTAGTGCCGCTATTTAACTAAATTCTAACACCTAGTTAGTTTTACCTGTGTTAAGAAAACTAAACTAACTATCCATGACTAAGTTTAAGACTTCTGTTCAAAAAACATTTGAATTTTCGAACATAAATACAAATAGATTAGTTGTGTCAGGCACTTGACAAGTTTTAGGATCCTAGAAGCTTTATTGTACACTGTAATAAGCATTGTTATCGGAGCGAGTGCAGCTCTACTGTAGATTCGGAAATTTTGAAAGCAAGGCGTGCCGAAATAGCTCAGTTGGGAGAGCGTTAGACTGAAGATCTAAAGGTCCCTGGTTCGATCCCGGGTTTCGGCATTGCGTCCTGATCCTCGGTAGTATAGTGGTCAGTATCCCCGCCTGTCACGCGGGAGACCGGGGTTCGATTCCCCGCCGGGGAGGACTCCTACATTTTTTAATTAATCAATTTTAAATATCGTTCTAAAATGGTTCGGAGCACATATTTTGACATTCAAAAGTCGTGCTGGAAAGTTTTTTGAATTATTTGTACTACTAGGGTTCATCTTAGTGCCGCTATTTTACTCAATTCTAACACCTAGTTAGTTTTACCTGTGTTAAGAAAACTAAACTAACTATCCATGACTAAGTTTAAGACTTCTGTTCAAAAAACATTTGAATTTTCGAACATAAATACAAATAGATTAGTTGTGTCAGGCACTTGACAAGTTTTAGGATCCTAGAAGCTTTATTGTACACTGTAATAAGCATTGTTATCGGAGCGAGTGCAGCTCTACTGTAGATTCGGAAATTTTGAAAGCAAGGCGTGCCGAAATAGCTCAGTTGGGAGAGCGTTAGACTGAAGATCTAAAGGTCCCTGGTTCGATCCCGGGTTTCGGCATTGCGTCCTGATCCTCGGTAGTATAGTGGTCAGTATCCCCGCCTGTCACGCGGGAGACCGGGGTTCGATTCCCCGCCGGGGAGGACTCCTACATTTTTAATAATCATTTTAAATATCGTTCTAAAATGGTTCGGAGCACATATTTTGACATTCAAAAGACGTGCTGGAAAGTTTTTTGAATTATTTGTACTACTAGGGTTAATCTTAGTGCCGCTATTTAACTCAATTCTAACACCTAGTTAGTTTTACCTGTGTTAAGAAAACTAAACTAACTATCCATGACTAAGTTTAAGACTTCTGTTCAAAAAACATTTGAATTTTCGAACATAAATACAAATAGATTAGTTGTGTCAGGCACTTGACAAGTTTTAGGATCCTAGAAGCTTTATTGTACACTGTAATAAGCATTGTTATCGGAGCGAGTGCAGCTCTACTGTAGATTCGGAAATTTTGAAAGCAAGGCGTGCCGAAATAGCTCAGTTGGGAGAGCGTTAGACTGAAGATCTAAAGGTCCCTGGTTCGATCCCGGGTTTCGGCATTGCGTCCTGATCCTCGGTAGTATAGTGGTCAGTATCCCGCCTGTCACGCGGGAGACCGGGGTTCGATTCCCGCCGGGGAGGACTCCTACATTTTTTAATTAATCAATTTTAAATATCGTTCTAAAATGGTTCGGAGCACATATTTTGACATTCAAAAGACGTGCTGGAAAGTTTTTTGAATTATTTGTACTACTAGGGTTAATCTTAGTGCCGCTATTTTACTCAATTCTAACACCTAGTTAGTTTTACCTGTGTTAAGAAAACTAAACTAACTATCCATGACTAAGTTTAAGACTTCTGTTCAAAAAACATTTGAATTTTCGAACATAAATACAAATAGATTAGTTGTGTCAGGCACTTGACAAGTTTTAGGATCCTAGAAGCTTTATTGTACACTGTAATAAGCATTGTTATCGGAGCGAGTGCAGCTCTACTGTAGATTCGGAAATTTTGAAAGCAAGGCGTGCCGAAATAGCTCAGTTGGGAGAGCGTTAGACTGAAGATCTAAAGGTCCCTGGTTCGATCCCGGGTTTCGGCATTGCGTCCTGATCCTCGGTAGTATAGTGGTCAGTATCCCCGCCTGTCACGCGGGAGACCGGGGTTCGATTCCCCGCCGGGGAGGACTCTTACACTTTTTTAAATATCGTTCTAAAAGGGTTCGGTGCACATATTTCAAAAGACGTGCTGGAAAGTTTTTTGAATTATTTGTACTACTAGGGTTAATCTTAGTGCCGCTATTTAACTAAATTCTAACACCTAGTTAGTTTTACCTGTGTTAAGAAAACTAAACTAACTATCCATGACTAAGTTTAAGACTTCTGTTCAAAAAACATTTGAATTTTCGAACATAAATACAAATAGATTAGTTGTGTCAGGCACTTGACAAGTTTTAGGATCCTAGAAGCTTTATTGTACACTGTAATAAGCATTGTTATCGGAGCGAGTGCAGCTCTACTGTAGATTCGGAAATTTTGAAAGCAAGGCGTGCCGAAATAGCTCAGTTGGGAGAGCGTTAGACTGAAGATCTAAAGGTCCCTGGTTCGATCCCGGGTTTCGGCATTGCGTCCTGATCCTCGGTAGTATAGTGGTCAGTATCCCGCCTGTCACGCGGGAGACCGGGGTTCGATTCCCCGCCGGGGAGGACTCCTACATTTTTTAATTAATCAATTTTAAATATCGTTCTAAAATGGTTCGGAGCACATATTTTGACATTCAAAAGTCGTGCTGGAAAGTTTTTTGAATTATTTGTACTACTAGGGTTCATCTTAGTGCCGCTATTTTACTCAATTCTAACACCTACTTAGTTTTACCTGTGTTAAGAAAACTAAACTAACTATCCATGACTAAGTTTAAGACTTCTGTTCAAAAAACATTTGAATTTTCGAACATAAATACAAATAGATTAGTTGTGTCAGGCACTTGACAAGTTTTAGGATCCTAGAAGCTTTATTGTACACTGTAATAAGCATTGTTATCGGAGCGAGTGCAGCTCTACTGTAGATTCGGAAATTTTGAAAGCAAGGCGTGCCGAAATAGCTCAGTTGGGAGAGCGTTAGACTGAAGATCTAAAGGTCCCTGGTTCGATCCCGGGTTTCGGCATTGCGTCCTGATCCTCGGTAGTATAGTGGTCAGTATCCCCGCCTGTCACGCGGGAGACCGGGGTTCGATTCCCCGCCGGGGAGGACTCCTACATTTTTAATAATCATTTTAAATATCGTTCTAAAATGGTTCGGAGCACATATTTTGACATCAAAAGACGTGCTGGAAAGTTTTTTGAATTATTTGTACTACTAGGGTTCATCTTAGTGCCGCTATTTAACTCAATTCTAACACCTAGTTAGTTTTACCTGTGTTAAGAAAACTAAACTAACTATCCATGACTAAGTTTAAGACTTCTGTTCAAAAAACATTTGAATTTTCGAACATAAATACAAATAGATTAGTTGTGTCAGGCACTTGACAAGTTTTAGGATCCTAGAAGCTTTATTGTACACTGTAATAAGCATTGTTATCGGAGCGAGTGCAGCTCTACTGTAGATTCGGAAATTTTGAAAGCAAGGCGTGCCGAAATAGCTCAGTTGGGAGAGCGTTAGACTGAAGATCTAAAGGTCCCGGGTTTCGGCATTGCGTCCTGATCCTCGGTAGTATAGTGGTCAGTATCCCCGCCTGTCACGCGGGAGACCGGGGTTCGATTCCCCGCCGGGGAGGACTCCTACATTTTTTAATAATCAATTTTAAATATCGTTCTAAAATGGTTCGGAGCACATATTTTGACATTCAAAGACGTGCTGGAAAGTTTTTTGAATTATTTGTACTACTAGGGTTAATCTTAGTGCCGCTATTTAACTAAATTCTAACACCTAGTTAGTTTTACCTGTGTTAAGAAAACTAAACTAACTATCCATGACTAAGTTTAAGACTTCTGTTCAAAAAACATTTGAATTTTCGAACATAAATACAAATAGATTAGTTGTGTCAGGCACTTGACAAGTTTTAGGATCCTAGAAGCTTTATTGTACACTGTAATAAGCATTGTTATCGGAGCGAGTGCAGCTCTACTGTAGATTCGGAAATTTTGAAAGCAAGGCGTGCCGAAATAGCTCAGTTGGGAGAGCGTTAGACTGAAGATCTAAAGGTCCCTGGTTCGATCCCGGGTTTCGGCATTGCGTCCTGATCCTCGGTAGTATAGTGGTCAGTATCCCCGCCTGTCACGCGGGAGACCGGGGTTCGATTCCCCGCCGGGGAGGACTCCTACATTTTTTAATTAATCAATTTTAAATATCGTTCTAAAATGGTTCGGAGCACATATTTTGACATTCAAAAGACGTGCTGGAAAGTTTTTTGAATTATTTGTACTACTAGGGTTCATCTTAGTACCGCTATTTTACTCAATTCTAACACCTAGTTAGTTTTACCTGTGTTAAGAAAACTAAACTAACTATCCATGACTAAGTTTAAGACTTCTGTTCAAAAAACATTTGAATTTTCGAACATAAATACAAATAGATTAGTTGTGTCAGGCACTTGACAAGTTTTAGGATCCTAGAAGCTTTATTGTACACTGTAATAAGCATTGTTATCGGAGCGAGTGCAGCTCTACTGTAGATTCGGAAATTTTGAAAGCAAGGCGTGCCGAAATAGCTCAGTTGGGAGAGCGTTAGACTGAAGATCTAAAGGTCCCTGGTTCGATCCCGGGTTTCGGCATTGCGTCCTGATCCTCGGTAGTATAGTGGTCAGTATCCCCGCCTGTCACGCGGGAGACCGGGGTTCGATTCCCCGCCGGGGAGGACTCCTACATTTTTTAATTAATCAATTTTAAATATCGTTCTAAAATGGTTCGGAGCACATATTTTGACATTCAAAAGACGTGCTGGAAAGTTTTTTGAATTATTTGTACTACTAGGGTTAATCTTAGTGCCGCTATTTTACTCAATTCTAACACCTAGTTAGTTTTACCTGTGTTAAGAAAACTAAACTAACTATCCATGACTAAGTTTAAGACTTCTGTTCAAAAAACATTTGAATTTTCGAACATAAATACAAATAGATTAGTTGTGTCAGGCACTTGACAAGTTTTAGGATCCTAGAAGCTTTATTGTACACTGTAATAAGCATTGTTATCGGAGCGAGTGCAGCTCTACTGTAGATTCGGAAATTTTGAAAGCAAGGCGTGCCGAAATAGCTCAGTTGGGAGAGCGTTAGACTGAAGATCTAAAGGTCCCTGGTTCGATCCCGGGTTTCGGCATTGCGTCCTGATCCTCGGTAGTATAGTGGTCAGTATCCCCGCCTGTCACGCGGGAGACCGGGGTTCGATTCCCCGCCGGGGAGGACTCCTACATTTTTTAATTAATCAATTTTAAATATCGTTCTAAAATGGTTCGGAGCACATATTTTGACATTCAAAAGACGTGCTGGAAAGTTTTTTGAATTATTTGTACTACTAGGGTTCATCTTAGTACCGCTATTTTACTCAATTCTAACACCTAGTTAGTTTTACCTGTGTTAAGAAAACTAAACTAACTATCCATGACTAAGTTTAAGACTTCTGTTCAAAAAACATTTGAATTTTCGAACATAAATACAAATAGATTAGTTGTGTCAGGCACTTGACAAGTTTTAGGATCCTAGAAGCTTTATTGTACACTGTAATAAGCATTGTTATCGGAGCGAGTGCAGCTCTACTGTAGATTCGGAAATTTTGAAAGCAAGGCGTGCCGAAATAGCTCAGTTGGGAGAGCGTTAGACTGAAGATCTAAAGGTCCCTGGTTCGATCCCGGGTTTCGGCATTGCGTCCTGATCCTCGGTAGTATAGTGGTCAGTATCCCCGCCTGTCACGCGGGAGACCGGGGTTCGATTCCCCGCCGGGGAGGACTCATACACTTTTTTAAATATCGTTCTAAAAGGGTTCGGAGCACATATTTTGACATTCAAAAGACGTGCTGGAAAGTTTTTTGAAATATTTGTACTACTAGGGTTAATCTTAGTGCCGCTATTTAACTAAATTCTAACACCTAGTTAGTTTTACCTGTGTTAAGAAAACTAAACTAACTATCCATGACTAAGTTTAAGACTTCTGTTCAAAAAACATTTGAATTTTCGAACATAAATACAAATAGATTAGTTGTGTCAGGCACTTGACAAGTTTTAGGATCCTAGAAGCTTTATTGTACACTGTAATAAGCATTGTTATCGGAGCGAGTGCAGCTCTACTGTAGATTCGGAAATTTTGAAAGCAAGGCGTGCCGAAATAGCTCAGTTGGGAGAGCGTTAGACTGAAGATCTAAAGGTCCCTGGTTCGATCCCGGGTTTCGGCATTGCGTCCTGATCCTCGGTAGTATAGTGGTCAGTATCCCCGCCTGTCACGCGGGAGACCGGGGTTCGATTCCCGCCGGGGAGGACTCCTACATTTTTTAATTAATCAATTTTAAATATCGTTCTAAAATGGTTCGGAGCACATATTTTGACATTCAAAAGACGTGCTGGAAAGTTTTTTGAATTATTTGTACTACTAGGGTTCATCTTAGTGCCGCTATTTTACTCAATTCTAACACCTAGTTAGTTTTACCTGTGTTAAGAAAACTAAACTAACTATCCATGACTAAGTTTAAGACTTCTGTTCAAAAAACATTTGAATTTTCGAACATAAATACAAATAGATTAGTTGTGTCAGGCACTTGACAAGTTTTAGGATCCTAGAAGCTTTATTGTACACTGTAATAAGCATTGTTATCGGAGCGAGTGCAGCTCTACTGTAGATTCGGAAATTTTGAAAGCAAGGCGTGCCGAAATAGCTCAGTTGGGAGAGCGTTAGACTGAAGATCTAAAGGTCCCGGGTTTCGGCATTGCGTCCTGATCCTCGGTAGTATAGTGGTCAGTATCCCCGCCTGTCACGCGGGAGACCGGGGTTCGATTCCCCGCCGGGGAGGACTCCTACATTTTTTAATTAATCAATTTTAAATATCGTTCTAAAATGGTTCGGAGCACATATTTTGACATTCAAAAGACGTGCTGGAAAGTTTTTTGAATTATTTGTACTACTAGGGTTCATCTTAGTACCGCTATTTTACTCAATTCTAACACCTAGTTAGTTTTACCTGTGTTAAGAAAACTAAACTAACTATCCATGACTAAGTTTAAGACTTCTGTTCAAAAAACATTTGAATTTTCGAACATAAATACAAATAGATTAGTTGTGTCAGGCACTTGACAAGTTTTAGGATCCTAGAAGCTTTATTGTACACTGTAATAAGCATTGTTATCGGAGCGAGTGCAGCTCTACTGTAGATTCGGAAATTTTGAAAGCAAGGCGTGCCGAAATAGCTCAGTTGGGAGAGCGTTAGACTGAAGATCTAAAGGTCCCTGGTTCGATCCCGGGTTTCGGCATTGCGTCCTGATCCTCGGTAGTATAGTGGTCAGTATCCCCGCCTGTCACGCGGGAGACCGGGGTTCGATTCCCCGCCGGGGAGGACTCCTACATTTTTTAATTAATCAATTTTAAATATCGTTCTAAAATGGTTCGGAGCACATATTTTGACATTCAAAAGTCGTGCTGGAAAGTTTTTTGAATTATTTGTACTACTAGGGTTCATCTTAGTGCCGCTATTTTACTCAATTCTAACACCTAGTTAGTTTTACCTGTGTTAAGAAAACTAAACTAACTATCCATGACTAAGTTTAAGACTTCTGTTCAAAAAACATTTGAATTTTCGAACATAAATACAAATAGATTAGTTGTGTCAGGCACTTGACAAGTTTTAGGATCCTAGAAGCTTTATTGTACACTGTAATAAGCATTGTTATCGGAGCGAGTGCAGCTCTACTGTAGATTCGGAAATTTTGAAAGCAAGGCGTGCCGAAATAGCTCAGTTGGGAGAGCGTTAGACTGAAGATCTAAAGGTCCCTGGTTCGATCCCGGGTTTCGGCATTGCGTCCTGATCCTCGGTAGTATAGTGGTCAGTATCCCCGCCTGTCACGCGGGAGACCGGGGTTCGATTCCCCGCCGGGGAGGACTCTTACATTTTTATAATCAATTTTAATATCGTTCTAAAAGGGTTCGGAGCACATATTTGACATTCAAAAGACGTGCTGGAAAGTTTTTTGAATTATTTGTACTACTAGGGTTAATCTTAGTGCCGCTATTTAACTAAATTCTAACACCTAGTTAGTTTTACCTGTGTTAAGAAAACTAAACTAACTATCCATGACTAAGTTTAAGACTTCTGTTCAAAAAACATTTGAATTTTCGAACATAAATACAAATAGATTAGTTGTGTCAGGCACTTGACAAGTTTTAGGATCCTAGAAGCTTTATTGTACACTGTAATAAGCATTGTTATCGGAGCGAGTGCAGCTCTACTGTAGATTCGGAAATTTTGAAAGCAAGGCGTGCCGAAATAGCTCAGTTGGGAGAGCGTTAGACTGAAGATCTAAAGGTCCCTGGTTCGATCCCGGGTTTCGGCATTGCGTCCTGATCCTCGGTAGTATAGTGGTCAGTATCCCCGCCTGTCACGCGGGAGACCGGGGTTCGATTCCCCGCCGGGGAGGACTCCTACATTTTTTAATTAATCAATTTTAAATATCGTTCTAAAATGGTTCGGAGCACATATTTTGACATTCAAAAGTCGTGCTGGAAAGTTTTTTGAATTATTTGTACCAGTAGGGTTCATCTTAGTGCCGCTATTTTACTCTATTCTAACACCTAGTTAGTTTTACCTGTGTTAAGAAAACTAAACTAACTATCCATGACTAAGTTTAAGACTTCTGTTCAAAAAACATTTGAATTTTCGAACATAAATACAAATAGATTAGTTGTGTCAGGCACTTGACAAGTTTTAGGATCCTAGAAGCTTTATTGTACACTGTAATAAGCATTGTTATCGGAGCGAGTGCAGCTCTACTGTAGATTCGGAAATTTTGAAAGCAAGGCGTGCCGAAATAGCTCAGTTGGGAGAGCGTTAGACTGAAGATCTAAAGGTCCCTGGTTCGATCCCGGGTTTCGGCATTGCGTCCTGATCCTCGGTAGTATAGTGGTCAGTATCCCCGCCTGTCACGCGGGAGACCGGGGTTCGATTCCCCGCCGGGGAGGACTCCTACATTTTTTAATAATCATTTTAAATATCGTTCTAAAATGGTTCGGAGCACATATTTTACATTCAAAAGACGTGCTGGAAAGTTTTTTGAATTATTTGTACTACTAGGGTTAATCTTAGTGCCGCTATTTTACTCAATTCTAACACCTAGTTAGTTTTACCTGTGTTAAGAAAACTAAACTAACTATCCATGACTAAGTTTAAGACTTCTGTTCAAAAAACATTTGAATTTTCGAACATAAATACAAATAGATTAGTTGTGTCAGGCACTTGACAAGTTTTAGGATCCTAGAAGCTTTATTGTACACTGTAATAAGCATTGTTATCGGAGCGAGTGCAGCTCTACTGTAGATTCGGAAATTTTGAAAGCAAGGCGTGCCGAAATAGCTCAGTTGGGAGAGCGTTAGACTGAAGATCTAAAGGTCCCTGGTTCGATCCCGGGTTTCGGCATTGCGTCCTGATCCTCGGTAGTATAGTGGTCAGTATCCCCGCCTGTCACGCGGGAGACCGGGGTTCGATTCCCCGCCGGGGAGGACTCCTACATTTTTTAATAATCAATTTTAAATATCGTTCTAAAATGGTTCGGAGCACATATTTTGACATTCAAAAGACGTGCTGGAAAGTTTTTTGAATTATTTGTACCAGTAGGGTTCATCTTAGTGCCGCTATTTTACTCAATTCTAACACCTAGTTAGTTTTACCTGTGTTAAGAAAACTAAACTAACTATCCATGACTAAGTTTAAGACTTCTGTTCAAAAAACATTTGAATTTTTCGAACATAAATACAAATAGATTAGTTGTGTCAGGCACTTGACAAGTTTTAGGATCCTAGAAGCTTTATTGTACACTGTAATAAGCATTGTTATCGGAGCGAGTGCAGCTCTACTGTAGATTCGGAAATTTTGAAAGCAAGGCGTGCCGAAATAGCTCAGTTGGGAGAGCGTTAGACTGAAGATCTAAAGGTCCCTGGTTCGATCCCGGGTTTCGGCATTGCGTCCTGATCCTCGGTAGTATAGTGGTCAGTATCCCCGCCTGTCACGCGGGAGACCGGGGTTCGATTCCCCGCCGGGGAGGACTCCTACATTTTTTAATTAATCAATTTTAAATATCGTTCTAAAATGGTTCGGAGCACATATTTTGACATTCAAAAGACGTGCTGGAAAGTTTTTTGAATTATTTGTACTACTAGGGTTCATCTTAGTACCGCTATTTTACTCAATTCTAACACCTAGTTAGTTTTACCTGTGTTAAGAAAACTAAACTAACTATCCATGACTAAGTTTAAGACTTCTGTTCAAAAAACATTTGAATTTTCGAACATAAATACAAATAGATTAGTTGTGTCAGGCACTTGACAAGTTTTAGGATCCTAGAAGCTTTATTGTACACTGTAATAAGCATTGTTATCGGAGCGAGTGCAGCTCTACTGTAGATTCGGAAATTTTGAAAGCAAGGCGTGCCGAAATAGCTCAGTTGGGAGAGCGTTAGACTGAAGATCTAAAGGTCCCTGGTTCGATCCCGGGTTTCGGCATTGCGTCCTGATCCTCGGTAGTATAGTGGTCAGTATCCCCGCCTGTCACGCGGGAGACCGGGGTTCGATTCCCCGCCGGGGAGGACTCCTACATTTTTTAATTAATCAATTTTAAATATCGTTCTAAAATGGTTCGGAGCACATATTTTGACATTCAAAAGACGTGCTGGAAAGTTTTTTGAATTATTTGTACTACTAGGGTTCATCTTAGTGCCGCTATTTTACTCAATTCTAACACCTAGTTAGTTTTACCTGTGTTAAGAAAACTAAACTAACTATCCATGACTAAGTTTAAGACTTCTGTTCAAAAAACATTTGAATTTTCGAACATAAATACAAATAGATTAGTTGTGTCAGGCACTTGACAAGTTTTAGGATCCTAGAAGCTTTATTGTACACTGTAATAAGCATTGTTATCGGAGCGAGTGCAGCTCTACTGTAGATTCGGAAATTTTGAAAGCAAGGCGTGCCGAAATAGCTCAGTTGGGAGAGCGTTAGACTGAAGATCTAAAGGTCCCTGGTTCGATCCCGGGTTTCGGCATTGCGTCCTGATCCTCGGTAGTATAGTGGTCAGTATCCCCGCCTGTCACGCGGGAGACCGGGGTTCGATTCCCCGCCGGGGAGGACTCCTACATTTTTTAATTAATCAATTTTAAATATCGTTCTAAAATGGTTCGGAGCACATATTTTGACATTCAAAAGTCGTGCTGGAAAGTTTTTTGAATTATTTGTACTACTAGGGTTAATCTTAGTGCCGCTATTTAACTCAATTCTAACACCTACTTAGTTTTACCTGTGTTAAGAAAACTAAACTAACTATCCATGACTAAGTTTAAGACTTCTGTTCAAAAAACATTTGAATTTTCGAACATAAATACAAATAGATTAGTTGTGTCAGGCACTTGACAAGTTTTAGGATCCTAGAAGCTTTATTGTACACTGTAATAAGCATTGTTATCGGAGCGAGTGCAGCTCTACTGTAGATTCGGAAATTTTGAAAGCAAGGCGTGCCGAAATAGCTCAGTTGGGAGAGCGTTAGACTGAAGATCTAAAGGTCCCGGGTTTCGGCATTGCGTCCTGATCCTCGGTAGTATAGTGGTCAGTATCCCCGCCTGTCACGCGGGAGACCGGGGTTCGATTCCCCGCCGGGGAGGACTCTTACACTTTTTTTATAAATATCGTTCTAAAAGGGTTCGGAGCACATATTTTCAAAAGACGTGCTGGAAAGTTTTTTGAATTATTTGTACTACTAGGGTTAATCTTAGTGCCGCTATTTAACTAAATTCTAACACCTAGTTAGTTTTACCTGTGTTAAGAAAACTAAACTAACTATCCATGACTAAAACTTCTGTTCAAAAAACATTTGAATTTTCGAACATAAATACAAATAGATTAGTTGTGTCAGGCACTTGACAAGTTTTAGGATCCTAGAAGCTTTATTGTACACTGTAATAAGCATTGTTATCGGAGCGAGTGCAGCTCTACTGTAGATTCGGAAATTTTGAAAGCAAGGCGTGCCGAAATAGCTCAGTTGGGAGAGCGTTAGACTGAAGATCTAAAGGTCCCTGGTTCGATCCCGGGTTTCGGCATTGCGTCCTGATCCTCGGTAGTATAGTGGTCAGTATCCCCGCCTGTCACGCGGGAGACCGGGGTTCGATTCCCCGCCGGGGAGGACTCCTACATTTTTTAATTAATCAATTTTAAATATCGTTCTAAAATGGTTCGGAGCACATATTTTGACATTCAAAAGACGTGCTGGAAAGTTTTTTGAATTATTTGTACTACTAGGGTTTATCTTAGTGCCGCTATTTAACTCAATTCTAACACCTACTTAGTTTTACCTGTGTTAAGAAAACTAAACTAACTATCCATGACTAAGTTTAAGACTTCTGTTCAAAAAAACATTTGAATTTTCGAACATAAATACAAATAGATTAGTTGTGTCAGGCACTTGACAAGTTTTAGGATCCTAGAAGCTTTATTGTACACTGTAATAAGCATTGTTATCGGAGCGAGTGCAGCTCTACTGTAGATTCGGAAATTTTGAAAGCAAGGCGTGCCGAAATAGCTCAGTTGGGAGAGCGTTAGACTGAAGATCTAAAGGTCCCTGGTTCGATCCCGGGTTTCGGCATTGCGTCCTGATCCTCGGTAGTATAGTGGTCAGTATCCCCGCCTGTCACGCGGGAGACCGGGGTTCGATTCCCCGCCGGGGAGGACTCTTACACTTTTTTAACAATTAATACGTTCTAAAAGGGTTCGGTGCACATATTTCAAAAGACGTGCTGGAAAGTTTTTTGAATTATTTGTACTACTAGGGTTAATCTTAGTGCCGCTATTTAACTAAATTCTAACACCTAGTTAGTTTTACCTGTGTTAAGAAAACTAAACTAACTATCCATGACTAAGTTTAAGACTTCTGTTCAAAAAACATTTGAATTTTCGAACATAAATACAAATAGATTAGTTGTGTCAGGCACTTGACAAGTTTTAGGATCCTAGAAGCTTTATTGTACACTGTAATAAGCATTGTTATCGGAGCGAGTGCAGCTCTACTGTAGATTCGGAAATTTTGAAAGCAAGGCGTGCCGAAATAGCTCAGTTGGGAGAGCGTTAGACTGAAGATCTAAAGGTCCCTGGTTCGATCCCGGGTTTCGGCATTGCGTCCTGATCCTCGGTAGTATAGTGGTCAGTATCCCCGCCTGTCACGCGGGAGACCGGGGTTCGATTCCCCGCCGGGGAGGACTCCTACATTTTTTAATTAATCAATTTTAAATATCGTTCTAAAATGGTTCGGAGCACATATTTTGACATTCAAAAGACGTGCTGGAAAGTTTTTTGAATTATTTGTACTACTAGGGTTCATCTTAGTGCCGCTATTTTACTCAATTCTAACACCTAGTTAGTTTTATCTGTGTTAAGAAAACTAAACTAACTATCCATGACTAAGTTTAAGACTTCTGTTCAAAAAACATTTGAATTTTCGAACATAAATACAAATAGATTAGTTGTGTCAGGCACTTGACAAGTTTTAGGATCCTAGAAGCTTTATTGTACACTGTAATAAGCATTGTTATCGGAGCGAGTGCAGCTCTACTGTAGATTCGGAAATTTTGAAAGCAAGGCGTGCCGAAATAGCTCAGTTGGGAGAGCGTTAGACTGAAGATCTAAAGGTCCCTGGTTCGATCCCGGGTTTCGGCATTGCGTCCTGATCCTCGGTAGTATAGTGGTCAGTATCCCCGCCTGTCACGCGGGAGACCGGGGTTCGATTCCCCGCCGGGGAGGACTCTTACACTTTTTTAAATATCGTTCTAAAAGGGTTCGGAGCACATATTTCAAAAGACGTGCTGGAAAGTTATTTGAATTATTTGTACTACTAGGGTTAATCTTAGTGCCGCTATTTAACTAAATTCTAACACCTAGTTAGTTTTACCTGTGTTAAGAAAACTAAACTAACTATCCATGACTAAGTTTAAGACTTCTGTTCAAAAAACATTTGAATTTTCGAACATAAATACAAATAGATTAGTTGTGTCAGGCACTTGACAAGTTTTAGGATCCTAGAAGCTTTATTGTACACTGTAATAAGCATTGTTATCGGAGCGAGTGCAGCTCTACTGTAGATTCGGAAATTTTGAAAGCAAGGCGTGCCGAAATAGCTCAGTTGGGAGAGCGTTAGACTGAAGATCTAAAGGTCCCTGGTTCGATCCCGGGTTTCGGCATTGCGTCCTGATCCTCGGTAGTATAGTGGTCAGTATCCCCGCCTGTCACGCGGGAGACCGGGGTTCGATTCCCCGCCGGGGAGGACTCCTACATTTTTTAATTAATCAATTTTAATATCGTTCTAAAATGGTTCGGAGCACATATTTTGACATTCAAAAGACGTGCTGGAAAGTTTTTTGAATTATTTGTACTACTAGGGTTAATCTTAGTGCCGCTATTTAACTAAATTCTAACACCTAGTTAGTTTTACCTGTGTTAAGAAAACTAAACTAACTATCCATGACTAAGTTTAAGACTTCTGTTCAAAAAACATTTGAATTTTCGAACATAAATACAAATAGATTAGTTGTGTCAGGCACTTGACAAGTTTTAGGATCCTAGAAGCTTTATTGTACACTGTAATAAGCATTGTTATCGGAGCGAGTGCAGCTCTACTGTAGATTCGGAAATTTTGAAAGCAAGGCGTGCCGAAATAGCTCAGTTGGGAGAGCGTTAGACTGAAGATCTAAAGGTCCCTGGTTCGATCCCGGGTTTCGGCATTGCGTCCTGATCCTCGGTAGTATAGTGGTCAGTATCCCCGCCTGTCACGCGGGAGACCGGGGTTCGATTCCCCGCCGGGGAGGACTCCTACATTTTTTAATTAATCAATTTTAAATATCGTTCTAAAATGGTTCGGAGCACATATTTTGACATTCAAAAGACGTGCTGGAAAGTTTTTTGAATTATTTGTACTACTAGGGTTTATCTTAGTGCCGCTATTTTACTCAATTCTAACACCTAGTTAGTTTTACCTGTGTTAAGAAAACTAAACTAACTATCCATGACTAAGTTTAAGACTTCTGTTCAAAAAACATTTGAATTTTCGAACATAAATACAAATAGATTAGTTGTGTCAGGCACTTGACAAGTTTTAGGATCCTAGAAGCTTTATTGTACACTGTAATAAGCATTGTTATCGGAGCGAGTGCAGCTCTACTGTAGATTCGGAAATTTTGAAAGCAAGGCGTGCCGAAATAGCTCAGTTGGGAGAGCGTTAGACTGAAGATCTAAAGGTCCCTGGTTCGATCCCGGGTTTCGGCATTGCGTCCTGATCCTCGGTAGTATAGTGGTCAGTATCCCCGCCTGTCACGCGGGAGACCGGGGTTCGATTCCCCGCCGGGGAGGACTCCTACATTTTTTAATTAATCAATTTTAAATATCGTTCTAAAATGGTTCGGAGCACATATTTTGACATTCAAAAGACGTGCTGGAAAGTTTTTTGAATTATTTGTACTACTAGGGTTCATCTTAGTGCCGCTATTTAACTCAATTCTAACACCTAGTTAGTTTTACCTGTGTTAAGAAAACTAAACTAACTATCCATGACTAAGTTTAAGACTTCTGTTCAAAAAACATTTGAATTTTCGAACATAAATACAAATAGATTAGTTGTGTCAGGCACTTGACAAGTTTTAGGATCCTAGAAGCTTTATTGTACACTGTAATAAGCATTGTTATCGGAGCGAGTGCAGCTCTACTGTAGATTCGGAAATTTTGAAAGCAAGGCGTGCCGAAATAGCTCAGTTGGGAGAGCGTTAGACTGAAGATCTAAAGGTCCCTGGTTCGATCCCGGGTTTCGGCATTGCGTCCTGATCCTCGGTAGTATAGTGGTCAGTATCCCCGCCTGTCACGCGGGAGACCGGGGTTCGATTCCCCGCCGGGGAGGACTCCTACATTTTTTAATTAATCAATTTTAAATATCGTTCTAAAATGGTTCGGAGCACATATTTTGACATTCAAAAGTCGTGCTGGAAAGTTTTTTGAATTATTTGTACTACTAGGGTTCATCTTAGTGCCGCTATTTTACTAAATTCTAACACCTAGTTAGTTTTACCTGTGTTAAGAAAACTAAACTAACTATCCATGACTAAGTTTAAGACTTCTGTTCAAAAAACATTTGAATTTTCGAACATAAATACAAATAGATTAGTTGTGTCAGGCACTTGACAAGTTTTAGGATCCTAGAAGCTTTATTGTACACTGTAATAAGCATTGTTATCGGAGCGAGTGCAGCTCTACTGTAGATTCGGAAATTTTGAAAGCAAGGCGTGCCGAAATAGCTCAGTTGGGAGAGCGTTAGACTGAAGATCTAAAGGTCCCTGGTTCGATCCCGGGTTTCGGCATTGCGTCCTGATCCTCGGTAGTATAGTGGTCAGTATCCCCGCCTGTCACGCGGGAGACCGGGGTTCGATTCCCCGCCGGGGAGGACTCTTACACTTTTTTTAAATATCGTTCTAAAAGGGTTCGGAGCACATATTTTGACATCAAAAGACGTGCTGGAAAGTTTTTTGAATTATTTGTACTACTAGGGTTAATCTTAGTGCCGCTATTTAACTAAATTCTAACACCTAGTTAGTTTTACCTGTGTTAAGAAAACTAAACTAACTATCCATGACTAAGTTTAAGACTTCTGTTCAAAAAACATTTGAATTTTCGAACATAAATACAAATAGATTAGTTGTGTCAGGCACTTGACAAGTTTTAGGATCCTAGAAGCTTTATTGTACACTGTAATAAGCATTGTTATCGGAGCGAGTGCAGCTCTACTGTAGATTCGGAAATTTTGAAAGCAAGGCGTGCCGAAATAGCTCAGTTGGGAGAGCGTTAGACTGAAGATCTAAAGGTCCCTGGTTCGATCCCGGGTTTCGGCATTGCGTCCTGATCCTCGGTAGTATAGTGGTCAGTATCCCCGCCTGTCACGCGGGAGACCGGGGTTCGATTCCCCGCCGGGGAGGACTCCTACATTTTTTAATTAATCAATTTTAAATATCGTTCTAAAATGGTTCGGAGCACATATTTTGACATTCAAAAGACGTGCTGGAAAGTTTTTTGAATTATTTGTACTACTAGGGTTAATCTTAGTGCCGCTATTTTACTCAATTCTAACACCTAGTTAGTTTTACCTGTGTTAAGAAAACTAAACTAACTATCCATGACTAAGTTTAAGACTTCTGTTCAAAAAACATTTGAATTTTCGAACATAAATACAAATAGATTAGTTGTGTCAGGCACTTGACAAGTTTTAGGATCCTAGAAGCTTTATTGTACACTGTAATAAGCATTGTTATCGGAGCGAGTGCAGCTCTACTGTAGATTCGGAAATTTTGAAAGCAAGGCGTGCCGAAATAGCTCAGTTGGGAGAGCGTTAGACTGAAGATCTAAAGGTCCCTGGTTCGATCCCGGGTTTCGGCATTGCGTCCTGATCCTCGGTAGTATAGTGGTCAGTATCCCCGCCTGTCACGCGGGAGACCGGGGTTCGATTCCCCGCCGGGGAGGACTCCTACATTTTTTAATTAATCAATTTTAAATATCGTTCTAAAATGGTTCGGAGCACATATTTTGACATTCAAAAGTCGTGCTGGAAAGTTTTTTGAATTATTTGTACTACTAGGGTTAATCTTAGTGCCGCTATTTTACTCAATTCTAACACCTAGTTAGTTTTACCTGTGTTAAGAAAACTAAACTAACTATCCATGACTAAGTTTAAGACTTCTGTTCAAAAAACATTTGAATTTTCGAACATAAATACAAATAGATTAGTTGTGTCAGGCACTTGACAAGTTTTAGGATCCTAGAAGCTTTATTGTACACTGTAATAAGCATTGTTATCGGAGCGAGTGCAGCTCTACTGTAGATTCGGAAATTTTGAAAGCAAGGCGTGCCGAAATAGCTCAGTTGGGAGAGCGTTAGACTGAAGATCTAAAGGTCCCTGGTTCGATCCCGGGTTTCGGCATTGCGTCCTGATCCTCGGTAGTATAGTGGTCAGTATCCCCGCCTGTCACGCGGGAGACCGGGGTTCGATTCCCCGCCGGGGAGGACTCCTACATTTTTTAATTAATCAATTTTAAATATCGTTCTAAAATGGTTCGGAGCACATATTTTGACATTCAAAAGACGTGCTGGAAAGTTTTTTGAATTATTTGTACTACTAGGGTTAATCTTAGTGCCGCTATTTTACTCAATTCTAACACCTAGTTAGTTTTACCTGTGTTAAGAAAACTAAACTAACTATCCATGACTAAGTTTAAGACTTCTGTTCAAAAAACATTTGAATTTTCGAACATAAATACAAATAGATTAGTTGTGTCAGGCACTTGACAAGTTTTAGGATCCTAGAAGCTTTATTGTACACTGTAATAAGCATTGTTATCGGAGCGAGTGCAGCTCTACTGTAGATTCGGAAATTTTGAAAGCAAGGCGTGCCGAAATAGCTCAGTTGGGAGAGCGTTAGACTGAAGATCTAAAGGTCCCTGGTTCGATCCCGGGTTTCGGCATTGCGTCCTGATCCTCGGTAGTATAGTGGTCAGTATCCCCGCCTGTCACGCGGGAGACCGGGGTTCGATTCCCCGCCGGGGAGGACTACTTTTAACACTTATTTTAAATATCGTTCTAAAAGGGTTCGGAGCACATATTTTCAAAAGACGTGCTGGAAAGTTTTTTGAATTATTTGTACTACTAGGGTTAATCTTAGTGCCGCTATTTAACTCAATTCTAACACCTAGTTAGTTTTACCTGTGTTAAGAAAACTAAACTAACTATCCATGACTAAGTTTAAGACTTCTGTTCAAAAAACATTTGAATTTTCGAACATAAATACAAATAGATTAGTTGTGTCAGGCACTTGACAAGTTTTAGGATCCTAGAAGCTTTATTGTACACTGTAATAAGCATTGTTATCGGAGCGAGTGCAGCTCTACTGTAGATTCGGAAATTTTGAAAGCAAGGCGTGCCGAAATAGCTCAGTTGGGAGAGCGTTAGACTGAAGATCTAAAGGTCCCGGGTTTCGGCATTGCGTCCTGATCCTCGGTAGTATAGTGGTCAGTATCCCCGCCTGTCACGCGGGAGACCGGGGTTCGATTCCCCGCCGGGGAGGACTCCTACATTTTTTAATTAATCAATTTTAAATATCGTTCTAAAATGGTTCGGAGCACATATTTTGACATTCAAAAGTCGTGCTGGAAAGTTTTTTGAATTATTTGTACTACTAGGGTTCATCTTAGTGCCGCTATTTTACTCAATTCTAACACCTAGTTAGTTTTACCTGTGTTAAGAAAACTAAACTAACTATCCATGACTAAGTTTAAGACTTCTGTTCAAAAAACATTTGAATTTTCGAACATAAATACAAATAGATTAGTTGTGTCAGGCACTTGACAAGTTTTAGGATCCTAGAAGCTTTATTGTACACTGTAATAAGCATTGTTATCGGAGCGAGTGCAGCTCTACTGTAGATTCGGAAATTTTGAAAGCAAGGCGTGCCGAAATAGCTCAGTTGGGAGAGCGTTAGACTGAAGATCTAAAGGTCCCTGGTTCGATCCCGGGTTTCGGCATTGCGTCCTGATCCTCGGTAGTATAGTGGTCAGTATCCCCGCCTGTCACGCGGGAGACCGGGGTTCGATTCCCCGCCGGGGAGGAGTCCTACATTTTTTAATTAATCAATTTTAAATATCGTTCTAAAATGGTTCGGAGCACATATTTTGACATTCAAAAGACGTGCTGGAAAGTTTTTTGAATTATTTGTACTACTAGGGTTAATCTTAGTGCCGCTATTTAACTAAATTCTAACACCTAGTTAGTTTTACCTGTGTTAAGAAAACTAAACTAACTATCCATGACTAAGTTTAAGACTTCTGTTCAAAAAACATTTGAATTTTCGAACATAAATACAAATAGATTAGTTGTGTCAGGCACTTGACAAGTTTTAGGATCCTAGAAGCTTTATTGTACACTGTAATAAGCATTGTTATCGGAGCGAGTGCAGCTCTACTGTAGATTCGGAAATTTTGAAAGCAAGGCGTGCCGAAATAGCTCAGTTGGGAGAGCGTTAGACTGAAGATCTAAAGGTCCCTGGTTCGATCCCGGGTTTCGGCATTGCGTCCTGATCCTCGGTAGTATAGTGGTCAGTATCCCCGCCTGTCACGCAGGAGACCGGGGTTCGATTCCCCGCCGGGGAGGACTCCTACATTTTTTAATAAATCAATTTTAAATATCGTTCTAAAATGGTTCGGAGCACATATTTTGACATTCAAAAGACGTGCTGGAAAGTTTTTTGAATTATTTGTACCAGTAGGGTTCATCTTAGTGCCGCTATTTTACTCTATTCTAACACCTAGTTAGTTTTACCTGTGTTAAGAAAACTAAACTAACTATCCATGACTAAGACTTCTGTTCAAAAAACATTTGAATTTTCGAACATAAATACAAATAGATTAGTTGTGTCAGGCACTTGACAAGTTTTAGGATCCTAGAAGCTTTATTGTACACTGTAATAAGCATTGTTATCGGAGCGAGTGCAGCTCTACTGTAGATTCGGAAATTTTGAAAGCAAGGCGTGCCGAAATAGCTCAGTTGGGAGAGCGTTAGACTGAAGATCTAAAGGTCCCTGGTTCGATCCCGGGTTTCGGCATTGCGTCCTGATCCTCGGTAGTATAGTGGTCAGTATCCCCGCCTGTCACGCGGGAGACCGGGGTTCGATTCCCCGCCGGGGAGGACTCCTACATTTTTTAATTAATCAATTTTAAATATCGATCTAAAATGGTTCGGAGCACATATTTTGACATTCAAAAGACGTGCTGGAAAGTTTTTTGAATTATTTGTACTACTAGGGTTTATCTTAGTGCCGCTATTTTACGCAATTCTAACACCTACTTAGTTTTATCTGTGTTAAGAAAACTAAACTAACTATCCATGACTAAGTTTAAGACTTCTGTTCAAAAAACATTTGAATTTTCGAACATAAATACAAATAGATTAGTTGTGTCAGGCACTTGACAAGTTTTAGGATCCTAGAAGCTTTATTGTACACTGTAATAAGCATTGTTATCGGAGCGAGTGCAGCTCTACTGTAGATTCGGAAATTTTGAAAGCAAGGCGTGCCGAAATAGCTCAGTTGGGAGAGCGTTAGACTGAAGATCTAAAGGTCCCTGGTTCGATCCCGGGTTTCGGCATTGCGTCCTGATCCTCGGTAGTATAGTGGTCAGTATCCCCGCCTGTCACGCGGGAGACCGGGGTTCGATTCCCCGCCGGGGAGGACTCTTACACTTTTTTATAATTTTAATATCGTTCTAAAAGGGTTCGGAGCACATATTTGCATCAAAGACGTGCTGGAAAGTTATTTGAATTATTTGTACTACTAGGGTTAATCTTAGTGCCGCTATTTAACTAAATTCTAACACCTAGTTAGTTTTACCTGTGTTAAGAAAACTAAACTAACTATCCATGACTAAGACTTCTGTTCAAAAAACATTTGAATTTTCGAACATAAATACAAATAGATTAGTTGTGTCAGGCACTTGACAAGTTTTAGGATCCTAGAAGCTTTATTGTACACTGTAATAAGCATTGTTATCGGAGCGAGTGCAGCTCTACTGTAGATTCGGAAATTTTGAAAGCAAGGCGTGCCGAAATAGCTCAGTTGGGAGAGCGTTAGACTGAAGATCTAAAGGTCCCTGGTTCGATCCCGGGTTTCGGCATTGCGTCCTGATCCTCGGTAGTATAGTGGTCAGTATCCCCGCCTGTCACGCGGGAGACCGGGGTTCGATTCCCCGCCGGGGAGGACTCCTACATTTTTTAATTAATCAATTTTAAATATCGTTCTAAAATGGTTCGGAGCACATATTTTGACATTCAAAAGTCGTGCTGGAAAGTTTTTTGAATAATTTGTACTACTAGGGTTAATCTTAGTGCCGCTATTTAACTAAATTCTAACACCTACTTAGTTTTACCTGTGTTAAGAAAACTATACTAACTATCCATGACTAAGTTTAAGACTTCTGTTCAAAAAACATTTGAATTTTCGAACATAAATACAAATAGATTAGTTGTGTCAGGCACTTGACAAGTTTTAGGATCCTAGAAGCTTTATTGTACACTGTAATAAGCATTGTTATCGGAGCGAGTGCAGCTCTACTGTAGATTCGGAAATTTTGAAAGCAAGGCGTGCCGAAATAGCTCAGTTGGGAGAGCGTTAGACTGAAGATCTAAAGGTTCCTGGTTCGATCCCGGGTTTCGGCATTGCGTCCTGATCCTCGGTAGTATAGTGGTCAGTATCCCCGCCTGTCACGCGGGAGACCGGGGTTCGATTCCCCGCCGGGGAGGACTCCTACATTTTTTAATTAATCAATTTTAAATATCGATCTAAAATGGTTCGGAGCATATATTTTGACATTCAAAAGACGTGCTGGAAAGTTTTTTGAATTATTTGTACTACTAGGGTTTATCTTAGTGCCGCTATTTTACTCAATTCTAACACCTACTTAGTTTTATCTGTGTTAAGAAAACTAAACTAACTATCCATGACTAAGTTTAAGACTTCTGTTCAAAAAACATTTGAATTTTCGAACATAAATACAAATAGATTAGTTGTGTCAGGCACTTGACAAGTTTTAGGATCCTAGAAGCTTTATTGTACACTGTAATAAGCATTGTTATCGGAGCGAGTGCAGCTCTACTGTAGATTCGGAAATTTTGAAAGCAAGGCGTGCCGAAATAGCTCAGTTGGGAGAGCGTTAGACTGAAGATCTAAAGGTCCCTGGTTCGATCCCGGGTTTCGGCATTGCGTCGTGATCCTCGGTAGTATAGTGGTCAGTATCCCCGCCTGTCACGCGGGAGACCGGGGTTCGATTCCCCGCCGGGGAGGACTCTTACACTTTTTTAAATATCGTTCTAAAAGGGTTCGGAGCATATATTTCAAAAGACGTGCTGGAAAGTTATTTGAATTATTTGTACTACTAGGGTTAATCTTAGTGCCGCTATTTAACTAAATTCTAACACCTAGTTAGTTTTACCTGTGTTAAGAAAACTAAACTAACTATCCATGACTAAAACTTCTGTTCAAAAAACATTTGAATTTTCGAACATAAATACAAATAGATTAGTTGTGTCAGGCACTTGACAAGTTTTAGGATCCTAGAAGCTTTATTGTACACTGTAATAAGCATTGTTATCGGAGCGAGTGCAGCTCTACTGTAGATTCGGAAATTTTGAAAGCAAGGCGTGCCGAAATAGCTCAGTTGGGAGAGCGTTAGACTGAAGATCTAAAGGTCCCTGGTTCGATCCGGGTTTCGGCATTGCGTCCTGATCCTCGGTAGTATAGTGGTCAGTATCCCCGCCTGTCACGCGGGAGACCGGGGTTCGATTCCCCGCCGGGGAGGACTCCTACATTTTTTAATTAATCAATTTTAAATATCGTTCTAAAATGGTTCGGAGCACATATTTTGACATTCAAAAGTCGTGCTGGAAAGTTTTTTGAATAATTTGTACTACTAGGGTTAATCTTAGTGCCGCTATTTAACTAAATTCTAACACCTACTTAGTTTTACCTGTGTTAAGAAAACTATACTAACTATCCATGACTAAGTTTAAGACTTCTGTTCAAAAAACATTTGAATTTTCGAACATAAATACAAATAGATTAGTTGTGTCAGGCACTTGACAAGTTTTAGGATCCTAGAAGCTTTTTTGTACACTGTAATAAGCATTGTTATCGGAGCGAGTGCAGCTCTACTGTAGATTCGGAAATTTTGAAAGCAAGGCGTGCCGAAATAGCTCAGTTGGGAGAGCGTTAGACTGAAGATCTAAAGGTCCCTGGTTCGATCCCGGGTTTCGGCATTGCGTCCTGATCCTCGGTCGTATAGTGGTCACGAGAGGCTGGGCATAGCGGATTAAATTGCTCTCTGGCGATTTGGCGTGCAGTCAGACTCCGTTGGCAAGAGTCGTTTCTCCCGCTGTTATACACTGCACGCTAGGGGTTGCCGCCCGCACCGCAAGTTGATCCGCGAAAAACAGTAGAGCTTCCACATTCTTTTTCTGTTGCAGTATATTTACATACACTGCTATGGAATAGAAGTAAGGTGTTAGAGGGGGAGGGGGGTGGGTTTTTAAAAAGTACATATTTATTTATGCAATAACAATAATGGAAAATTGGGAAATTCAACGTTTGAGCATGAAATTTTATCTCGCAGTTATTTACAGTTTTCTTGTTATCTTTTTATTTTTTCTTAATGTTTTACTTCTTTCTTGCCTTTGCCATTGGAAAAAAAAAAAAAAGACAAAATGTCATTGACAATACAAGAAATTTCCAGATTTCACCGTTCATTTTTTTTTTTTTTTTTTTTTCCTGTCTTTATACATAGACAATGTTTTGACTGAATTACAGTAAGTTGTATTTAAAACAAATAAGAAATCTTTTGCGGTTTAAAACAACAGTAAAAAAATTATCTAGAATTTGCTTTCTCATTTAATTTTAAGTTTTTAGCTATTTACCTTATTAATTTTTCACTGAAACAAAATGGTCCAAAGAAAGTCTTAAAAAATCGTTCTTGAATACGAATTAGTTTTTTCTTTCATTGAATTAGTAGTTTGTGCTTGATTAAAAGAATTTAGCATTTTATAAATATAGATTATATGTAAATGAACTTTACACAAAGTTTAACATTTACTTTCTTACCGTTACAAAGACGAGCGGTTATTATTCTTTGTTGTTACACACATTATTGCTAGCCCATATTAATCTTTCAGTATCCTACAAGAATCAGTAATGCAATTTTCGTCCTCGCTTCAATCTGCATCCATGGGAACATATAGGTTTAAACCCGAAGAGTTTATCTGCATCTATAATCCATATCTATTAATTGCTAAAACCCCGGACTAAACATTTAATAAAGAAGGGTTTTCTCTAATCGTATGTAAATTCATACAAAAGCCAAATGATGATTGCTTTTTAACTGTTCACTGTTTCTTTTTTATTTCCGTAACATATTACCTTCAAATCTAAAATTTTTTATTCATATTTAAATGCATGCATTTAAATATGAATAAAAATTTTAGATTTGTAATTTTAGACTGCAATTTTAAATGCATTAAAATATATATTTAGAACAATTAATCAACAAATAAAATAAAAAAATATTAGAAAAAGAACATGGAATTTCTAACTCTACTGTTTTTCGCGGATCAACTTGCGGTGCGGTCGGCAACCCCTAGCGTGCAGTGTATAACAGCGGGAGAAACGACTCTTGCCAAAGGAGTCTGACTGCACGCCAAATCGCCAGAGAGCAATTTAATCCGCTATGCCCAGCCTCGGTCGTATAGTGGTCAGTATCCCCGCCTGTCACGCGGGAGACCGGGGTTCGATTCCCCGCCGGGGAGGACTCCTACATTTTTTAATTAATCAATTTTAAATATCGTTCTAAAATGGTTCGGAGCACATATTTTGACATTCAAAAGTCGTGCTGGAAAGTTTTTTGAATTATTTGTACCAGTAGGGTTCATCTTAGTGCCGCTATTTTACTCTATTCTAACACCTAGTTAGTTTTACCTGTGTTAAGAAAACTAAACTAACTATCCATGACTAAGTTTAAGACTTCTGTTCAAAAAAACATTTGAATTTTCCAACATAAATACAAATAGATTAGTTGCGTCAGCCACTTGACAATTTGTAGCATCCTAGAAGCTTTATTGTACACTGTAATAAACATTGTTATCGGAGCGAGTGCAGCTCTACTGTAGATTCGGAAATTTTGAAAGCAAGGCGTGCCGAAATAGCTCAGTTGGGAGAGCGTTAGACTGAAGATCTAAAGGTCCCTGGTTCGATCCCGGGTTTCGGCATTGCGTCCTGATCCTCGGTAGTATAGTGGTCAGTATCCCCGCCTGTCACGCGGGAGACCGGGGTTCGATTCCCCGCCGGGGAGGACTCCTACATTTTTTAATAAATCAATTTTAAATATCGTTCTAAAATGGTTCCGAGCACATATTTTGACATTCAAAAGACGTGCTGGAAAGTTTTTTGAATTATTTGTACCAGTAGGGTTCATCTTAGTGCCGCTATTTTACTCTATTCTAACACCTAGTTAGTTTTACCTGTGTTAAGAAAACTAAACTAACTATCCATGACTAAGACTTCTGTTCAAAAAACATATAAATTTTCGAACATAAATACAAATAGATTAATTGTGTCAGGCACATGACAAGTTTGAGGATCCTAGAAGCTTTATTGTACACTGTAATAAGCATTGTTATCGGAGCGAGTGCAGCTCTACTGTAGATTCGGAAATTTTGAAAGCAAGGCGTGCCGAAATAGCTCAGTTGGGAGAGCGTTAGACTGAAGATCTAAAGGTCCCTGGTTCGATCCGGGTTTCGGCATTGCGTCCTGATCCTCGGTAGTATAGTGGTCAGTATCCCGCCTGTCACGCGGGAGACCGGGGTTCGATTCCCCGCCGGGGAGGACTCCTACATTTTTAAATATCATTTTAAATATCGTTCTAAAAGGTTCGGAGCACATATTTTGACATTCAAAGACGTGCTGGAAAGTTTTTGAATTATTTGTACTACTAGGGTTAATCTTAGTGCCGCTATTTTACTCTATTCTAACACCTAGTTAGTTTTACCTGTGTTAAGAAAACTAAACTAACTATCCATGACTAAGTTTAAGACTTCTGTTCAAAAAACATTTGAATTTTCGAACATAAATACAAATAGATTAGTTGTGTCAGGCACTTGACAAGTTTTAGGATCCTAGAAGCTTTATTGTACACTGTAATAAACATTGTTATCGGAGCGAGTGCAGCTCTACTGTAGATTCGGAAATTTTGAAAGCAAGGCGTGCCGAAATAGCTCAGTTGGGAGAGCGTTAGACTGAAGATCTAAAGGTCCCTGGTTCGATCCCGGGTTTCGGCATTGCGTCCTGATCCTCGGTAGTATAGTGGTCAGTATCCCCGCCTGTCACGCGGGAGACCGGGGTTCGATTCCCCGCCGGGGAGGACTCCTACATTTTTTAATTAATCAATTTTAAATATCGTTCTAAAATGGTTCGGAGCACATATTTTGACATTCAAAAGACGTGCTGGAAAGTTTTTTGAATTATTTGTACCAGCTAGGGTTCATCTTAGTGCCGCTATTTTACTCTATTCTAACACCTAGTTAGTTTTACCTGTGTTAAGAAAACTAAACTAACTATCCATGACTAAGTTTAAGACTTCTGTTCAAAAAACATTTGAATTTTCGAACATAAATACAAATAGATTAGTTGTGTCAGGCACTTGACAAGTTTTAGGATCCTAGAAGCTTTATTGTACACTGTAATAAGCATTGTTATCGGAGCGAGTGCAGCTCTACTGTAGATTCGGAAATTTTGAAAGCAAGGCGTGCCGAAATAGCTCAGTTGGGAGAGCGTTAGACTGAAGATCTAAAGGTCCCTGGTTCGATCCGGGTTATCGGCATTGCGTCCTGATCCTCGGTAGTATAGTGGTCAGTATCCCGCCTGTCACGCGGAGACCGGGGTTCGATTCCCGCCGGGGAGGACTCCTACATTTTTTAATTAATCAATTTTAAATATCGTTCTAAAATGGTTCGGAGCACAATATTTTTACATTCAAAAGTCGTGCTGGAAAGTTTTTTGAATTATTTGTACCAGTAGGGTTCATCTTAGTGCCGCTATTTTACTCAATTCTAACACCTAGTTAGTTTTACCTGTGTTAAGAAAACTAAACTAACTATCCATGACTAAGTTAAGACTTCTGTTCAAAAAAACATTTGAAATTTTCGAACATAAATACAAATAGATTAGTTGTGTCAGGCACTTGGACAAGTTTGTAGGATCCTAGAAGCTTTATTGTACACTGTAATAAGCATTGTTATCGGAGCGAGTGCAGCTCTACTGTAGATTCGGGAAATTTTGAAAGCAAGGCGTGCGCGAAATAGCTCAGTTGGGAGAGCGTTAGACTGAAGATCTAAAGGTCCCTGGTTCGATACCGGGTTTCGGCATTGCGTCCTGATCCTCGGTAGTATAGTGGTCAGTATCCCCGCCTGTCACGCGGGAGACCGGGGTTCGATTCCCCGCGGGGAGGACTCCTACATTTTTTTATAATCAATTTAAATATCGTTCTAAAATGGTTCGGAGCACATATTTTGACATCAAAAGACGTGCTGAGAAAGTTATTTGAATTTATTTGTACTACTAGGTCATGTTAGTATCTTAGTGCCAGCTATTTTACTCTAATTCTAACACCTAGTTAGTTTTACCTGTGTTAATGAAAACTAAACTAACTATCCATGACTAAGTTGAAGACTTCTGTTCAAAAAACATTTGAATTTTCCGAACATAAATTACAAATAGATTAAGTTGTGTCAGGCACTTGACAAGTTTTAGGATTCCTAGAAGCTTTATTGTACACTGTAATAAACATTGTTATCGGAGCGAGTGCAGCTCTACTGTAGATTCGGAAATTTTGAAAAGCAAGGCGTGCCGAAATAGCTCAGTTGGGAGAGCGTTAGACTGAAGATCTAAAGGTCCCTGGTTCGATCCCGGGTTTCCGGCATTGGCGTCCTGATCCTCGGTAGTATAGTGGTCAGTATCCCCGCCTGTCACGCGGAGAGACCGCGGTTCGATTCCCCGCCGGGGAGGACTCTTACATTCTTAATTCATATTTTAAATATCGTTCTAAAAGGGTTCGGAGCACATAATTTCAAAAGAGTCGTGCTGGAAAGTTTTTGAATTATTTGTACTACTAGGGTTAATCTTAGTGCCGCTATTTAACTAAATTCTCAACACCTAGTTAGTTTTTACCTGTGTTAAGAAAACTAAACTAACTATCCATGACTAAGTTTAAGACTTCTGTTCAAAAAACATTTGAAATTTTCGAAACATAAATACAAATAGATTAGTTGTGTCAGGCACTTGACAAGTTTTAGGATCCTAGAAGCTTTATTGTACACTGTAATAAGTCATTGTTTATCGGAGCGAGTGCAAGCTCTACTGTAGATTCGGAAGATTTTTAGTAAAGCAAGGTAGCGTGCCGAAATAGCTCAGTTGGGAGAGCGTTAGACTGGAAGATCTAAAGGTCCCTGGTTCGATCCCGGGTTCGGCATTGCGTCCTGATCCTCGGTAGTATAGTGGTCAGTATCCCCGCCTTGTCACGCGGAAGACAGGGGTTTCGATTCCCCGCTCGGGGAGGACTCCTAACATTTTTTAATTACATCAATTTTAAATCTGTTCTAAAATGGTTCGAGAGCACATATTTTTGACAATTCAAAAGACGTGCTGGAAAGTTTTTTGAATTATTTGTACTACTAGGGTTAATCTTAGTGCCGCTATTTATACTAAATTACTAACACCTAGTTAGTTTTACCTGTGTTAAGAAAAACTAAACTTAACTATCCATGACTAAGTTTAAGACTTCTGTTCAAAAAACATTTGAATTTTCGAACATAAATACAAATAGATTAGTTGTGTCAGGCACTTGACAAGTTTTAGGATTCCTAGAAGCTTTATTGTACACTGTAATAAAGCATTGTTATCGGAGCGTGTGCAAGCTCTACTGTAGATTCTGGAAATTGAAAGCTGTTGTTGTTGTTGTTTGTTATTGGAACATGCATTTTTCGGATTTGTGTGCGTGTTTCACGAGAACCGCGTAGAAATCCACGTCAAAGAAAGGAACAAAAACACAAGGGGGGGTCAAATGCCTGGGGGAGGACTTTTTTTTTTGTTACCTGGGGTTAAAAAAAAAGCTAGCGCGTATTCCACGGTTACATCTGAAACACCGCACAAAACTCCAGACCGCTGTTGACCGACGGCCCGCGAGAGACAGAACCCTGTCCTCCACTTGAGCCATCTCCCAATGGTCAGTGGCTTTAACCACTGTGCTACACATTGATTTTGAAAGCAAAGCGTGCCGATATAGCGCATTGGGAGAGCGTTAGACTGAGATCTAAAGTCCTGGTTCGATCCCGGGTTTCGCATTAGCGTTCTGATCCTCGGTATATCGTGGTCAGTATCCCCGCCTGTCACGCGGGCAGAGACCGGGGTTCTTTCGATCTCCGCGCCGGGGAGGACTCCTACAATTTTTTAATTAAATCAATTTTAAATATCGTTCTAAAATGGTTCGAGCACAAGACAATATTTTTGACATTCAAAAGTCGTGCTGGAAAGTTTTTTTGAATTATTTGTACCAGTAGGGTTCATCTTAGTAGCCGCTATTTTAAACTCGTATTCTAACACCTAGTTAGTTTTACCTGTGTTAAGGAAACTAAACTAACTATCCATGACTAAGTTTAAGACTTCTGTTCAAAAAACATCTGAATTTTCGAACATAAAATACACAATAGTTTTAGTTGTGTTCAGGCCACTTGAACAAGTTTTTTGAGGATCCTAGAAGCTTTATTGTACACTGTAATAAAATAAAAGGGCCCCCAAATTGTTTTCGGAGCGTAGTGCAGGTCTACTGTTAGATTCGGAAATTTTGAATGCAAGGCGTAGCCGAA
>JAWZYV010009835.1:0-11038 GCA_038373885.1 Cheiracanthium punctorium | reverse complement strand
ATTAAAAACGCACCCCGTTTTCGTTTCGCTAAGTTTAAAATTTAGGTGCATACACTGTAAAAAATGCCTTTTCGCCAACATTGGCGAACTTCAAATGGCTATAATTCGCGAACTATTGATCCGACAGTGACCAACCAAATATCAGAAGATACCTCGAGGCAAGACCTAAACACCCACCCAGTTTCGTAATTTTAGCTCAGTTGGAACATAGTTAAAAATAGACTTCGTCAAAAATAAAACATCGCCCCCTACGGCTTTCTAATGATAAGGTATACGACCCCCCTTGTAACTTCAGTTCTATATACCCGACGACTTAGCCGCTTGGCACGTGGGCTATTGGGGTCAAACGAAGTAATATAGAACGATTTGCTTTTATTTATATTTAAATTTTAGGTATATACAGGGTATACTTTGTCGCCAAAATTGGCGAACTTCAAATGTCTGTAACTCGCGAACTATTGGGCGGACAATTTGCAAACAAATATAGAAAGGTTCCATGTGGCAACACCTAAACACCCACCAAGTAACATAGTTTTGGCTCAATTGGAACATAGCTAAAAAAGGGTTCGTCGCAGTAAAGAGATCTCTGCGTCTCCGGCGTTCTAAAGACAACGTTTACGACCACCGCTGTATCTTCAGAAGTATGCAACCGACGGCTTAGCGGCTTTGCACGTAATGTTTACGTGTCAAACGCATTAAACGCACCACGTTTTCGTTTCGCTAAGATTGAAATTGAGGTGCATACACTCTAAAAAATGCCTTTTCGCCACCATTGGCGAACTTCAAATGGCTGTAATTCGCCAACTATTGATCCGACAGTGACCAACCAAATGTTAGAAGATGCCTCGAAGAAAGACCTATGCACCCACACAGTTTCATAATTTTAACTCAGTTGGAACATAGTTAAAAATAGACTTCGTCAAAAATAAAACAGCGCCTCCTACGGCTTTCTAATGATAAGGTATACGATCCCCCTTGTAACTTCAGTTCTATATACCCGACGACTTAGCCGCTTGGCACGTGGGCTATTGGGGTCAAACGAAGTAATATAGCACGATTTGCTTTTATTTATATTTAAATTTTAGGTATATACAGGGATACTTTGTCGCCAAAATATGCAAACTTCATAATTCCCTTTAACGAGCAGTGTTCCCTGAGCGGGAACACTGCTCGTTAAAGGGTTGAAAGGTTGAGAACCGCTGATCTAGATATAGATCGTGACGGTCAGGGACTTAGCGAGAAAAAATTTTCGAGGAGTGCCCAAACAGCAGAATTTGTTCCGAATTTCCAATCCTCGGAGGCCGGTGGTGACCTATCAATATCACCCCAGTGTTCAAAAATGGCGGCTTCCAATGTTGCCACAGACTGAAACTGTCTGAAATTTGCATATTCATCCCTACTGAGAATACACCAAGTATTTTCTTGCGGATAGAGAACAAGCTAAGGGGGCAGGACATTTCGCGATATACAACCCATCACCGAAAAACAGTTCTCAGGAGGACTTTGCAACGTGAATGGGTATGTTGACCTGATGGAAAATCAGACTTCGGACCCTCAGTTCTCCCTGCAAATGGCAGTCAATGGGTTTATAGCATTTGTTGGAAATCAGTAGCTTTTACATGGCCTGAAGGAAAAGCCAAGTTGGGTTTACCATTAAGTAAAGCCTCTCCCCACCGTATCATGAGCCTCCATATTCCCGTCTTTCAGAGAAGATTTTCTCGTGTCATGGCAGTAGAACTCAATTCTATGCGGGCCATCCCCACACAAATTATTGCTTTTATTTAGTTATTTTCACCTCAGACCCTAAACCGACAGCACGGGTCCTTCCCGGTCGGAATAGTTGGCAAAATGTACTCTTTGCTTGTGGATAATAATGTTCAGGAGCTGCTGTTTCGCCTCCAAAGGACTAGAAAAGCTCATTATACTAAAAGTGTATTCATATTTTTATTGTATTTGTTAATTCTTGAGATAATTGCTGCATTAAAAAATCTGATGTGTCCAACACATGACTTCCTTGCACGTCCATTAGATCAAAAATATTTTCGACGGACTTCCTCTAAATTTATTTGTTTGAAAGAGATAAAATATCAATAATAGTAAGGTTTAGCGATTTCTAGCCAAATATTTCGATATCGCCAAGCCGAGTTCAATTTGAAAGATTTCCTTCTGACACTTTATTTGGCGATATTTCACCAAAAGCCGACAAACTTGAGATAGTCAGCGAGATTTTGGGGATAGACAAAGTAGTCATTGACCACAGACTTTCAATGAATTGAATGCATCCATACATAGACAGCATACACCTCAATGTATTTAAAGTCATTTGGCTCACCCTGTAAATAAATTCTCAGTCGATTGCTGTCAAAAAAGATATTGAAAACAGTTAGATATTACAATAGTTCTAAATACAAAGTTAAAAAATCTACGGGTTAAAGTTTTAGAGTTATACAAAATAGGAAATAATTTTTGGCTCCAAATTTGGCGATATTTCGGCGAAACTCGTCAATGTCGAAGACATTTGGCGAGATTTTAAGCATGAACCAAACAATGACAGATTATCGCCAAATTTGGCGATATTCCGCCAAAACTCGCCAAGAACGATAACAAATTGCGATACTTTGGGCATGGACCAAGTGACTGACTATCGCCAAATTTGGCGATATTTCGCCAAAACTCGCCAAGGTCGAGGACAGACGGCGAGATTTTGGGCATGTACCAAACAATGACTGTATTATATTGAAGATGTCCATAGACATTAAGGTACTGAAATTCTTTTCGGTGGTCCTGTAAATAAACTCTCCAGTAGATTGGAACCAAAAATCGAGATGCACAACTAGATGTTACAACATTCTTATATATGAAATTTCATAATAGTTTTTGAGATTTGAGAGTTAAATATGCACACACATACACCAAAAGTCGCCAAGCTTGGCGACTTTTGGCATAGTTCTTGAGGGAGGCACGTGACCGTGGTCGGACCATTACCTAACTTATGTGGTAGGACGGTATTGTGCTTGAAATGGATGAATGCCCCTAAAATTGCTATTGACCGTAATGTATTGGAAATCTTTTGAGTGTTCCTGTAGCAGAACTGTAAATGAAAAAGACACTTTTTTTAATGGAGAAATTCATTTTCTAACTCTTTACAGCATATATCACTTCTGAGTCGTTTGAAATAGCCCAATACCTCTAAAAAACACTTTGATGAATTTCGGCCCATAGAGCGTAATGTATTTCGAATCTTTTGGGCGGTCCTGTAGATAAACTATTCAGTCGAATGGAACCGAAAGGGAAGGTGCACAACTAGATGTTACAACAATCCTAAATATAAAGTTTCAACATTCAACGCCTAACAGTTTTTGAGATATGCGAGTTTAATGAATTTCGGCCCATTGAGTGTAATGTATTTCGAATGTTTTGGGCAGTCCTGTAGATAAACTATCCAGTCGAATGGAACCAAAAGGGGAGGTGCACAACTAGATGTTACAACTATCCAAAATATGAAGTTTCGAGATTCTACACCTAGTAGCTTTTCAGTTAGGCGAGTTTAATGAATTTCGGCCCATAGAGCGTAATGTATTTCGAATCTTTTGGGCGGTCCTGTACATAAACTATCCATTCGATTGCCACCAAAAGGGGAGGTGCACAACTAGATCATAGAACAATCCTAAATATCAAATCTCAACATTCTACGACCAATAGTTTTTGAGATATGCGAGTTACATACATACGTACGTACGTACGTACAGACGGCATGGAAAAACTGGCCACAGTAGACTCGCCACTGGTCAAAATGAGTTGCAGACGCGTTAATATGATCGTGCATGCTAGCCTACGATGAGATGCATCGAAAAAAGTTTTTTAATTAAATTTAGAGGTAGTCAAAATCGGTTTTTATGTCGAAATTTGGCCCCCAAAATTTTTCGGGATCACATTACTTCCTTATACTACGTACAAGGAAGTAAAAATGCAAATAAATAGTTAGCATAAAATAATTCAAACGCATCAACATTTTTCATTCACTAGAAAATAAACACTCATGAACGCTTGATTATAGAAAATTGTACACTACTGGCCCAAAGTATCGCAAGTTTCAGAAATCTAACCCTTTTCAAAATGAAGCCCCCTCTCCCCCGTTAAAATTAAAAATCAACATAATTGATAATGTCAACATGTTGAATGAATAACTTCGAAGACGAGATAGCATTAAGTTAAAGAAGAAAAATAATTATTTAATTGATTGGGAAAAAAACATAAACAATTTATAGGTTTTTATAGAAATCATAATCCATTTTGGCAAGCCGGAATATAATTTAAATAAAGAATTAATTTCAAGGTTATTCTGCGAAAAAGAGGATCATAAATAAATGCAATTGGACTCAAGATCATTTATTATGTTGCGAAGACAGCCTTGACTTGGATCACAACAGCCACTCTTTTAGATATGGAATTCACAAAGTTTTACAACATTTCTTCCAGTGTTTCATGGTGCAGACTTAAATTATGGGTTCCAGAAGCTCTCATTTTGTTTTTTGGTGATTTCCAGATGTATTTTTTCCAATTATACTACATAAGTTCTCAAAAATATTAAATCTGGCAAATTTCCTGTCCATTTTTTCTGGGCTTATTCTTGAAACGAGGGTTAGATTTCTCAAACTTACAATACTTTTGACCAGTAATGTACGTTGTCACGGAATAAAGTGAACTCTCAGAAAATGTCACGGGCCAGTCCTAGGGGACCAGTCCTTCGCGACTAATGTGGGCAGTTTTTCAATGCTCTCAAAGCGAGCGCTTGCCGCTCCCGCGCTGTTGGAAACCGGGGCTTAACCCTTTGAGGCGCAACCCTTTCCCAAAGCTGAAAAAAGGGCAGCCGTTGCCATCGCTCGACTAAACTACCAGCAAGAGGGCGGACGATCGAAACGTTCTTCGCGTGCCACAGATCTAGAGACCCCTTTTTGACGACAGCTGGCTGTGCCGCACAGCCAGCTGTCGTCGAAAAAGAGTCTCTAGATCTATGGCACGGGATGAACGTTTCGATCGTCCGCCCTCTTGCTGGTCGTTAAGTCGAGCGATGGCAAAGGCTGCCCTTTTTTCAGCATGGGGCAATCTATCCAGCTGTTCTAGCATTCTTCCATTTTTCAGCAGATGTCAGTGCCGCTAAAAATAATCTTTTGACGGGAAATGACGTGCTAGAAAGTAAAGGATTCTCGTGGAGCGATGTCACCCGCCACTATTTTTATAGAAATCCAATCTAGTCTTCGTGACCGGCAACAGTCCAAACGTCAGAGTTGGGTGTTCCCAGAGCGGGAACACTGTGCGTTAAAGGGTTCACTAGGCAACACACAAGTCGCCGAACGGAGTGAGGGGGCACTATCCAGGTAGCAAACTTTTTTAGAACTACTGTTTTTTTACTGAAAAGAAATATTATTCTCATGGGCCGGATCATCCTTCCGGCTCCCTTTTTGTCTCTCTCCCAGCCGCGAACTGGCCACGTGGAAGATATGGAAAATTGCACATCGGCTGCATACAATTTGGACAGTTTTTAATAATCCTCCCGCTTTCCTCCGAAACGTTCATCCCGTGCCATAGATCTAGAGACTCTTTTTCGACGACAGCTGGCTGTACCGGGCACAGCCAGCTGCATCAAAAAAGGGGTCTCTCGATCGGTGGCACGTGATGAACGTTTCGATCGTCCGCCCTCTTGCTGGTCGTTAAGTCGAGCGATGGCAACAGCTGACCTTTTTTCACCATTGGGAAAGGGTTGCGCCTCAAAGGGTTAAGCTCCATTTAAGCATAATCTCTTCCTAATAGATGTTATCATTAAATTCATTATTCACTTCTTTATTTGTCGACTTCATTCAAAAGGAAAAAAAAATCTTCCGAAACAAGTCAGAAACATTCTTCTGTTCTTACACCGATTTATGAAGTATAAAGAATCAATGAAAGGTAAGCAATTACCTTATTATTTACTTACAGATTGGATCCACTTATATTCTATAATTATGCACGAACATCATTAGATATTATACTTTTATTCTGAATCCAATTCTCATTCCATACTCGCCTATCGCACCCAATTTGCCCAGGCTGAAGCTCATTACAGGCCTTTGGGAAAACAATGATTTTATACTTCAAAAAAAGCATTATTGAATGGCTTACATCTTTATAGCTTAAGGAAAAGATTTCCTACGACTACACACGGGAAAATCTCTGTTCGAGAAAAGTATCTGAAGGTAGCCGCTTGTACGTGGGCTATTGGTGCCAATAGATGTCCTTTGGCGCGATTTACTTTCAGTTATAATTAAAATTTGGGTTTTAACATTTTATACCTAGGTCGCCCAAATTGGCGAATTTCAAATCGCTATAACTCGCGAACCATTGGTCCGACAATGGCAAACAAAATAAAAATCCATACCTCGTGGCAACACCTTAACACCCACCAAGTTTCATAATTTTGGCTATATTGGAACATAGTTAAAAAATAGTGTTCGTCGCAGTAAAGTGTTCTTGCCGTCTCCGTCACTTTACGCTCATAAAGGGTAAAATCCACCCGTATCTTCCCATCTATGGTTCTGGCGGCCTTGCACGGTCTGTTACCATGTTCAGAACACTAGTGGACGTTCGCGTGTTCAGAAAAGAGCCCTTTTTTTCATAGTAGTTAAAACCACGTTTGGTTAAATCAAAATACCGCCCCCTGCCGCCCTATGCAATGACAATACAAACGGCGCCTCCCGTATCTCCAGTTCTATATACGCGACGACTTAGCCGCTTAAGCGGTACCGCACGTAAATATTTAGTTAGTGTCATAGTAACCAAACTAAGTGAAATGTATATGAAAATTTTGCTTGTCCTTTTGGATAGCGTGACGCAAAAGATAAATTAAATTATTGTAATAAATTCATTTGAATACATTATATAGACTCAGTGAAAGTGTGATATATTTGACAGTGTATTTCATAATTAAAAGCATTGCTTAAATGCGTAAATCTTCTTTAGAAAATAAAACGAAAGTAACTGTAATGGAATTTAAAAACAAATCTTTAAAATTCCCCGCAGGGCGTCACTCAAAATTTGATATCATTATTTTTAAGACCCATATTTAAAATTCATAGAGCTATAAAGTAAAATGCTGCGTCACAAATTTTTAACCAGTTAAGGGTTTTTGCATGGGGATATCATTACTTTTTAAGGGTATGGTCAGAAGATAATAAATTAGTTTCAAGGGCGAATTTCGGAAGTTTGCTTGACACTAAGTTATGTAAATAAATATACAAACCTGTTTTCATGCAGTATCAGAGTATTTGATTAAAAAGTCACAGCAAGTTCTTTTGTAACATGTAACAGAAAATTGACATATTTTTGTTAGAATTTTATAATAAGAGACATAATACTCATTATAATCAATAATTTTTTGAGTAATTTTCTATTTATAATTTGGGTCGAGTACAGATTAGTATCCCTGCCACCATCTTTGATTTTATTTCATAAATTTGCATTCAGTTTAATGCTAAACGTAATTTTTACTATAGTTAACTTTTTTACTATAATTATATAACTATTGGGCCCCATCAGTGGCCGAGCGCATAGCGCTCTGAACTGGGAGACCGAAGGTGCCTAATCGTTCGGAGTTTTCCGTGGTTTCCTCCAAAACAGCGTAAATACGGGTTAGGACCCCTTAGAAAGACCCCAACGGAGGGCACCCCACGTCTCGTCTTAGAGCCTACGTGTAGCTAATCGGCCGTAATTCAACAATATATAACTATTGGTTCTATTGTTTTAATGCATTGTGATTCATTAATTTGCATTCAGTTTAACGATAACCGTAAGTTAAGTTTCGTGAAAATTATTAATTTAATAATCTCGTTCTTAATTAATGATAATCTAGTTACTCGTTCTATTATTTTAATGCAATGTTTGCTTTCAGTTTAAACCTATCTCTAAGTTAAAATTTTAACTATATTATGATACACTAAGTTTTTAACTAAGTTAATGATACATCTCAAAATTGTTGATTCAATTAATTAATGACTATAATCATTAATAATAAAATAGAAAATTACTCAAAAAATTATTGTTTATAATTGGTCGCTTTTTAGAAAACTAACTTCATACTATGTTTGTTTGTTTTTTTTATCAGTTGATAATTTCATTTTTTTAGAGAACGTTTAGATGAACTACCAGTTTAAGAATAAGGGTCTTGCGCGGTTGACTTTTTTAGTGCTTCTGAAGCGTATTTACGTTACATCGTGAGAAAAACCGTCCAAAACTCCGAATTTTTAGATTATCAGCCATCCGGTAGACAAGAACCCTGGACCTTCATACTTCAGTTATCTACCATTCTCAGTATCTTATCAACTCGGCTCGGGTGGCCACAACATCTTGTTTTAGATGCCATCTCCGGCCTTTAAATGTCTAATACAAAATATAGTGCATGTATAAATTTAGATTAATTAATAAAATTTCTATCTGAAAAGTATTGAACAAAATTTTAAATTTGGTATTTAAAGGAATAAAAAATAAAAGTGAGAAAAACCTAAGATTTGGAAAAAATATTGGTTTTTTAAAATTATAATTCAATAATTTCAATAAATTTTATATATACATGAAGAGTAAAAGAATTATTATTAAAACTATTTAGTATGTAAAACTACTATTTATTTTCATTTGAATACTAAATAATTATTATTAATTAATTATATGATCTTTCTGAAGAGAAAAAAAATCCATTGAAATATTAATTACATATTGAATTTTCCAAATAGAATTAATAATATTAGAAAAATAAAGACTTCATTTAATTAGAAATAGCTATCAAAATACTAGGAAAACGAAATACTTAAAGAAAAAGTTAGGAAGGAGTTTTACCAAAAAATACTTAAATTAATTATTTTTTTAATTCAAAGTCTTAACTATTTTTAATTATTAATTATAGCAAAATAAATTACAGAAAAAATAAGTAAAGTATATAATAATCTGTTATTATTTTTTAAAATTAAATAAAACAAAAACGACAATAACACAAAGCTCATCTCGCAAAAGGGCGACGTCGGGTACACAACCTAAGTTATCTGATCAGAAAGACGAAGCGAAAGGTACCAGCTGTCTACGACCGAACTAGTTTAGGATATAAGGTAACTTGTACAAATCTTGTCACGAATCTACAGCACTGTATTCCTGCTCCCTGTCTTGTTTACCGTCTCCCAAACGAGATCATTTTCCGTATTTCCTTACGCGGGTTAAATAGTTCCCTCTTTGAACTGGATTAAATAAAAAAAACGAGTTTTCCTAGCTTAACCGGCGACGTCAATCATCGAATTTGGCACTGATTAAAATCATATATTAATTGTAAAAAATTCGTTAGAGCGGATTCCGAGATCCACAAGAGAATAACAAAGAAATTCAAAAACTGGCTGTATATATAAGTGCCGCGAGATTTTACGGTTGGTTGGGGCTGGCTGCGTCACTAGTAGAACTGTCGTTCTACACGATTCCCAGTTTAATGGGATTTTATCTCTTTGAAATCTTAACACTTCTATGTCGGGAATTTTTCTTCCCTCCACAGATAATCCCTAGGTTTATCAGTAAAATGATTGATTGACCTAGAGTGGGGTTGAGAGAGCGCAACAAAGGACATCAAGTAACAAAGAGAAGCCCAAATGACACACTCCCATCAGGTCACCCTGGCAGGAGAAGGCAATGCTCACTGCTTTTGAAGCTGCCGCAAAAGTATTTCCTGGAACAAAAAAGCAACAGCAAGATAAGAAGTGGAAAGGGCTGTATGCAAGAGGGGTATGAAACCAATGAACGTGGGAATTACAATGGGGATTTTTGAATTGGGCTCACTATCTGCTACCCCAAATACACCTGTTCGGATTAACGCTTTTTGTATAATTGTCCGATGCGATGTCATATCGGGGAGAAAAGCAGGGCAGTAATCCTATGATAAATTCTGTGCAAGAGAAAACGTGTTTAGAAACGTAGTTTAGAAAAAGAAATTATCAGTCCAAAGAAATTCTTCATTGCCCTTTTAGGAGGAATGCTTCAGGGTAATGGGCATGAACACAAAGGGCACAACAGCTCCTACAAGCAATAAAGTGGTCAATCGCGCGGTACCATACGTAAGAGTTCCATATTTTGAGGTTTTGTCATGTGTATTCGAAAAGTGGTCCGTATTGTCCTGTATTCTCATTACTGGGATCACTGCCAAAAAATTTATTCGCCCTTTCTTAAAAATTACGATTTTCTTGGCCAACCAATTTCAATTTTTCTTTAGCTTATATATATATATAATATAAAATAGCTTAACTTACGTAATATGGAATCCCAAGTGAAATATTAATTGAAAGCACTTAATAACAGATATAATACGTAACCATGAAATTAAAAATGAAAATCCAGAGGCTATAAATAAATTTAAAACAGCGCCATCAAAGCCAAAAATTGGGAAAAACATGCCATGTGCAATCACGTGGGCTTAAGCCTAGCTGATAAACTCATGCAAAGAAGTGGATATATATATATATATATATATATATGTATATATATATATATAAAATCTCGGCTGTTCGAGCCTCGTCAGGGGGAGACCCCCTGAACCCCCCTAATTTTTTAGTTTCATTATTGCCATATTAAAACGATATTAATTGACTATGTCATTTTATCGCTCATCTTTCGCGTATTTCGCTTGATAACCCTATGTTGAAATTTTTTATGAGCGTAACGTATTTATAGAAAAATACATGTGAAGCATATTCTACAGCTTACGAAATATTGTAACAATAGATTAAAGCTGTTGTGAACTAATAGTATTTAAATACATGTAAAAAATACATGTGAAGCATATTCTACAGCTTACGAAATATTGTAACAATAGATTAAAGCTGTTGTGTGAAATAATAGTATTTAAATACATATATGTCGCTTTTTATGTCGCATTTTTGGGACACATTTTTCAATAAAGGGTGTTGAGCAGGGGCTGGTAGCCACGGGGGGTGGGGGGTTAGTGGGGTCCATAAAGAACCCCCCCCCATGAAGTGAA
>JAWZYV010009829.1:0-11623 GCA_038373885.1 Cheiracanthium punctorium | reverse complement strand
GCAAGCCCTGAAGGTAAGAAAGGACAACTGGCTCCAACACCTCGGAGATGTAGCGCTGGCTGGTTAAAGTACCGGCAATGCGTACTAGAGGAGTGCGAGAGAGATATCCGATACCGCCCCATACCATAATACCCGGTGCAGGACCAGTGTGACGGTGCATAATGCAGCTGTTCAGCATCCTCTCTCCACGGTGTCTCCAGACTCGAATCCGACCGTCGTGGTGTTGCATACAGAAGCGTGACTCGTCAGTAAAGAGAATTTCATTCCATTCTGTCGTCCACATCCTTCTTTCATCGCACCATTGGCGGCGGAGACGTCTGTGGTTCCGCGTCAGAGGTAGACAAAGCAACGGACGTCTTGCGGACAGACCATTCTGCTGTAAACGACGTCGAATGGTACGCGCAGACACTGGATGATGCGTTACAGACTGAATCTGCTGTAATATGGTTCGTGATGTGACTGAGCGGTCCGTCACTGCCATGCGTACAATCTGCCTGTCATCACGTGACGTGGTGCACTGAGGTCGATGCGGTCGATCACGTCTGTCCGTCGTACCCTCCTGCACCCAACGATCACATATCCGCATCACAGTTGTTTGGTTTCGTCCAATACGACGACCGATTTCCCTGAAAGATAACCCACAATCTCGGTATGCCACTATCCTTCCTCTGTCAAACTCGGATACTTGATCAAAAGATGATCGTTGTTTCCTACGAGGCATAATTTATCGTTTTTTTGAAAAAAAAGCAAGAAAAACACAATTGCTGTACTTGAAACCGTCGAAATCTCCAAGCCTTAAATAGCGCTTTGAGGTGGCGCCACAGGCGCGCTTGATGTGCGTCTGCGCTGAAATTCTAATCATTTGCATATCTCACCTCAGCTAATGCATGTTGTAAATTTCATATTATTTGCATGCTTCCTTCAGGGTGTTGCATTTACGATGGCCAGCAGTGTATATTATTCAATATCGATATTGGAATATCCTTTCGAAGCGATTGCTTAAATGTTCACAACCAGAAAATTAAGAAATATTTCTATGTTTTTCAATAATGCTTTTCTTATTGGGGCACGCGAGTACTAGGTGATAGCAGGTTAAATACTCACGCTGATGCTATCAGTTAATGATAGCATGACTATAATAAGTAGAAAGCCGCGTCAGGATTGAATGATACTTTTTTGTGATTAATGTTCTAGGTACAGATATCCTAACAACAGCAGGTTTTGCATCATCACGGTTTTATTTTTTGGAGTTCAGGCTCTATGGAACTTCTGGCGAATCCTACAAATGTTAGAAATTATCTTTACAAATAAAAAGTGAAAGCCCTTCTGGTACAAAAATTCATTCGTTATTTTCACTTTCCAAATCAATGACTAAAGTTGACTGGATATTGGAACTTTCACCTCTTTCTTCACCAATCTCGAAATTTCTCTTTCCAACCTTTCATCTTTTCTCTCGTTCTCCATAACTTTTCTTCTTTACAATTCCATCGATTGTCACATATCTAGCTCCCCTCTGGTCTGCTAATAACTCCCTGTCTGTGTGAGGTATGTGAGGCTCTGAGCCACGTTTGCTCCGGAAAAAGTCAGTACATTTGCAAGTGCGATATTCAATAGTTGGGTAAAAGGGAGTTTTTCGAATTTTCTTCATAAACAATTCCTTATGTCCGTCTCTCAAATACGATTTATTTAGCTGCTGAACTTGCCTATGAACTTTTCTACTATCTCTTGAATTCTTTGGATTGACACAGTAAGGATACTGGCCTTGATCCAAATTTCCTGTATTTTGATCGCCACAACTAAGGTTACTTCTCCTTCCGGTGGTTCCTGCCCTTTATTAAGAAATTTTTCTTCGTAAGTACAAAATAGTAATATAGAAGTACGAGTATGTCTTCTTGGATTGGTAACTTGGTACAAGGTAACTCTTTCGAAATTCCCAGCTTTTCTAAGAACACCAAATTTTGTTCCATGTCCTGTTGCAGACAGTTTCACTCTATTCAGTATCGTAGCAGTGCAAGGCAACCACCTTTAAGCTTTTTTTGTGAGTAAACTGAAAGAACCATTTATCTGAAACGTGAGACTAAATGCCTGTTTCAACGAAATATCTCGTACCTGGTTTAACCGAACGCATGTGCATCGCCATCACTCGCAGGCAAAACGGCGCTAGTTGTCTAGAGCACAGCTTGCGTACTGCGCTCAAGACGAAACAACCGCATAATGTGTGCATTGTATCAAACTGTTCATAAACCTATTTTTTGTGATTTACTGAGCTTCTCAAAATATGTTTTAACATATAAAATGACCAAATTATTTTTAACAAATAAAGTTTGGTTTCTACATATTCTTTTCAAAAAACACTTAATTTTCAGATATTTATAGATTTCAAGCTCGATGTGCAATAGGGTGTCCCGAAATTTTTTTTTCGGCTTTCTCTAATGCAAGACCTCTCAAAATTTGCGTAATTGATCGTAGATTACCAAAATATTTTTGAAAACAAAATTAAACTATATCTTCAGGGCTCTACGCATCGTTAAAGTTTTAAAAATTGTCACTTTTATGGATATTATTCGCTCTATTCGTAATTTCGTCTCCTAATTTAAACATATAAAAATATTATTTTATTCATTATTTGTAATACATACTGTCTGTTTTCATTTGCGGAAAACATCTGCTTATCTGCCCGCGCACTGTGCACAAGCCATCTGCATCTGCACTTCTGCGCATACGTGAGGTCTGCTTTGATTTCAGGAAAAAGACGATTGGTTGTGTATAAGAGACACAAAAAGTTTCAATTTGCATGTTTTACTTTTCAACCTCTTAATTCCCCCAAGTTTCAACTTGTTTTGAGTACTTTACTCAGGAGTGTTTTCTTCGTAGTAAAAGTAATTTTTATGCTTTAAAAGTTGTGATTATAAAATAAAATAATGAGTTCAAGGCATAGTGACACTACTTGCTCTATGTTGGGACTATACAAACAACTCGACGATCGACAGCTACCCACTATAAGGGATGTCATTAAATGTATTTTACATATCAAGAGCGACCTGGAATTGAAGAATAATGGAAAGGATCCACCTAATTCAGATATATTTGCGATTGTTTCTGAAGAGATCAATAATATTTGGACAAAAGCTTCCATTCCAATCGTAACTAAGGAACGAGTTATTCAATTACTGAAATTCTATTTCAAAAATTACCTCAGTTTGAAAAGATACCCCCAAAACAAACGAAATGTTTGTTTTCAAAACAACCTGAAGTGTTTCTTAGAGTCATCTGAGAAGCTCTTCGGCGTCGCTGCTTGTAAATGCACTTCATTTGAATCCTGTTCGTATTTGAAACCTAAGAAAGTTCCTATCAGTCTGAGAAGTTTTTTGTTGGATCAAAGAAATGACAGGAAAATGGTTATAAGCGGTGTTGATAAGAAAGAAACATCTAGATTGATAAAACTATCTCAGAGAAAAATTGAAGAGTCGGTAAGGGCAACAAAATAGTTGTGTTCTACCCAAAATACCAATTGTGGCTTAGAAAATTGTGATGAAGATTCAGTGCGTGCATTTCCACCCAGACAACACCTCCTAGATATAGAAAGCCTTACAACAGCTACGTCACCAAGCTTTGACGTCATCATTTGGCCTACTTTTAAAAGTTTGAATGTGATAAAATAAATAAATTAAAAATTTCTGGTTAATTTACCCATGACTAGCAATATTTTAATAAATTGAGATAAAAAAATATAATTTTACGACAAATGGCAGTTTTTAACGATAACTAATTAGATAATGTGATAAGGAAATAGATCATACTGAATAATTTTGTATGAGAAAGATATTTTAATTTTAATGTTTAATGTAAGATATTTTCTAATATTTGTAGTATTTACCAGAAAGTTCTAATAGTTTTATTTTGTGAAAATAAAACTTTTAAATGTAGGCAAAATGATGACGTCAAAGGTTCGTGACGTAGGAGTTGTAAGGCTTTCTATATCTAGGAGGCGTTGACCCAGAAAACCTACTTGTTAGCATGTTGTTTGATGAGAGAGACTATATTCGGGAGATAGCATTCCTAAGAATAATAAAAGCTAGAGAAGCTGAAAGGAACATTAAATGCAGAATTTTTAAACCACCAAAAATTAACTTTTCTGCAACAGATTACACCGAAATTATCGAATGATGCGAGTCTCAGATTACAGTTCCGCCGGTTCTTCGACATATTTCCGATGAGGACCTTCAAATAATGGCAAAAGGTAAGAGCTTGGATATTGTTGACTTTCTTTGCCATACACAATCACTGGAAAGATGTGTTAAACTGGTAACAGATGCCTCACAAAGAGTAACTGACGTTAATGCTAGAGAGATGGCTTTATTAGAACAAGGTTACAATCTCGAACAGAAATGCCAAAGTTTGGACACAAGAATGAATTTAAATTTTAAGTTTTGTCATTACATATAACATCTATTTCGTTTATTATGTTTTTCAAAGTCATGTTTCGTTTATTTCTGTAATAGAATTCCCTTTAAACTTGAATTTTATATTATTTTAGACATATGGTATACAGTGTAAAAACGAAAAATTTACAAAACTTCAAGGTCAATTAGAGCCCTCAAGATGACACGCAATTTTATTTTTTTCACTATTTTCATAATCTGTGTAAATTTACGCAACTTTCGATACCTCTTGCGATAGTGTAGCTCGAAAAAAACTTTTTCCCATATATGAACGGGACACCCAAATGTGCAATCCCTAGAAATTGTCGTAGCCCCTCCAGATTTACGTGTTATTCATAACAATATACAACTCCTAAAACCTCGGGAGCCTAATAATCCGGAAAAGAATATTTTTGGTCGATTTTTTTAAAAAGTCATGTTTTTCAAAAATTTCTAAATTTCAAGCTCGATGCGCAACCGCAAGACGTTGTCGTAGAACATTCAAATTTTACACACGTCTTATTCATATCAATATACAAATTTTGAGACCTCAGGAGATAAAGATTTCGAAAAAAAAACGAAAATCCCAAAGGTCTTCGGAACGGTACGTTTTCCACAAAAAATGAACGCGTTATATGCGTAAAAATGTAGCTCTGCGAACAGGCAATACTAACACGATCGGGGCAGATCTGGAGGGATATCTGCATGTGACAGAGGGTAGATACCAACCACACAACGACGTTCGTCATATATTAAGTGTAAAGTACCGTTATGCGCTCACGGAAAAAAACAGAGCTTTCACTCCCATTGCGTGCTTATGCACAAGCTGAAGAACCGACATTCCCACCCTGCTCTTTATCCTTTTTTACGCTGAGTATCTGGCGAAAGTCGGTGTGTAATCTGTGTCTTCCCTTTGTCTTATGCAAATTTCCTCCTTGTGCATCATTCTTGTTTTTATTAGCCATTCACAGAGCTGTATTTGTGCGCATAGCATGCCAATTTTTTTTACATTTTGAGACGGACAAAAATAAGCGTTCCCATTCGAAAATTTAGAGATTCCGTACTGCCACCGTACTTTGTGCGCTACTTTGTTGCCGTTCGAAGAAACTCAAGCCAATGCCTTTGAATAACTATCAGTGAAATTTCATCTCGAACTGTCGAGTAGACCGGCCCCTTGAGGTCCACATATCGGTATAGTTTTTCTTATGATTCGCCTGCAATTTTTGAATGCTTTGGATACACTTCACCGAGACAAAATACTCTTACAAACACGGGAAATCACCTTACAATCTTTAAAATTTGAAAGGTATTCTAGGATACCTTCTGCTTGATGCATTAATTTTCTCAGAAGTGGACAATCAGCAATATAAAAACTATTATTTCAATACATATTTTTTCGCTTAAAATATTCCGGTAATGAATGACCTTTACATAATTTTTGTTTACGACATGAATTGAAGAAAAAATTACAAAAATATATAGGTATTTTTTATCATCCAGTAAAGTTAATAAAGGACATATTTTTGAATACATTTAAGCCAACTAGCATTTTGAATAGATGGCTGCGTAATATCAGACCATACACAAACACATCATCATCCAATGGGCCTGCGAGAGGAGCCTTTGAATGTAGTGGTGTAACGAGAACTTTTTAAAATCATTCACCGATATAAATGGTGCAATTTACGAACAGAGATTTCAGTTCGACCATTGTAAATTGAAGCCTTTTTCTTAAACTTACCCTGAAAGATATCCTCAAACGAATGCAGTGTAATTTTTCTTGCAGTAAACTTTTTTCTTGCAAGGAAAAAAGAAACACTCCTCCAATCTACAGCTTACCATTAAGCATTTTACCGCAAAAAAACTTGTCTTGGTGTCTTGCTTCTGTCATATGCAAATTCCCATCCCCCTTATTCCGTGTGCCACTATCGTGTTTGTATTGACCGTTCACAGAGCTGCTTTTGAGCGCGCATAACGGGTCCATTTTTTGTGAAACACGTTCCATTCCAACGTTTTTTAGGGTTTTCTCACGCGCTGAGCATTTTGCTACGGAAAAAAAATAGGTATTGCCATTTGAAAGTTTTGAGTGCTTCTATCGTCACCATAACAGTGAGTGCCACTTGGCTGTCGTTCACAGAATCTCGAGCCCATTCCACTGAATAACAATCTCTGAAATTCCATCTCGATCGGTTGAACAGACCGGCCCTTAAATTCCCATATGCCTGCAATGTTTTTATCGACACGCTGTATACAGATAGATAGATAGGTAATGGATAGATACATTTTTATTTAATTCACTCCCTTCCTTTGAAATGTGTAAAATACAACATCTTATAAAATACGGAAAAAATAATAAATATTTATGTTTAATACCTGTAGATATCGAACTTTCAGCATGCTAAAAAGTTTCTTAAATAATACCACAGATTAAAATCGTAATTTTATTTCTAAGACACCGGCTTCCATTAAATTCCTGGCATTCAATTAATATTCGAAATTATGTGATACAAACGTGATATCCAGATGCGATTAATATATTTACTACCAAAACTTTCGGATAATCAACTTCATTTAATTTTCTCTCATAATTCTATCGCTGAGTGCCATTGCCTATGTGAATGTCAGCTCAAATTTTCCAAGTGAAATCTTTTGCAGTAACGAATAACTTAAGCTGATAGAAGTGTTCATTTATTTTGATTTAATGAAAGTGTAAATTAACTTTCCAATTAGTGTTTAATATATAAGAGTGATTTTTCTAAGTTAAATATTTTACTACTTTCCTTTTATGTTAATTTACTCAGTTTAATAGAAATTGCTGGCCGCAACATATAGTGTGAATTGTGTACGCATGAAGTGTCTATTATTTAATTAACATTACACCTAAAGTGCATTCTTATTTTGTGTTTCGAAGTTCGCTATATTTAATTTTTGGTATACTTCAAGAATACGCGCAACATACATTTTTCTCTCTATACATATTTTCGAATCGAAGATGTGTAATGTATTACGGATAATTAAGAAATTTTTTAAAACAATTATTCAACACTGCCGAAAATTGAGTCAAGTGGTGTAAAAAGTGCATGAATATAGGCTTTTTTTTCACTGGCTGTTTTCTTTTACTAATAAGGTTGAAATAATTTTTTTGTATTAATTTATACAACGCATTTAACTCGTTCACACCTAAGACTCTTTTATTACACATAAGAGCTGATTTGTGTTATAAATGACAAGCACTCAGATATATTTTAATTTTTTTGGAGTTTCTCCATAACACGTCAACTTTTAAAGTCATTAGTAATTATGCACTACCAAAAACCTTAGGAAATGGTTAAAATTAATTACGAATCCGCGAAAATACGCGGTTATTTTTGTGTTTTGCAAATATAATAAATGCTTATGTTAGAACTACTATACATAAGCAGAAATGGTTTATTATAGTCATGACCTGACTAATGCTCGGAAAGAAAACAGGGAGGAATGGTGTGAGTTTCCAATAAAACCCGTTATACTAAAAAGCACTTTCTTTATGTGTTCTTTTTTTATTCCTAAAAGTGCAAAATATTCTTTACGGAAAACCAGCAGAAATTGGAGTTATTCTTTATCATAGGCTGCTGGACAGACAAAAGCTGTAGAGCAACATATCTAAAAGGAAACATGTAAAATAATAAACATAAAGCATTGGAATTCATATTTTGAGGTATTTTTGTAATTTTTTATGATAACGTTAGCTTAGTTACAGTGTAAATTGTGAAAATAAATTAAAATGAAACCCACTTAATTACTAGATTTCTTTTTTTATTCGCATTTGAATTTTAAATTTTGGGTTATTCAAAAAAGTTTAAGAGTCAATTAACTACTGAGATATTCGGCCATTAATATTGGGGGTTGAAATTGTAGCATTTTGGCTCCCCTGTCACGTCTTACGAGAAATACGTCGTGTTACCAGAAACGTGGTATATATATATATATATATATATGCAATAAATTGCAACAAAATATGCAGTAAATTGCAACAAAAATATATTTTCACAGTCAAATACGGAAAAGAAGGTCTAAATTGCTCCTTTACTGCTTAGTTTACTATGAAACTTATAAAACATATTTGTAAATGGGAACAATTTCTCTGTTGTGCCTATTTCCAAAATAATATGAAATCAGTAAGTACTTCTACAAGAATTATTAATCTTCTTATTAATTAAATGTAAATATAATTTATTATTATATTCTTAGCTATTGACTAGTGCAAATCAAAGTGAACATATTCAATTCATATCATAAATAAATAAACTTAAATAAATAATTTCTCTTATTTAGCATAAAGTTTGTTTCTGTGGCCTTTTATATACGGAAACGTAAAGCTATCATATATTAATGAAAAGCAGTCTTTAAACTCAGCAAAAATGACTAACTTATGGAAATAAACCTCCTTTTCCTATTACTAGTTGTAGTTGTTTTTTCACACAAGAACTCAAATAATCAAGAACTGAAACACCAAACCGAAATTTTAATATGTGAGTTAAACTAAAATGTTTACTGAGTTACATGAATTATATAATACAATTTGAACAAAGAATTTTTAAAACTTTTCTTGATATTTATTTTATCTCATCTATATCCAAACCTCATATTAAAAGATACGCACTGCATAATATATAAAGGCTTTTATCTAGGTAATTATGTTTCATACTTTCTCATTTATTCTCCAGTAAAAGCCATGAATTTACGTTAGCGATTTATAAGTTCTTTTAATCTTGCAGCCTTTGAGTACATTTCAAAGAAATTATCTGTAAAAATATTCTTGTAAGATGAATCGACCCCGCTCTCGGAAATATATAAATATATATATGTAATGTAAAATAGCGGAACTTACGATATTTAGAAATTCAGCCAATAAACAACGAGCAAATATATCCTCAATAAAACTTAAACCATATACAGAAAATACGTACATTACCAGACTTATATATATTAAATACACTTACATATTTTAAAAAGAAGCTATCTTAATAGCAATTTATTATGGGCGTAATAATCCAAAGTAGATACTGATATGCATAAAACCACAAAGCCAAAACCAGTCAGTGTCAACCACAGAGCCAAAACGCGCAATAGCAAATCAATATTTGCGCCAACTTATTCCACCGCTTTTCAACAACACGTGGGAGCCACTGTGGGAGCCATGAACAGAGCTAATCGCAAGTAGTAAGACTCTTGAACAATAGCAGTTCTGGTTGAGACGGACCACTATACGACAGCTCCCCTGCATGGGACACAAGCTGCCCGCGTTGTCCTGAAAGCTATAAATATGTTTTTTTTCTTTTTTTTTTCGTCTTGGTTTATTTTTTTTAAGTAAACTCCGAAGCTGAAAGGAAAGGCTTGAAGGTTGGTTCTGCCGACCAAGTTGGTAGCTGTGGCTTCAAATTTCAAATTAATATATATATATATATATATAAATAAATAACGAATTGTTGCAATCTGTTTATATTTTTCAAATAACACAACGGAAAATAAGGAAGACTTTCAGCAATTTGAGTAATTTCTGATCTTAATATAAGCAACTAGTTGACAAAAATAGTGCAACATTGGCATTTTTGCATAAACCGTATTTTCTTCTATACAACTAAATCACATTTCTTTCTAAATTTCAAAAAATGATTTGAACAGTGCTTAAAAAAGTAACATTAATTATATCAATTTTATCTTCAGTATTTTTTTGAAATCTAAACACAAATGCATAGCTGCCCGCCAACTCCCAAATTTTTTTTCGGGAGATTTTCCACCACTAGCTTCTATTCGGTATTTGATGTTTAAAACTAGTCCAAATTTTTAATGTAAAATAAAATTGTTTGAAAATTGTGGTGGGAAATCTCCCGAAAAAATCGGGAGAGTTGGCAGCTATATCGATAGTTCCACAAACATCAGTATGAATTGCGATCATTGATGTCGTTTCTCGTTCCATTCGAATTACAGTTGCACTTTGTTTGGCTCTAAAACAAACATCACAGAAAGAAGAAAGTTACCACATGGATGACCCATTCTACAATGCCAGTGGTGGCCATCTTTCACTTCTTTTCACACGAGAACAGTTTCACTACTGGGAAGAAAGTCAATTATGTCCTGACCATTCAAATCAAGCTCAGCAAAACAAAATTGTTTTCTTCCTTTTCCAACTTTCTCTTTCCTGTTAAGAATTTCTCGTTCTTAAAAATTAGCAGTATAATTTGCATTTACGATTTTTCTAACGGAAGTTCACTGTCCATTTAAATCTGGAACATAAAGAACATCATTCAAAGTTATTTCAGTTCCGTCAAACATTTTAAAAGTAATATTTCCAACACCTTTAATTTCAAGAGTTGTTGTTTTTCAAGCACACTTTATACTCCCCGTAGAAGGCACTATAGGCTTAAAATCATTCTTATTAGAATGATTGTTATTCGGATGTTGCTGAAGAATCTATTAAAAACGCATTCTTTTTAACATTGACAGCAACGAACGAAACTGCTGAAGCACACTTTCCTCATTTGATTGATTATTAGCCTTGAAATTCCGCTTCAAAAGACCTATTTTACCGCAACCGTAACAGGTAATTTTCTTTCTTCAGAATTTTTCGGTATGACCATTCTTTCTGCAATGTTTGCAATAAAAATCCTTGCGCGTCGACAAAAATGCAGTATTTCCATGTGCGGGATTTGAAAACATCTTTCCTTTTCATTAATAATCTAGTAAAGTTCCCACATCTATCAGTCTCTGCGTAACAAAATCCAGCGTTAAGTTCGTGTTTGGCTGATTTCCTATAGCCGTTTTAATACTTTCGAATTCTTGAGGGAATCACATCAAAATATAAACAATCATATCTGTTTCACTAACTTCGGCACTTGAAATTTTGAAGTCAGAAATATATTTATTTATCTCATCAATTTTACTTTTCATAGATACATCACGACTTTTCTTAATTGCCACAAGTCTCATTCTAAACAAAATTGTATTCACTATACAATATGCATCATAAGCTCGTTCTAACTTCTTCCAAAATTTACATACGTAGTTTGATCTTGAAGTGATATAGAAACTTTATCACTCAACAGTGAAAGCAATAAACCGTAAGCCTTTTCAGCTTTCACAACAACACCAGCATTATCTCTATTCGACTTTTCTAAAAAACTTTCCAATTCCTTGGCTGCGAACACTGCAACTACATGACT
>JAWZYV010009827.1:0-366068 GCA_038373885.1 Cheiracanthium punctorium | reverse complement strand
TGATTCCCGAAATTTTTAGAACGTTCTAGATCGTTCTAAATCGATTTGAACGGTTTCACACGTTTTGGAACTTTCTAGAACTTTCTGGAAATTTTTAGAACCTCCTAGAATGTAGACCTCCTAGAATCTAGAATGTAACAGTTGCACACATTTTGGAGTTTTCTAGATCATTCCAGGAATTTTTAGAACTTTTCAGAAGTTCTCATGAGTTAGAAAAGGACAAATATATATTTTTTCACATTTTCGCCACCCACAACCACCCACTTCACCCACCGCGATCAAACTCCCTTACTTGAAGTAAGGGACTTCAAGTAAGGGGAGTAAGGGGTCTATCAAGGAATATTTACCGAAGTTAATTCAAGTTGGTGGTGATAGAGAAAACTCTGTCTTTACAAACGAACATTAGCATTTTATATACATATTAAGATTCAGATTTTCGTCACCCACAACCACCCACTTCACCCACCACGATCAAACTCCCTGACTTTCACCGTGAGGCCAAGGGGTATTTATCACCCCAACGGGAAGTTAATTCGAGTTGGTGGTGATAGAGAAAACCCTGTCTTTACAAACGAACATTAGCATTTTATATATATATTAAGATAAGATTAAGATTAAGATTAAGATTCGCCACCCACCACGACCAAACTCCCTTACTTTCACCTTGAGGCCAAGGGGTATTTACCACCCCAACGGAAGTTAATTCGAGTTGGTGGTAATAGAGAAAACCCTGTTTTTACAAACGAACATTAGCATTTTATATATATATTAAGATTAAGATTCGCCACCCACAACCACCCCCTTCCACCCACCGCGACCAAACTCCCTTACTTTCACCGTGAGGCCAAGGGGTATTTACCACCCCAACGGGAAGTTAATTCGAGTTGGTGGTGATAGAGAAAACCCAGTCTTTACAAACGAACATTAGCATTTTATTTATATATTAAGATTAAGATTCGCCACCGACAACCACCCACTTACACCCACCACGACCAAACTCCCTTACTTTCACCATGAGGCCAAGGGGTATTTACCACCCCAACGGGAAGTTAATTTGAGTTGGTGGTGATAGAGAAAACCGTGTCTTTACAAACGAACATTAGCATTATATATATATTAAGATTAATAACTTTTTTTAAATAGCAGTGAACTGCTGGTAATTTTTTTACCTGCTTATTTTATTTAAAAAATTAGCAGTTAATTGACTTTACATATTTATGAGCACTTAATGTTATGAGTTTTTTTTTCCTGGTTACTGTTGCAAATTTAAATCAGTTAGTAATAGCAAGGTTAATGTAATGTGTCATAAGATTTTTTTTAAAAATTGAAAAGCAACAAAATTCAAATTTAACATGAGTGTTTTCTCTTACATTAAAACTAATTTCATTGTGATATTAGTTTTTTTGTATGATTGTGGAACACTACATAAGGGCTATCTGCCAAGGATGGAGATGCCTTGGTTCTAGGACTTTCTAAGGGTTTCTAGCGCTTATTCGCATGTGTTATTAGTAAGTAACAACTTGAATCAATTTAGTACTATGGTACTATATCTTTCATTCATGATATAAAAACTATGTATTTGTTTACCGATTGGTGAATACTTAAATTTGTTTATTATTCGGTTGCCGAATATTTAAGTGTTCGGCCGAACCGAATATTCGGTTTGTCTGCCGAATAGGCAGTATATCGAATACCAACCGAATATTCGGTGCATCCCTATAAAAAATGATATAAACATACTGTTTAGCATCGCCTGGTAGAGAGCGGAAGATATCTTTTGAATGGGTCCAAATTTTACACTTACATTGAGGGTTATAAGTGGCAACTTTTTAACCCTATTCCATTAGTTGCTCACAAAAAAAAAATTTTTTTCGCCCAATGTCGCTCCACCCTAATGGGCAACCTTTGAAAAATTGCGGGCCAAACTTTAGATATTAGCGAAGGCGAGGGCCAAACTTCAGGATGTTAGCGAAATCGCGGGCCGTAAATTTGGGATTATATATGGGAGTTTGAATGGTTTATATGGATTTTATACTGGGTTTTGATATATTCCGAGGGCCGGATCAAAGCCGTGGCAAGCCACATCCGGCCCCCGGGCCGGGCGTTGCTCATATGTGTTTTTGTTTATTTCTATCATAAGTTTTAATCAAATTATCGCCTCCTTGTGTTAAAAAAAGAGCGGAAAGAAATTTCGTTAAGATCGAGGCGTATTTACAGAAAGGAGAAATTTTTCAAAACAACTTTTTCTAGTGTATCTTAAAGCACTTGACGTCACAGAGGTAGATCTCACTTTCAATATAAAAATCCGGTGCCTCATTTAAAAACTCCATCATCATCAGTTGATTGAAAAACCAGGATTTTTCTAATCCTTTCTGTGGCAACCTAACATAAATTCTCGTATCATGACTGACGTATAATGCCGTAAAACTGTTCGCGCTGGTGCAATTAAATTCTAAACATTACGTTACGCTGACATTACCAAAAAATCACCTAATTTATACAGTTTTTTCTTTTTTATTTCAAAGGAGGTCGAAATGATTTTTTTTTATCATTTGTCAAAATATCAAAAAGTTATGACGGATAGAATTCAAGATACGACAGTTTTAAAATTATTTTACGAAAATTTTCGTCAAAAGTAATCTTAAGTTAAAATATTCTTTAAAATATGCAAATTATGTTACATATTTAGAAGAAAAAATCTGTTTTTAAAAGAAAATTTTCTCCTCTATCCGATTATGCAACTGCCTTTTTGCTGCAAGCATAATTGCCACCGTTATTGCGCATTAGGTGATGAGAAATGCAAAAAAATCGCATGAAACATAAAAATTCCTAATTTGAATTTTGAAAAAAATCGCTTCGTGGTGCATAACTTCATGTTTAGAACTTCCTATGTACAAAATTTGGTAATTCTACGTGCAGCCGGCGACAAACGGACAGACATCTTCTTTTGTAATTTAGCAACGATTTAAAAAAGGACCCAGATAGTTCAAATTTTATCAAAATCTGGGACCCTCAAATTTTAGAGGCCACCGTGATCCCTGCTCAACTGCAGTCCCGCCAGGAGAAAAAGGGAGAGTGCAAATGACAACTCCAGCATTATTCTAACTTCTGAAAACCAAATCCTGTTCTTTCTTTGCAAAGCAGGGACGTGCTCAGGGTTTTAGCGCGCGTCCCAGGACAAAAAAAATAATTACAGATCTTTCAAATTTCTCTACTTACTAAATTGTGGATCTTACCCCAGAGAAAACCTACTGCTGCTACTGACTTTGATTAAGTAAACTGGATTAATTAATTCAGATTTTAGTACAATACATATCCATAATGTAAAAGTTGCATTATAACTACTTAAGATGCTGTGAATTTGCAAAAGAAAGCTATACACAAAATTACAAATTCTCCATATTTAAAAACACTAATCAACTCGTATAAATAACGGAACTATGAAAATTATGTATACAATTTTGGAAAATAAATTTACATAAAAAATTACTTACAAATACATCTTCACTATAAAGCAATTTTTCTAGCTTTTTGAGCAGAGAAATTCTCTATTAAAAGAGAGCAGTGCCCAAGTCCAAAAGTGATGATAGATCATTTTCAATAGATATAAGTGCCAAAGATGACAGGCGTGCATTGGTCATCCAAGATCTCTAATAAGTTTTTATTAATTTTACCTCGACAATTACCCAGTCCCCCCCCCCCCCTTCCCAAAGATGTCTCTGTTGCAAAGTGCTTGCTTTATTTTGATATTTGTGGAATTCATTTCACTTTTATCAGGTTCACTTATACCGCTTTGGCCAACTTTAGCCTGAAGAGCAGATGAATGACCAAAATCTTTACAGAAGGGAGAATGATTAACTCTTAATACGTAAAAAAACTAATTTTAATATGTTTCAACATAATTCGCTTTGGGAAAAAATTAGTTTTTCTTTTATATTAGACTATTATTTTTTCATAATTTCAGTTTGAAATTCTTCCTTCATAGTAGATAGGACTGGCCCACCTCTCCCTTAAGTTTTATAGCAATATGATTTAATAAATAATAGTACTTATACCGAACACCGAGTTTGCTTTACAATATCAGTACTTACCAAGACTGCAGCTATGCTTTAGAAATGCAAACGTTTTTGCAAGGTTTAAGATTTCACCATCATCATCTTGGCAATATATCTCTGCTTCTTGGAGGAGATTGAGTTTCAATGGCTGTTAACCACAAGCACAAGTAGATAAATAATTTAGAAATTATTCTTGAATCAGGTTTTGAAAAAAGAACGATTTTTTTAAATACCCAACACGCCTGGACCCACTATCTAAAACACGAGTTTTATTGGGTGTTTTTTCAGGAAACTTTTAAATTTTGATTTCATTTTAAATGTTCTACCTAAATTGGTCACTTTTAAATGTGACCAGAAGGGGGAAGTGCTACTTAATTGCGCAGTTTACTCCAAACTAATCAAAAAGTAGAGAAATATCTCTCGATTGATGTAAAAAGAGAGAGAGGGAGAGTGGGGGGGGGGAGACAAAATCCAGGAAGAATTTCTGAATTTTTTTCACCATAATCTACCACCATTTTAAGAAGAAAATTTCACTATCTTCTATGATACTCTCATACAGCATAGAAGCAGGAAAATAGTCAGGGTCTCTTATTTTTAAAGCTAAAACGCCAGGTAAGTATTCTGGGTGGTAATCAGCTAACCACATTTATGACGAATTCTCTTACTCTTCACTTGTGCTGTGCTTGAAATTTGAGATCAGTAAGATTAGCCAATATGTGAGGAGGTTGAATTGCCTGTAGGAATATTTTCTAGAAATAATTGCGATAACACACCAGAGCATCAGAAGATAAAAGTTTAACCATATTTCAACGGCTTCTGAAATACATGTTGTTTCCTCCTTCAAGTACATCTGCAACTTGATAAATGTTTTTCAAGATGTACAGCTTTTCGATACAGATCAAGATCATTCAAGAGTTTATCAATACAGAAATCTTGTCTATGTTCAAAGGCTATTTCTTAGTATATTTATCATAGTTAAATGTAAAAGATTTCACTGATTCAAGATGAGAGTTCAAGTATCATTTGGGAGTTGTGGCATATGGCCTTTTTGTTCCCAAAGCCACCCTTGTGCCTGATGTACATCCCTAAAATACTTGTTCATTTCTACAATGTGACACATATTACGGTCTTTGGCGATATTTCTTTTTCAACTAAATTTAAAAGATGAGCTGAACATCCATAAGTTATTAAATCTGGGTATTTTGCTTTTAAAATTTCCCACATTTTTCCCATGTTATTCTTGTTATCGGTAACTACAGCGAAAACCCTACTGTGTAAATTTTCATAGCATTCATTAATTGCTTCTTCTACAATTGAAGCCCACTGTTTGGTGTCTTTGTCTGTGACCCAGCATATATATTTTCAGTAGGAAAGTTTCTGTCCCAATATGAATAGTGACAGCTTGATGGGGTCATTTGTAACATTTGACCACCCATTCAGCGTTCGTGCTAAACTATAATTTTGCACTTTTTGTTCCAGTTCCACATCTATTTGCTGAAAGGTAGCATCTAAAAGTCTCCCATTAATATCTTTTGCTGATGGTGGTTTATATCCAGGTTAAAATATCTCAGTCATGTGTTTGAAACTGTTAAGTTGAGCTACATTAAAAGGTATATTTGCTGGATAAAAGAACATTGATACTGCTTGGTCAATCTTTTTTGTTCTTCAGTTTTGACCACAAAATCAGTGATTGAACGCTGCATGATCTCAGCAGATGAGGAAATAGAAGAAATTGCACTGGTAGAAGAAGACCCACCAGCACAAAAGAATGAGGCTTCTATTTCTTCTGATGTTGCAAGCTCTAGATTAGACGTTTATTTTCAGAAAAAGTCTCTTCATTATTAGTGAGCATCCTTTTAGATGGACATTTCTTTAGATGAGTCTTTCATCCTTTCTATTTAGCAGCTCAATGCTAAAACACAATGTTTACACTTGCATTTACTATCACCATCAGTTTTGGTTACTTCTAACCACTTACTGGCCAGTTTTCTCCCACTTCCTTGTACTTTTGGCATTTTGTTTTTAATTATTATTATTATTTTACTTTATCAGATTAAGAACTTGAATTACAGCTTTAATGGCAGAATTACCCAGACAGCACATAAGCTTAAATCAAGCTTGGCATTTCCTTGAATTTGACGTATTAATGCAAGCTTGACAGTTCAACTCATTTTAAGCTGGCAGCAAGCTTGCAGGAGTCAAGTTGAATTGTCAAGCTTAAATACAGCTTGATTTAAGCTTGACAAGTGATACTAGCTGGATTTTAGCTTTCAAAGTACGCAGTGATGGCGCCATCTGTGAAAGAGAATAGACATTAATAGTCTAGCGTCCTCAAATTTTCTGAAAGTTCGTAAAAGATGTGTTTTATTTTATTACCAGTGCCATATTATCGGCAGGGCAAACGGGGCAACTGCCCAGGGCCTACAGATTTTAGGGCCCAAAAATCTTACATCTTACACTTTTGTAGTTTTAAAACAAAATTACAAAGGATTAAAAAAAATTCAGAAGTTAAATAATTTTTAATTATAAAGTATGAACACTGAAAATAATTCAAATTTACATTTGTATAAACTTACATTTGTATAAACTTTGTATAAACTTACTTTTAATTCTTCGAAATGCTCTATATCGATATAGCATACCAATATGTAGGAAAATAACTAACCACATTTGTAAAGAGAATTTTTAGCGTTAAAAAATAGCAAAATTTTTCAATTATTTGTTATTTTAAGAAATATTTACAAAAATGACTAAAGTGTTTGTATTCTTTACATGTTAGCAACTGTGATATAGCATTTCGAAGTAACGTTTAACTATCTGTTTCTTTGATTTCAGATTACTTAACACAAAATTTATGTTAGTAAGTAAACCCATTTTATACTTCCAAATATGTACTTACGCATGCTGCATTTTCGATCTAGTTTGATTAAATTTGAGGGACGTCTGCTCGTATGCATGTATTTATGTACGTATATTCTTGTGTAATTCGATTAACTCAAAGAGGAATAGCCGAAGAAATTTCAAATGAATAGTTTATTTACAGAGTTATATGAACGACTTTCGGTGCATTAAAGTCTATGGACATGCCTTTCACATTAAAAATCCCTGAACTATCTCTGTGTAGCTCATGCCCAAAATATTGCCAACTGTCACCAAGCTTGGTAAATTTAGGGGCAATATTACAAATTTTGGCACTAAAAATAAGTACGTATCTCGAATAAAAATAAAAACTGTTAGCCATAGAATATTGAAATTTTGTATTTAAGACTGTCGTAACATTTGGTTCTGCACTTTCATTTTTGATTACAATCCACTGGCAAGGGTCATTATTTGGGTCATGCTTAAAATCTCGCTGTTTGTCGCCAAGCTGACGAATAAAAGAAAAATGCCAATTTTTCAGCCAGGAATAAGTTTTCAATGCTGAAATCTCACCCTGGTGATATCTCTTACGCTTAACGAGAAACTAAAGTATCGCATTTCAGTTTCCAATATATTTAAATAGAGTGCATCAAGAATAAGTAAAGTTTAACAGCCATACAAGAAAATTGTGCAGTTCGCATTCGGACTTTTTTTGTGATAGGAAATCGACTTTCCGAAGTTTCTTGAATTAGCTTACAATTTAAAAAAGATTATTGACCACTGGAACCTATGGAACTAGCTTACAGTTTTGAAAAATAGTTTTTTTTTTTTTAAAGCATAGACCATAAGACATAAGATCGCTATAATAATTTTTAAAATAAAGTAAATTCCAAAAATTTTTATTGAAATTATTCTACACAAAATATATTATACACATAATTTACAAAAGAAGTATTTTCTTTTGTAAGCAGCAGCGTTTTGCAGCAGCATCTTCAAACATCTTATTTTATGAGCAGCTTCTAGGAGAAAAAAAGAAAATTTTTAGGACTTAATTTACACAAAGAATAGGAAATGCAGAGTAAGTCTGCTTCATATGTTTTTTTTACATAATTTCTATATCAGGGATTTCCAACCTTTATATTACTTCAACTCCCTAGAAAACGGTTTTTTTTCTGAATAGACCCCTACGTTTTCCCCAACACATCGGTATCTCGAAAAATTTTCCCAATGCACTCACAAAGACACCAAAACATTAGGTGAAAGAAATTTTTCATGTGTCCCGCAGTAGAACAATTGGTTAAGCTCGGTTCCCATTGGAACTCCGAAAGGGAAGCAGCACCTACTTGGCCAGTGCCTAGAAGGGTGAACTCCTTTCTCGACTGAGGCTGATGTAAACCGTGTACGCTGTAGGGAATTAATGCACGAAAAATATGTTATGACTTCAATGTTTTCCATATTCAATCCATATCTCTCTTTGGGGTACCAATCCAGCTCTTAGGTCATCCAGCTGTCATCTGAAATTGGTTCAAAATTTAGGAGGGATACCCGGGATAAGTCGGTATTCCCCTCACTGGGGATCAGCAAAAAGAAAGCTGCCCAATTAAGGCCATTTTCGTTTTATATAAAGGATCTGATCCCGCTCTGCAGTTGGCCAGTGTTTCGAAGCAACAATAACAATTTTCATGTTCTGCGTTTGCAGAATTTACCATGATTCAGACTGCAGGATGCAGAAAATGACCCCAAAGACGGATTTTTACATATCCCTTCTTTTTTCAACTTTTGAACCCTCTGAAGTCTTATTTCATGTCAGTTTGTTTGTTTGTGTTGTGATGGCAACGCTAAGGGTGGGCGATCATCCTAGGATGAGGGGTTATCTTAAAATGTAATTTTTAAAAATATAATTTCCAAATTTTGTACATCCCCTCATTAGTGTATGGGAATGCTTTTGTACGAGGGTCATATAAAATTGTAGAAAGTGTAACTTTTTGAAAATTAACGAGAGGAATTTTTTTAACGGAGTCTTACTTCCGACCTCATTTTGAACACTTTTCTCAATTTACGCTGTCCACTTATCTCTAATAGATAAAGAATTAAAGCCCGTTACCACCTTTTTGGGACACCCTGTATCAGTCTGGTTTATAGTATCCACAGGTTCTGAAATCATCATTAACCAGTGTTCTGCTTAAAAAAAAAAAAAAAAAAAAAAAAGTAGTCTGCTTTAAAAAAGAAAAAAAAAAAAATCACTGTATTTACGTATACTATTTCTAAGCTAATCTAAATTCATCAACGCGGGTTTCGAAGTTTATAAAGCGAAATAAAACAGTCGTTTGAATATCAAATCAATGCTGTACAGTTTCTCATTTCCGTAACCCTAAGAATCTGCGCTTTATGCCTTTGGAAACTATCTTGGCGAGTAATCGCATCGTTTGGATTTTTTTTATTTATTTTTTTTTTTATGGTCAACGGATGCAAATAATCGGTACTTACTTTACCGTCGATAATTCACGCCAAGAAGTTTTTTTCGCCAAAGGATTGCAATGCACTGCATTGTAACAATGAATCTGACGTATTCCACACGCACACGAAATCGCTCTTTTTGGGTGACTGACTGTAAAATACATAAGTACCAAATAAGCTTGTTTTGGTCGGAAGTATGATTTTTTAATTAGATTCAATGAAAAATTTACCCGTATATTTTTAAACTAAAAAGCGATTAACTGTATGAACTAGTGTAATTACACACTGTAGGGCGTGTAAAGATAGGAAATAGATACTAATAAAAAGTGTTATTCCATTAGTGTTATGCAACAGTATCAAGAGAGAAAAAAATAATTACAGAGATTTGAACTTATACTTTACTTATAGTAGACTAATACTATATTAAAAATGCCAAATATTTGTTGCAAATGATAATTATACGTACCAATATAGACTAATCACCACCAAAAAACTTCTTCAGTTTTTTTTTCGTCTCCTATTCTTATGAAAACAAACATGGCGCCTGCCGGTAGATACTCAGATGTTGCCATCGCTCGACTGTTGCATGAACAGAGCGCATGCGCCAATTTTCATCGGCTGAATGCCGCTCGGCCATTATGCGGGCCGAAATTTCTTTTCAGTTTGCGTATTTTGATCAAATTTAAGCATATGGCCCGATAACTTAGGCCGGAAATCGTTCCGAGTATCGTTTTATGGGTACCGGACCGACCAGTGTCTGCCGCACACATAACAATCATCGTTTTTAGATGGAATTCCGTGTCTGGGCCGAGTACCGAATTTCGGTGAGCGATGAGTTGCGATGAATGCCGGTGGTTGGCCGAGCAGAAACTGGAAATTGTTGCTTGTAGGGTTGTTATTGTTATTGATTTATACATTTTTTCATGTATGATTGATATATATATATATAATTGTAATTAATTATTACTATTAATTTAACCATTTTTTCATTTATAATGTATTTTTGTAATCAATTAGTTGCTTTCAGTTGTGCTTAGTAATTAGAAATTTTTTTTTTCAAATATTCTGAAACCCCATCCCTTGCGTTATAAAAACTGATAAAACCCAGAAAAAAACAGTCGGGGTTTTTTCTTAAAAAAAAAAAAAAGGTTTTTAACAACTCTTTAATGCATTAGTCAAACAGACCAATCAGCAACAAGCTGCTGTTTGAAAGGGAAATCCCCTACTACCCCTATAAGCCGATTAAAATTGACATGTTATTACAAAGAGAAAAGGGAATCCCTTCTAATTAGACCAATTGGGGCAAAGTATTACTGAAGCCCAATTTATGCACCAAATTTAATTCAAATATATTGTACATCAAGTTTAGTTAAATCAAATTAACAAATTTTCACACATAATTTATAAAAAGTACAAAGAAGAAAATCTGATTAGTTTTAAATTTTTTCATTTTTTTTTATAAACAATGAAAATATTAATTTTTTTTTATTGTTTGAAAATGAATTAGTCTTTGTACTGCTCCTCAAAAGTTAATCATTTTTAAAGTCTGATAATGAAATCTTTACACAGTTTAAATTTCTAATTTATTAATACACATGACTAACTTAAAAGGTTAATTCCTTTGTGACAGACATGACATAAGACACTTTTATTGCTCAAATTTTAGTTCGAAATATTAGTTTACAGAAAAAAAAATTGCCATGGGGTGATGCAAATTTAAGCCATATAAAAATTCTAAAATTTTATAATTCAAGAGAAAATACTTTTAATTATTTAGGCTAAAACCAGATGTGACAGACATGACAAAATTTAAACATAGATTTTGTGTGACCATATATTATTATCATTTGCTCTTAATTAATATGTATTTCGAGTCCATAATATTTTGGCACTCAAGATAGGACTTACATATGTCAAGCAGAAAGAAAAATATAAAGAAATATTAAAATATTAAAAAAAAATTATCAGCGTGACAGACATCCCTACTAGCAATTTTGTTCGGGCCTTCACCGGCCACGTAGCCTTGAGCCGATGAGAAGGAATCGGGCCGTTCACTTTGAGAGTGCTCGGATACACGCAGTTCATGTCCCCTCGGACGTGGAAACGTCCGAAGTAGACTAACCGATGAGTTTTCATCGGTTTGGACACGGATATAGGGAACCGGCCCGTTCACTTAATGCTTGAGGTTCGCCAAACACCAGGGTGAGTATCACTTTTCGATAAGTTCTTATGTGATGTTGACATGCATTTAACCCTTTCCATCCCTACGATGCAATTCGAATGATAACATTCAAGTATTTTGCAGATTTCTTTTATATTTGAAATGCATTTGTAATCGCATTTTTCTAATATCATGATGCAGTGTAGAAGCAATACAGTATAGAAGAAATACACTTTTACTACACGATGCATATGCATGCATGTAGGTACGTCGTATACTCCATCTATTTACGTATATAGTCGTATTATATACGTAACTATACTATACGTTAACGTACTATAGTCGTATACTCCATCTACGTATGAAATTATATACCCAAATGTTACATGTTCGAACATGTTACATGTTCGATTTGTTTTAACTAGTCCGAGCGCATAGCGCTCTGAACTGGAAGACGGATGGTATCTGATTCAAAACCAGGTCACGTCCGCCGACCTAACCGTTCGGAGTTTTCCGTGGTTTCCACCGAAATTTAGCGTAAATACGGGTTAGGACAACTTAGAAAGACCCCCCACGGAGGGCACCCCGTCCACAGGCCTAGATCCTTCGTGTAGATAATTGGCCTTAATCCCAGAACTCGCTTTAACTAGTATTTTGGTAATGTCTGTACGTACGCATGTTGCATTTTCGATCTAGTTTGATTAAATTTGAGGGACGTCCGCTCGTATGCATGTATTTATGTACGTATATTCTTGTGTAATTCGATTAACTCAAAGAGGAATAGCCGAAGAAATTTCAAATTTAGGACTGCCTTAAAACATAGCTGTGCATTTCCCTTTTTGATTCCAACTGGCTGAGTAGTTTATTTACAGAGTTATATGAAAGACTTTCGATGCATTAAAGTCTATGGACATGCCTTTCACATTAAAAGTGCCTTATCTCTGTTTAGCTCATGCCCAAAATATTGCCAACTGTCCCCAAGCTTGGTAAATTTAGGGGCAATATTACAAATTTTGGCACTAAAAATAAGTAGGTATCTCGAATAAAAATAAAAAACTATTAGACATAGAATATTGAAATTTTGTATTTAAGACTGTCGTAATATTTGGTTCTGCACTTTTATTTTTGATTACAATCCACATGCTACACGCTTAAACCCAAAGAGGGAAAAAAACGATACATTGCAGAGCGATCCGTTTCCATGGAAACCTACCGATATTTCCTAGAAAGTGCTCTTTGAGTGGTCTTTTTCAGAGAATTCCCGTCCTCGCTTCCTCTTTTTTCTGAGAACTCCCCTCCTCGCTTATTGTTATATTTCGCTCCGCTCTTGTGATCGAAAAACGCTCCTAAAGGAGAAGTGCGCTTTTGAAAACTGGCCCAAAAGTCACTCCGACTGATCGAATTTTGCTAGTTCGGTTTTAGCGTGTAGGGTCATGCTTAAAATCTCGCCGTTTGTCGCCAAGCTGACGAAGAAAAGAAAAATGCCAATTTTTCAGCCAGGAATAAGTTTTCAATGCTGAAATCTCATCCTGGTGATATTTCTTACGCTTAACGAGATACTGAAGTATCGCATTTCAGTTTCCTATATATTTAAATAGCGTGCATCAAGAATGCGTAAAGTTTAACAGCCATACAAGAAAATTGTGTAGTTCACATCAGGACTTTTTTTTTGTGATAGGAAATCGACTTTCCGAACTTTCTTGAATTAGCTTACAATTTAAAAAAGATTATTGACCACTGGAACCTATGGAACTAGCTTACAGTTTTGTAAAATAAGTTTTTTTTTTTTTTAAAGCATAGACCATAAGACATAAGATCACTATAATAATTTTTAAAATAAAGTAAATTCCAAAAATTTTTATTGAAATTATTCTACACAAAATATATCATACACATAATTTACAAAAGAAGTATTTTCTTTGAGTTTTGCAGCAGCATCTTCAAACATCTTATTTTATGAGCAGCTTCTAGGACAAAAAAAAGAAAATTTTTAGAACTTAATTTACACAATAATAGGAAATGCAGGGTAAGTCTGCTTCATATGTTTTTTTACATAATTTCTATATCAGGGATTTCCAACCTTTATATTACTTCAACTCCCTAGAAAATGCTTTTTTCTAAATACACCCCTACGTTTTCCCCAACACATCGGTATCTCGAAAAATTTTCCCAATGCACTCACAAAGACAACAAAACATTAGGTGAAGAAATTTTTCATGTGTCCGGCAGTAGAACAGTTGGTTAAGCTCGGTTCCCATAGGAATTCCGGAAGGAAGCAACACCTGCTTGGCCAGTGCCTAGAAGGGTAAACTCCTTTCTCGAGTGAGGCTGATGTAAACTGTGTACGCTGTAGGGAATTAATGCACGAAAAATGTGTTATGACTTCAATGTTTTCCATGTTCAATCCACATCTCTCTTTGGGGTACCAATCCAGCTCTTAGGTCATCCAGCTGTCATCTGAAATTGGTTCAAAATTTAGGAGGGAGACCCGGGATAAGTTGGTATTCCCCTCACTGGGGATCAGCAAAAAGGAAGCTGCCCAATTAAGGCCATTTTCGTTTTATATAAAGGATCTGATCCCGCTCTGCAGTTGGCCAGAGGGTTTCGAAGCACAATAACAATTCTCATGTTCTGCGTTTGCAGAATTTACCATGATTAAGACTGTGGGATGCAGAAAATGACCCCAAAGAAGTAGTTTTGCATATCCCTTCTTTTTTCAACTTTTGAACCCTCTGAAGTCTTATTTCATGTCAGTTTGTTTGTTTGTGTTGTGATGGCAACGCTAAGGGTGGACGATCATCCTAGGATGAGGGGTTATCTTAAAATGTAATTTTTAAAAATATAATTCCCAAATTTCGTACATCACCTCATTAGTGTATGGGAATGCTTTTGTATGAGGGTCATATAAAAATGTAGAAAGTGTAACTTTTTGAAAATTAACGAGAGGAATTTTTTTAACGGAGTCTTACTTCCGACCTCATTTTGAAAAATTTTCTCAATTTACGCTGTCCACTTATCTCTAATAGATAAAGAATTAAAGCCCGTTACCACCTTTTTGGGACACCCTGTATCAGTCTGGTTTATAGTATCCACAGGTTCTGAAATCATCATTAACCAGTGTTCTGCTTCAAAAAAAAAAAAAAAAAAAAAAAAACGTAGTCTGCTTTAAAAAAGAAAAAAAAATCACTGTATTTACGTATACTATTTCTAAGCTAATCTAAATTCATCAACGCGGGTTTCGAAGTTTATAAAGCGAAACAAAACAGTCGTTTGAATATCAAATCAATGCTGTACAGCTTCTCATTTCCGTAACCCTAAGAATCTGCGCTTTATGCCTTTGGAAACTATCTTGGCGAGTAATCGCATCGTTTGGATTTTTTTATTTATTTATTTTTTATGGTCAACGGATGTAAATAATCGGTACTTATTTTACCGTCGATAATTCACGCCAACAAGTTTTTTCGCCAAAGGATTGCAATGCACTACATTGTAACAATGAATCTGACGTATTCCAAACGCACACGAAATCGCTCTTTTTGGTTGACTGACTGTAAAATACATAAGTACCAAATAAGCTTGTTTTGGTCGGAAGTATGATTTTTTTATTAGATTCAATCAAGAATTTACCCGTATATTTTTAAACTAAAAAGCAATTAACTGTATGAACTAGTGTAATTACACACTGTACGCCGTGTAAAGATAGGAAATAGATAAGTGTTATTCCATTAGTGTTATGCAGCAGTATCAAGAGAGAAAAAAATAATTACAGAGATGTGAACTTATACTTACTTATATTAGACTAACACTATATTAAAAATGTCAAAAATTTGTTACAAATGATAGTTATACGTACCAATATAGACTAATCACCACCAAAAAACTTCTTCAGTTTTTTTCGTCTCCTATTCTTATGAAAACAAAGATGGCGCCTACCGGTAGATACTCGGATGTTGCCATCGCTCGACTGTTGCATGAGCAGAGCGCATGCGCCAATTTTCATCGGCTGAATGCCGCTCGGCCGTTATGCGGGCCGAAATTTCTTTTCAGTTCAGCGTATTTTGATCAAATTTAGGCATATGGCCCGATAACTCAGGTCGGATATCGTTCCGAGAATCGTTTTATGGGTACCGGACCGATCAGTGTCTGCCGCACACATAACAATCATCGTTTTTAGATGGAATTCCGTGTCTGGGCCGAGTACCGAATTTCGGTGAGCGATGAGTTGCGATGAATGCCGGTGGTTGGCCGAGCAGAAACTGGGAACTGTTGCTTGTAGGGTATGGAACTAGCTTACAGCTTTGAAAAATAGGTTTTTTTAAAAAGCATATAGACCATAAGACATCAGATCGCTATAATAATTTTTTAAATAATGTAAATTCCAAAAATTTTTATTGAAATTATTCTACACAAAATATATCATACACATAATTTACAAAAGAAGTATTTTCTTTGAGTTTTGCAGCAGCATCTTCAAATATCTCATTTTATGAGCAGCTTCTAGGAGAAAAAAAGAAAATTTTTAGAACTTAATTTACACAAAGAATAGGAAATGCAGAGTAAGTCTGCTTGACATGTTCTTTTACATAATTTCTATAGCAGGGATTTCCAATTTTTTTATTACTTCAACTCCCTAGAAAACGTTATTTCTGAATAGACCCCTACTCATCGGTATCTCGAAAGATTTTCCAAATGCACTCGCAAAGACAGCAAAAAATTAGGTGAAAGAAATTTTTCATGTGTCCGGCTGTTAAAACAGTTGGTTAAACTCGGTTCCCATTGGAACACCGAAAGGGAAGCAGCACCTGCTTGGCCAGTGCCTAGAAGGATAAACTCCTTTCTCGAGTGAGGCTGATGTAAACTGTGTACGCTGTAGGGAATTAACGCATGAAAAAAAATGTGTTATGACTTCAATGTTTTCCATGTTCAATTCATATCTCTTTGGGGTACCAATCCAGCTCTTAGGTCATCCAGCTCTCATCTGAAATTGGTTCAAAATTTAGGAGGGAGACCCGGGATAAGTCGGTATTCCCCTCACTGGGGATCAATAAAAAGGAAGCTGCCCAATTAAGGCCATTTTCGTTTTATATAAAGGATCTGATCCTGCTCTGCAGTTAGCCAGAGGGGTTTCGAAGCAACAATAACAATTTTCATGTTCTGCGTTTGCAGAATTTACCAAGATTCAGACTGCAGAGTGCAGAGAATGACCCAAAAGACGGATTTTTACATAGCCCTTCTTTTTTCAACTTTTTCTCTGAAGTCTTATTTCATGCCAGTTTGTTTGTTTGTGTTGTGATGGCAACGCTAAGGGTGGGCGATCAGCCTAGGATGACGGGTTATCTTAAAATGTAATTTTAAAAAATATAATTCTCAAATTTTCTACATCACCTCATTAGTGTATGGGAATGTGTTTGTACGGGGGTCATATAAAAATGTAGAAAGTGTAACTTTTTGAAAATTAACGAGAAGAATTTTTTTAACTTACTTACGACCTCATTTGGAACATTTTTTCAATTTACACTGCCCACTTATATCTAAAGTATTAAAGTCCGTTACCACCTTTTTGGGACACCCTGTATCAGTCTGGTTTATAGTATCCACAGATTCTGAAATCATCATTAACCAGTGTTCTGATTAAAAAAAAAAAAAAAAAAAAAAACAGTGGTCAGATTTAAAAAAGAAAAAAAAAATCACTGTATTTACGTATACTATTTCTAAGCTAATCTAAAATCATCAACGCGGGTTTCGAAGTTTATAAAGCGAAACAAAAAAGTCGGTTGAATATCAAATCAATGCTGTACAGCTTCTCATTTACATAACCCTAAGAATCTGCGCTTTATGCCTTTGGAAACTATCTTGGCGAGTAATCGCATCGTTTGGACTTTTTTTTTATGGTCAACGGATGCAAATAATCGGTACTCATTTTAAAGTCGATAATTTACGCCAACCTATTTCGCCAAAGGATTGCAATGTATTACATTGTAACAATGTCTCTGAAGTATTCCACACGCACACGAAATCGCTCTTTTTGGCTGACTGACTGTAAAATACATAAGTACCAAATAAGCTTGTTTTGGTCGGAAGTATGATTTTTTTATTAGTTTCAATGAAGAATTTACCCGTGTATTTTAAAACTAAAAAACAATTAACTGTATGAACTATTACAATTACACACTGTACGCCGTGTAAAGATAGGAAATAGATACTAATAAAAAGTAGTGTTATTCCATTAGTGTTATATAACAGTATCAAGAGAGAAAAAAATAATTACAGATATTTGAACTTATACTTTACTTATATTAGACTAATACTATATTAAAAATGTCAAAAATTTGTTACAAATGATAGTTATACGTACCAATATAGACTAATCACCACCAAAAAACTTCTTCAGTTTTTTTCGTCTCCTATTCTTATGAAAACAAACATGGCGCATACCGGTAGATACTCGGATGTTGCCATCGCTCGACTGTTGCATGAACAGAGCGCATGCGCCAATTTTCATCGGCTGAATGCCGCTCGGCCGTTATGCGGGCCGAAATTTCTTTTCAGTTCAGCGTATTTTGATCAAATTTAGGCATATTGCCCGATAACTCAGGCCGGATATCGTTCCGAGCATCGTTTTATGGGTACCGGACCGATCAGTGTCTGCCGCACACATAACAATCATCGTTTTTAGATGGAATTCCGTGTCTGGGCCGAGTACCGAATTTCGGTGAGCGATGAGTTGCGTTGAATGCCGGTGGTTGGCCGAGCAGAAACTGGGAATTGTTGCTTGCAGGGATGATAAGGTTTTGTGATAGAAATGGCATCTATGAACTTGAGTATTTTTTCTTCACTTTATTATTTCATCACAACTTAGGTATTATAATATGACACAACATTGATATATTATCTCACATGATTCCCAAAATAAAATTATAAGAAGCAATTAAAATTTATAAAAACCGATGGAATGAACTAGAATGGGAGCTGTAATAATGCTAGTATTTGCTCCTTCTCGTACCGAACATGATCTTAGGTTACAAATTTAAACATGCCATTAACCCCTTTCCTGTTTTGCCCGTATGCCGTACGGGCATGGCTATTGGGCCTTTACTGATTTGCCCGTACCGTGTACGGGCAATCTGATTTCTATTTGTCTTTCACTGTTTCGCCCGTATCTTTTCTATTTTTAGTAACAAATTATTCGTGTAGATGTTTTGTAAGAAAACAATTGAATTGTAATCGAAAATAAAGTAATTCTACTATTTTACTTGTAAATGTGACTTCCATGTAGGGAAAATAGATTATTTTCATTAATGAAAAAAAGTTGTAATAAATGCTTAAAAATATTAGAAATGTTAATTTTAATAACATATCTTTACTTAAAAACGTAAAATGAACAAAAAAATGCAATAAAATAAGTGACATTTTGGGGACCGAATTCTGAAAATAAATGAAACTGTTAAGGGTTTAATCTTAGCTGATACGAAACATTTTATTTTGTACCGATTCTGCTCAATTTCTGTTACTATTCCATGAAAAACCTCATTATTGTATTGTACATTCTCCCACTGACCACATTGCAAATTGTGAGCTGTAACATTTTCCAAGAAGTAGTTTTCGGAACATTTACCAGTATTGAAACTGAAAAGAGTGCCCTTTTTACACGCTGAGAGAAGTTATGCTATAAAATATTATGCCACTTGTACATCAATGGAAAGTGAGTTTCTTATTTCAGGCATTGCTTTGATTTCTTGCAATGCATGACCAAGGTTTGCTTTCATTCTTTATATGTTTTCTAGAGATTCATCATTCATACATAATATTGATTCCAGGCAAATTTTCCTTGAAGTTTATTTTTTAGTTTTTCCTTCGGGGGTTCACGTGCTCATGTGCTTAAATAGACAAGCCACCACTGCTTACAACCACAGTCGAATTAAGGTGGAATTAATTAAAAATTATGCCAGCAGCGAACTTCAGATTGGCGAGAACAAAAACTTGGCCGAGATAAACAACGCAAATTCGAGAGCAAAATTTAAACTAAAAAAATTAAAGTAGCAAAACCACAAACGAATAATTTTGAAAGAAGGAGCAGGACATCCAAATAATTTATGAAAAAAAAAAAAAACCGCCAAAAGAAGGGGAATAAAAAACCCATTACAATTGCAAGCCAACATAATATAATCTATTTTTAGCTCAGATGGCGACAACGTTCTGATGAGAAAAAAAAATCTAATGTGGACATCACAGGACTTCCTTGCACGTCTATTAAATCAAAAATATTTTCGGCACACTTCACCTAAACTTATTTTGTTTGAAAGAGATAAAATACTGCAATAATACTAAGGTTTAATCATTTCCAGCCAAATGTTTGAGATATCGCTCAGATGGGCTCCTTTTGAAAGATCTGTTTTCGGTATTTAATTGGGCAATATTTCACCAAAGCCGACAAGCTTAAGATAGGTAGTGAGATTTTGAACAATAGCCGAAACAGTGATTCATCACAGACTTTTAATGAATTGAAGGTATCCATAGACCGTAATGCATTTAAAGTCCTTTTGGTGACTCTGTAAATAAATTACCCAGTCGATTGCAATCAAACAAGAGATACACAATTAGATGTTACATTAGTTCTGAATACAAAATTTCAACATTCTACAGTTAAAAGAGTTATGCGAAATCCCAAATTATTTTTGGCGATATTTCAGCAAAACTCGCCAAGATCAATACAAATAGCGAGATTTTGGACATGGACCAGTGACTGATTTCAGACATAATATATTGAAGATGCCCGTAGACATTAATGTACTAAAATTCTCTTGGGTGGTCCTGTAAATAAACTCTCCAGTAGATTGGAACCGAAAATAAAGATGCACAACTAGATGTTGCACCAATTTTATATATGAAATTTCAACATTCTACGACTAATAGTTTTTGAGATATGAGCAGGGCTGGACTGGGCCATCGAGCGGTCAGGCGATAACCCGATGGTCATGTGGGCCGCATCGGCCGGTGCTCTGGATGGCCTAGATCACCACCTCCTAGATATAGAAGGCCCAAGAACAGAAACTTTTACGTCATCACAGTTTTCCTTTCACAAAGTAAAGCTATTTAAAATTTCTGGTGAATGATACAAATTTTAGAAAATATCTTAAGTTAAAGATAAAAATCAAAATATCTTTCTGTTAAAAATTATTTATTATGATGTATTTCTATACAGTGGCGGATCCAGAATTTTTTTTGGGGAGGCGCTAAATTTTTAAAAAAGCTTATTTCACCCAATTAAAATGTACTGTAAATTAAAATTTCAGTCAAAATCAATGTACATGCTTTTTGGGAGGGGCTAAGTTATAAAATATTATCATTTTAACTGTTTAAAGTGTATAATAAAGCAGAATGTTACCCTTTAGCAATCCCTTTTTTTTGGGGGGGGGACTGAAGCCTCCTAGCCCCTCCCCTGGATCCGCTACTGGTTCTATATCATATTATATAATTAGTGATAGTTAAAATTTCCTATTTGTCGTAAAATTAAATGTTCTATCTTAAATCATTAAAATTTTTTATGCGGGAGTAAATCCACCACAAACTTTGAATAGTTTTACTTGTGAAAATAAATGTGTGATGACGTCATTTTAGAGGACCCAGTGATGACATAAATAGGGATCAAGGGAGGATTAAAGGGAGGGGACGGAGGGGGTGACCGCCCACCCCCTGAGAAAAAAGAAATTAATGTAAAAGATCCTATCTTACTTCCATAAAATGGATGTATATGTCAATCTTCTAACTGACCGCCCCCTCCGACAACCTAACCGCCCCCCCCCCCGACAAACTTTCAATAATCCGCCACTGATAGGGATGGACACAAGACGAGAAATGGCTCAAGTCTTGTCTCGTCTCGTCCTTTCATATCGAAGTATTGTCCCGTGGTTTTGGAGACCGGTCTCGCATATTGTCTCAATCAAAATGTTTTTTTACTTCTTTGTTCATAGAAAAAAATGCGCAGTCGTTTCACATTTATCGTGGTCTGGTATAGTCGCATATTATCTAAATGCCTTCACATTACTTCCGGGTATGAAGAATAAAAAAGTAATTGCATGCGATGGAATCTCCTATTCACTTTTTAAAGAATTGCTCATGCAAGAGACTCAGGAAAAATTGTGAAAGACTCTTCACAGACGGTATTGAATTCATATAAATGTTTATCCAATAAAAGTTTTGAAACATTCGCAAAAAAAATAAATAAGTAAACATACGATATTTTGCAATACTCTTCAAATGATGAGAAAAACCAATTTTGACTGCCAAAACTGGGTTTTTCATCACAATCTGGCTACTGAAATTTTTTACGATCACATTACTTCCTTATACTTCATACAAGGAAATAATAAACAATTCAAAGAATACTGCATAGAGGCAGAAGCGAAATACGAATTTAAAAGTAGGGATGCAACGGATATCCGGCAAACATACTGCATCTGGCCAGTATGCTGGATAATTGGCAGTAGCCAGATATTGCAAATATCCGGCAGTACATCTTGCCTAAAATTATGTACAGAGAAATAACATAAATAAACATAATAAGTGAATAAATTTAAAAAACTGCAATAATAAAAAATGAAAAAAAAACAAAGTTTGTGGAAAATATTTTGTTTTCAACATTTTCAGAATGTATTTTTATAGTATAGGGGAAAAAAAGGGGGGGGGATTAAGTACTATTTTTTTTTTTTTTTTTTTTTTTTAAAGATTGGAGTAAATTATTACTGGAAGAAATTATTGTACAAAAACACTGTTTTTCAATCTTTGTAAGAATTCGGCTACCTTTTTTCCACCATCAATTGACCCTGCTTATAAGAATAGTGTACTTGCAGTAGTACTGCTTAAGTTTTGGAGGACTTTGCTTTTTTGATTGGCATTTCAAGTTCAGATTAATCAGCATCTTTTTCATCGCCATCAACTCTACAACTCAAAGATGATTCTTTCAAACACTGGGCAATATGGGTTTTCATCTTAGCTACACGATTTGCTCTAACATTTCCACAAATATTGCACTTGGCATAATGTTTTCCACACTTAGCATAAAGTGGCCAGACGTCCTGCTTTTTACCTATATGTCCTGCTGTCCCCACAGTAGTGTTGTGAGTTGAGAATATTCTCTAACCCTTGAGAACATTCGATAATAACATTGAAAGTAGGGCTCATTTATTGTTTGGAAATTAATGCAAACATCAGTCTGTTTTCATCCACTTTCTAGATGGTAAATATTTGGAAGTAAAATATCTGTCAACTCTACTGGATCTTGATGGTTTCTACTGGTCTCCTGATTTTCCATTAAAATCTCCTGTTTTTTTTTTTTTTTTTTTTTTTTTTTGGACATTTTGAAGCTTTAATAATCGGTATATTTATTTCCCCAACAGTTCTGAAAGATTACTGTTATCATGTATATATTCATTCAATATGGACCAATATACCATGTGTTGCGAAATAATAACTTAATTTGCTCCCGTATTGCATGTGCCGCCGTGAAACTAGTTTTGCAGACATAATAGCGGTCCTCTGATAATGGTAACCCTGTAGTCTTGGCGACGGATTTGGCGACCTTGGCGACAAATGGTGGCTTCTAGAAAATTCATGTCTCGAGACCATATTTCAATTTGATAAGATTGTTCCAGAAGTTTCTCGGCGATTCTAGTGACGTCATCATCTGTATAAAAGCGCTAGGATCTCTCTCCGGAGAGTTCAGTTGAGTGATAGACTTTGAAACGCACGGTTGATTCTGTTATGCTTATTTGTGATTTTAGTTAGCGTATGCTAAAGTTTCTTGTATTATTTTGAGCTATTGAGCTGCGAGCCGTAAAATAAAGTGTTATTTTTGTTTACTGTGCTGTTTGAACTGTTTTGAAATACACCCACTTGGCGATTTTCGTAACATTTGATGTCAGGAAGTGGGATATGGATCTGTTTAAATGCCAATAACCAGAGCAGCCATGGAAGAAAAAATGGAAAAACTAGTTGATTCCTACTTTAGGACCCCCACTCTTGCCAACGAAAAAAATCGCTGCATTTTGGCGAACCTTCCTGTCAATAGTCCGTGATCGCGCATGCGCACAAGTTTCAACGAGAAACTGGTTGAAATTAATGTGAACAATTCAGCATTCAACGCACCAAATACGGAATTGGAAGATAATTATTAAAAATACATTAGTTGGCAAGTAAAATAAATGTAATGATGTACTTACATGTTCCAAATGACTTCATTTGACAAGAATTTATGAGCAGATTCTTTAAATTTATATGTATTTCCTTTATTAAAAGCGGATTCGTGAATTTTTACTTTATTTTAACCAATGAAGTATGTTTAATCGCAACAATTTTAGGAAATGGAATCAGAATGTTAAAATAATTAACAAAAGAACTAATTCTGTAATGATTTTTAAAAATTTGCAAGGCAAATTTAAAACACCTCACCAAATTAAGAAACAGAATAGATAAATTCACCGAATCCGCTGTTTAGAAATAGTTATCAATTAGTAAATTCGAAAAGAACTCAATTCTTATAAGTTAAAATATTAACTTTTAAAATTGTTCTAGCAACCAATTTTCAGATGCTAGAAATTTTTGCGTCTGTGATATTAAATTATATCATTAATGCATAAATAAAAATACATATGTATACTTTAATATTTAAAGTTACCCTAGCAACCAAATTTCCGTTATCAGATTTATTTATTTGTGCTTGACGATGCTAATATAAATGAGTTGAAATCGTCTGCTCCTATTAATACGTACCAATATGAAAATAAAACAGGAATTTAGTATCCAGTGTTTGCGAAATTATACTTTACTGGGTAAAAGCCAATAGAAATTTTCTAAACAAAGATCGAGAATGCATAAAAGGATACTAAACCTTATCGTTGCCTACGTAATACTACATATTATGAGCATTTCGTAGGCAACGGCCTTATCAAAGATCAAAACTCATGACTGATCACATGCAAAATCAATTGGAATACCGGTTGATTATTGAGATAAATTTACGAATAAACCCTTTGCCGTATGGCTGCAATATAAATACAAAAATCGTAATGGCAACTGTATATCAATATTTATCGTCGCGTTGGCGAGAGTGGAGGTCCTAAAGTAGGAATCAACCGAAAAACTGTTTGCTATGATGTTAGATATGAAAGAAAAGATATCGTTCGGACAGGAGAGTCTGGAAGAGAAGATCTGTTCGGGACTAGAGAGTCTACAAGAGAAAATGCGTTCAGGACAAGAAGAAATGAAGACTCAAATACAATCTGTTCATGAAAGAGTCGAGGGAGTACGAAGCGAAGTGCAAAGACAGATCAGTGACGTACAAGAAAAAATCGAGGGAGTACGAAGCAATGTGCAAGGACAGATCAGCGACGTACAAGAAAAAATCGAGGGAGTACGAAGCAATGTGCAAGGACAAATCAGCGATTTTGAAAAGAGACTTTCTGATCTTGAGAGGAAGCCAAGCAATATTTTGTCAAATGGAGAAATAATTAATTCTAGACCCACTGTAAAGCATTTAACATTTGACGGCCAAACATCTTGGACTGTTTTTAAGACTCAGTTTGACGTCGTGAGCTCTACAAATGGATGGACGGATAGCTTCAAGGCCAGTCAACTTGTGGCTTCTCTACAAGGATCAGCTGCGGAGATTCTCCTAGGAATACCGAATGACAAGTTGAACGACCTACTGATCGTCGAAAAGGCTCTAGAATCTCGATTTGGAAATAGCCATCTTACCGAGTTTTATAGGACTGAATTGAAAGCAAGGCGATAAAGGCCTGGAGAAAGTCTACAGGTATTAGCCGCCGATGTTGAGCGATTAATGAGCCTAGCTTACGCGGAATGTCCCCTAGATGTTCGAGAAAGTTTAGCAGCCCAGTACTTCGTCGACGCTATCAGGGACGAAGATACACAACATTCCACGAGACTGGTAGACCCGAAAGATTTGAAGGCAGCTCTGGCGTATAGCATGAAATATGAAGCTGCGAGAACTGTTTCGAAAACACCCAGGCATGTAAGGTCTGTGGATATAGAGGGAGACGCCGCCAAGGAAAAGGATGATAAACTGGATTCTGTACTCAAGGCACTCCAGGAATTATCGGATAGTCTCGCTGTTGGGAAAAGGGGCTCTCCCCGAAGGAATCCGAACGTGACCTGTTGGAGATGTCACAAAAGGGGACACGTGCAAAGAGAATGCGACGTGACTTCCCTCCAAACAGGAAAACTAGGTCTTAGGCGTCTTGCGGGGCGGAGGCTGCCTTTTCTGAATAAAGCCCCTGAAGAGAAGTTTGAAGTTTCCGCACTTAGCGGAGGAGAAACTGGACTTTATGTTGAAGGAACTATTTGTGGTATCCCTTGTTTGATGCTAGTGGATACAGGTGCGAATGTAACTCTTCTAAAATCGGACTTCGCCATGAAACTGAAGGAACAATTGCTCTACACGTCTCCAAACGTCTCTATTAAGACCGCTACCGGTGAAAAGACAGAGATACAAGGAAAACTGGATGTATCCATTGAATGTGGATCCAAGAAATTCCAGCACAGGGTCTACGTGGCTAACATCACTGACCCTTGTATCCTTGGACTGGATTTCCTTCAAAAATTTAACTTTACCGTAGACTTAGAGAAGAACGAGATATGGACAGGAGGGGAGGAGATTCCCTTGTTTTCAAGAAGCGAGCAGTGTTCAAAATCATGTTCTATATTCGCGAAAGAGAAGACGACTATACCAGCGAGATCTGAATTTCTTATCCAAGGGGTTCCTGAAGCCTCTGGACATTTCCGGTATGTCGTAACGAACTTTCCTAGCCAGTTCTCCTTCAAAGGGGTCTTGGTAGCCGCCGCACTCGTGGATTTAAGAGGGGAAGCTATACCTATTCGAGTGTTGAATTTGGACGATAAACCCAAGACTGTAGAAAAAGGGGCCGTTATTGCGACGTGTGAACCAGTGGTGGATATCGTCGCCCGTCCTCAAGGATATTCTAATAATCATCATTTTCAACTAATGTTGGAGGATCTTGAAGGACTTAGTAAGGAGCAGCGAATAGCAGTGCAAAAATTACTCCAGGAATTCCAAAACTTATTCTCTACCGGTGACGCTGATGTGGGCCACTGTAATGTGACACAACATAAAATTAATACAGGTGATCATCCACCAATCAAGCAGTATCCAAGGCGTTTGCCTCTTGCAAAGAAAGAGGAAGCTGAACGCCTGATTAAAGAAATGGTGGACGGTGGCATAATAGAGGAATCGTCGGGGCCTTGGGCGGGGCCGCCGCGAAAGACGGTTTCTCTTCTATAGACCCGGAACCTTACCGTTTACTGCTCCGCTGACGTCATGCTAAGCGATCTGGATCTACAGCTTTCTCTCTAGGTTAGGGAGAAATTCTCCTGTTTGGAACCCGTTTCTTGTCGAATTTCTGCATTCCAAGTCCGTGACTTTCTAAGGGCATTGCACATTCTTTGACCCCAACGACAAGGAATCAGTAAATTTTGTACCTGCATACTATTTTGAATAAGTTAGCCTCTTACATGGTCTAACTACATTTAAATTCATTCATTGAGATCAATATATGTTTGAAGGTAAGTCTCTCTCTCTCTCTCTTTATTTTATTTTTTTTTTCCAATCGATTTTTATTACAATTTAGTAAAATATTTGATAATACAATGACTTTTAGTTCTCTGTAGCTACATGATTTTAAGCATTCAAAGTGCCTATCATTGCTATATAGATACTCTATAGAATGTGTAAACTAGTTGTTTGTAATGAATTTTTGTAACGTATTTTTGAACAGAAAACTTAATTCAATACGTTTTTTTCAGACAATCATGCCTTCAACATGCTGCGTTCCAGGATGTACTTCTAACTACCCATCTTCAACGGAAGGTAGTATAAGAGTGTTTCAATTCCCACAAGGAGAGTTTAGAGATAAGTGGATGAAATATATTCCAAGAAGCAATTGGCAGCCAAGCAAACGTTCAGTAGTTGCCTAAAGCATTTTAAAGATGAGTACGTAATCAAGAAGGATAAAATAAAAAAATCAGACGGCACTTACATGGAAATTGAAAGGGAAAGGTACAAACTTGCGGAAAATGTGGTACCCACCATTTTCCCCAATCTGCCACAATATCTGTCTGATACAAAACCAAATGCTGTTAGAAAGGATCCTGATACACGAAGACAAGATATTTTGCAACGAGAAAAAGAAAAAAATGAAAAGTTACTGGAAAGTGATAAAATACATTCTTTCTCAGATTTAATTTCATCACTTCCAGTAAGGATGGACGCAAGACGACTTTTTGCGAGACGAGACAGAGATTTACGGCTTTTTTGCGAGACGAGACAAAATTTTTTAACATTATGATATAGGGATTTTTGCGAGACGAGACAAGCCTTTCGGCTGTTTTGCGAGACACCAATTTTTCGTCTCGCGTCCATCCCTAACTTCCAGCAGTGAAGCCAACTTGGAATGTGCTTGTTGAAGAATCTACTGTGTCATTCTATACACTGCGTCGTCAATCGCAGCCACTAAGTATTTTGTCTAGCTTCAGTGTTGATGAAAATCTGATATTAAATATCTATCATGAAAATACAAAAATTTCTCATGAAAAAGTGTCATGGTTATTTTCATGCCAAGACAAGAAAAAAATAATATTACAATATTATTCGCAAATTCATAATTTAATTACCTATTTGACAAATTTAGGAGAAAATTCAAGTAGCATACCAATGGAGTTGGATCAAATAATGGAATTGCTTGAAAATTATATTAATATCAACGAATCCGAAAACAACATCCAAAATTTAAAGTTCTTTCATGAACAAATTGTGCTATCTTCTCTTAATTTGTGTGCTCGAAGATACAGCTCTTTTATGCTCTCATGGGCATTCATTCTTTATGTAAAATCGTCAGGATGTTATAAAGAGCTGCGTGAAGGTAACATTTTGTGTTTACCTAGTGAAAGGTATTTTAGAAAACTTTCTTCTAATTTTTCACTGAACTCTTTCAGTAAATCAAAAGAATACGATAAATATTTGAGAACAAAAAGTGAAAGATTAAAAAATCATGAATTAAATGCAAATTTATTAATTGATGAAATCATAGTCAGACCATCAATAGACTTTGGGTCGAATTCGCTCAGTGGCATGAGCATGAATAAAAATTTAGTTCAAGCCACTGGAGTACAAACTTTTATGATTACTTCATTGTACTCCAAAAACAAAGATGTTGTTGCTTTAGTTCCAGTTTGCAACATAACTGCAAATGAGCTTCACTCAATTGCGAGAACTGTTATTGATATTATACAAAATAGTGGTTTCATAATAGCATCAATAATCACAGATAATAACAGAGTTAATCGAAATATGTTGAGCTCGTTATGTGGTAGAAACCTTGAAAGCTATATTGTTAACCCAATTTATCCTACAAAGAAAATATTTTTACTTTTTGACAGTGTACACATTTTAAAATGTATACGCAATAATTGGATAAACCAGTAAACAGAGAATACAACTCTTACATATCATGTGTCTTTTGAAAATCACGAAGAAATACTACACGCTCAACTAAGTGATTTGAGGGAGCTCCACTCAAAAGAAGAAAACTCCATTGTGAAATACGCTCCGAAGTTAACGTCTAAAGCCTTATATCCGAGTAATTTAGAGCGTCAAAATGTTGCTCTGTGTTTACGAATTTTCCATGACACAAATGTGAGTGCATTAAAGATGCAGAATGAAACACGTTTTCATGGAACCATACATTTTTTGGAAATAATAAATAAATGGTGGAAAATTATGAATATAAAAAATTTAGATAAAGGCAGAGAGCAGCTGGATAACGATGCCATACCATTTTCCTCAAAAAGTGATAGCCGATTATCATTCTTGGATAATTGTGTTAAATGGCTGGAAGCATGGCATAAATTAAAGGTTAATAGCAAACACCGGAAAAGTGGAAAATTGTCTGATGAAACATTTTTTGCTTTTATGCACACAACTAAAGTTATAAAAGAGATAATATTACATCAACTCAATGAATTGAAAAGTAAGTATGTTTTAACTGGGAAATACCAAACTGATCCATTGGAAGGGCGATTTGGACAGTACCGACAGCTTAATGGTGCAAATTATAATGTCACAGTACAACAGGTACTAAGATCAGAAAAAAAACTACGTGTTAAAAGCTTAATCGAATTACATTCTTCTCAGTTTGGAAAATTTTCTATAACAAATTTTCTTTATGACTTTCATGAAGAGACTGAGGAAGCTGATTTGGATATGGATATTGATTTTAAAGGTATAGATTTTTTCTCTTTCTCTGAAGACGAAGAGAATAATATACCGTTATTCATACTTATTTGTGGATATGCAGTATTTAAAGTCAAACAACAACTGCAGTGTATATCGTGTTGCAATTCCATATCCACACACAAAAGAATGCTGTTTGAAGAAAATAAAGATATAGAAAAATATTTTATGTTTGTTGACAGAGGAAATTTAACATATCCTCATTCAGATATGGTAAAAATATTTGTTGTTTGCTTTAAAATATTTAAAGCACTCTTACAAGAAAACAATGAAAATTTACTGCATCAAAAAAACATTAAGAACATTTTGAAAATTGTCATCACTAAGAAACTGGATGAATTTGATGTGATGAACGGTTGCTGCTCAACTTGTAAAAGGCCAAAGATTGATTTGGGAGTGAAATGTATTCCGTTTTTTTTTAACAATTATTCAAACTTAAAAAACGATACAGCATCTTATAATAAAACAAGAAAACGAAAGCTAGCAATTCTTTCGTCAAATGCTAGCAGTTTGTGTGAATGAAATTTATAATTTGATGTTTTTTTATGTCAGTATTATGTACATAATTTTTTTATAAAGTTTCTAAAATTTTTATGATTCTAAGTCATCCGGATTATTTTTATCAACAATGTGTGAAACATAGTAAGTGCATTTTTCTTTCTAATAATTAATTTAATATTTTAAGGTGCCTTAAATGTTTATGCCCTTTTTAAATATATTTGATATTATTATGCTCAAGAATAAAGAGCTTATCATGTAAATTCGTTTCTAAATTGCTGCAAAGGAAGTTTTAAAATTTGAGCGATTTCTGTAAATATTCTGTTTAAAAAGTTAGTTTAATATCTGTACTTCTTACTTAAGTTTAATGCTTTCAACTGGAGCAATCAAGAGGAAAACATTTATTGTAGTAACATAATTAGTTTCAGAGCTAAATCATGCTCAATATTCTGAAATTCAATGTTGTGGTAGTATTTTGTCGTAATATAGAAATTTTCTCGAAATGCTTTAGTACATTGAGAACCAAAATTTTACAAATATTTAAAATTAAGATTGTTAAAAATATGAATTAAAATATATCTGTTAGATATAAAAACTGCAAAATTGAAGTATATGCTTTACCATATAGTTTGAAGAATTCAAGTATTGAATCCTAAGTAAACGTAAACAGTATTATGAAAATTATTTTCATTTATTATCCAAATATTTTTAAAATATATATGTATATTTTAAGCATATATAATTTTATAGCACACCAATTTAAATGAATCAAATTGTCTAATATTTATTGTTGATGTTATTATTACTATGCGAAAATAACTCATTAAATTATTTCCATTTAAAGTGATGTATCCCTATTTTCTTTTTTGTTAAAAATATTTTTCCCATGAATGATGACAATTTCTTTTTTCCCAATTACCCTCACAGTGATTGCAGAAAAGAAAAAAAAAAAAAAAACTACCGCCTTAACATATATTTAATTTCTTGTCTGATTACACAATTAAAAGGAACTGGGACTTAAGCAAGCGATTATTTAAAAGGACAGCGATGGCCAGAGCGATCGCTTACAGTCACGTGACAAAACCAGCGTTCCGGGACCATAGAAGAGAAACCGTCTTTCGTGGCGGCCCCACCTTGGGCGTCCCCAATCGTTCTTGTTAAAAAGAAGGACGGATCGACACGTTTCTGTGTCGGCTATCGGAAACTGAACGATATTACGAGGAAAGACTGCTATCCCCTCCCGCGAGTAGATGACACTTTAGATGCTTTGAATGGAAGCCAGTGGTTCTCTACGTTGGACTCAAAGAGCGGGTATTGGCAAGTCGAAATCTGACCTGAAGATAAAGAAAAGACAGTTTTTACCACCGGACAAGGACTCTGGCACTTTAAGGTAATGCCTTTCGGTCTTTGCAATGCCCCCGCTACTTTTGAAAGACTAATGGAAATGGTATTACGTGGACTTTCGTCTGAGGCCTGCTTAGTATACTTAGATGACATTATTATAGTGGGCAAAACGTTTGAAGAACATTTAAATAATATTCGTAAAGTGTTTCTTTGATTACAAAATGCTAACCTTAAACTAAATCCAAAGAAATGCAAATTTTTACGTAAAGAAGTTACTTATCTTGGTCACGTTATTTCTGCAGACGGAGTTAAGACTGATCCACAAAAAGTTAAAGCGGTTGTCGATTGGCCTCGTCCGGAAACGGTACATGAACTGCGAAGTTTTCTCGGACTGAGCACCTATTATCGCCGTTTTGTAAGAAATTTCTCAACAATAGCGAGACCTTTACATAAATTGACTGAAGCCCAAACAAGTTTTAATTGGACAGAGGAATGCGAGAAATCTTTCATTAGTCTAAAAAAGGCATTAACGACGTCTCCTATTTTGACATATAACCGGACTGACAAAGACTTTATCTTGGACACAGATGCCAGTAATGAAGGGATAGGAGCCGTGCTTTCGCAGCAAACAGAAAACGGTGAAAGTGTCATAGCTTACTTCAGCAAGAGCTTGGGTAAGCCAGAGAGGAATTATTGTGTCACTCGTAAGGAATTGCTGGCTATTGTTAAATCTATTGAGCATTTCCATCACTACCTCTATGGACGGAAATTTCTTGTCCGGACTGATCATGCTTCCTTGAGATGGCTTTTGAATTTTAAAGAACCTGAAGGTCAGATAGCTCGCTGGATCCAAAGGCTGCAGGAGTATGAGTTCGAAATCGAGCATCGCAAAGGAACTTCGCACGGAAATGCAGACGCTCTCTCCAGACGACCTTGTAAAGGGGACTGTAAACACTGCGTGAACGGCGAGAAAAAGTACGGGATGTAGACGGATACATTCGTGAAGGTTTTGACTGCAACGACTGTGGATCGGTGGGCTTCGAGTGAAGTACAGAGAGCACAGTTAGAAGATTCCAATATTAGACCAATTTTGGAGAAGAAGCTAAATTCCGCGGATCGACCGTCTTGGCAAGAGATCGCGCCAGAGAGTCCCGCTACAAAGCGATACTGGGCTCTTTGGGATTCTTTACATCTTAAGGACGGTGTTTTATATCGGAAATGGGAGAGCGATGACGGAAGATAAGCCGATGGCAATTAATTCTCTCACGTAGCAGGGTTCCAGAGGTTCTGCGGGAGATTCATGATAGTGCAAGTGGAGGACATTTTGGAGTGATGAAGACGTTAAATAAAACCAGGGAGCGATTTTATTGGGATCGACTTCGAGCCGATGTTGAAAAATGGTGTAGGGAATGCCACGATTGCGGTGCCCGGAAAGGACCTAAAATAAAAACCAAGGGTCGTTTGAAGCGCTATAACGTTGGCGCGCCTTTCGTAAGAGTGGCTTTAGATATCCTAGGACCCCTGCCTACAACATCGAAAGGCAATCGATATGTCTTAGTCCTGATGGATTACTTTACCAAATGGCCAGAAGCGATTGCCATCCCAAATCAGGAAGCTTCAACGGTAGCTGAAGAACTGGTCAGAAACTGGATCTCTTATTATGGAATGCCTATGATGTTACATTCGGATCAAGGTACAAATTTTAATTCAGCACTATTTTCGGAACTCTGCGAATATTTGGGAATCACAAAGACTCGAACAACACCGTTACATCCCGAGTCCGATGGCATGGTCGAGAGGAACAATCGAACAATTCTGAATCATCTTTCAATATTTGTTTCGAAGAATCAAACCGACTGGGATACATATTTGCCACTGTTCCTCCTGGCTTACAGGAGTGCGGTTCATGAGACGACCGGATATTCTCCATCAGAGATGTTGTTCATCCGTTCTCTTCGATTACCCAGTGATATTGTTTTTGGACGACCATGTGATACCCCCTACTCACAGAATGATTACATGAGTAATTTAGAAGCACGATTAGAAAGAGTTCATTCGTTTGCCAGAGAGCGAATCAATTTGGCGAGTGACTGAATGAAGCTTCGTTACGACGCCAAAGCAACGAATCACCAATTTAAGGAGGGTGATCAAGTTTGGCTGTATAACCCAAAACGAAGGAGAGGTCTGAGTCCTAAGTTGCAACAGAACTGGGAAGGACCTTATATAGTTGTCAAGAAATTGAACGACGTTATCTACAGAGTCCAGAAGTCGCCCAATTCAAAACCGAGAGTCATCCACATTAATCGTTTAGCTCCATATGGTGCTAGTGATCATAATGTTGTGTGATTAGACTGCCGGGTCGTCAGTTTTTTTAAAGAGGGGAGCAATGTTGCGAAATAATAACTTAATTTGCTCCCGTATTGCATGTGCCGCCGTGAAACTAGTTTTGCAGGCATAATAGCGGTCCTCTGATAATGGTAACCCTGTAGTCTTGGCGATCATCTTGGCGACGGATTTGGCGGCGTTGGTGACAAATGGTGGCTTCTAGAAAATTCATGTCTCGAGACCATATTTCAATTTGATAAATTGTTCCAGAAGTTTCTCGGCGATTCTGGTGACGTCATCATCTCTATAAAAGCGCTAGGATCTCTCTCCGGAGAGTTCAGCTGGGTGATAGACTTTGAAACGCACGGTTGATTCTGTTATGCTTATTTGTGATTTTAGTTAGCGTATGCTAAAGTTTCTTGTATTATTTTGAGCTATTGAGCTGCGAGCCGTAAAATAAAGTGTTATTTTTGTTTACTGTGCTGTTTGAACTGTTTTGAAATACACCCACTTGGCGATTTTCGTAACACATGGTATTTTGTGGTCTAATAATAAAGAGATTTCTGCTTATGTGTTTAGTCATTTGTGAACGATTCATGGGGAAATCATGGAGGTTTTATCCCCTCCCTCGGAATTTTGGTCAATGCATTAATAGTGTTTTGCTTGTATTCACCCAAGATCAATTATAGGTGAAAAAAACTTTGTACTACATATCCCCACATAAATTTTTTTACTGGCTATGCCATTACAACATTATCAATTGGGAACAAGGCTATCTTTCTGACGGCAGAAACTGGTTATAACCAGTAAAAACCGGCAGAAACTAAAAAACATCTGTAATAATTTTTAGTGATTACTAAAGTAGTAAGTACTAATTACTTCAGTAATTACTAAAAGTTTTTAGTAATTACTACTACTACTACTAATATTTTATAGTTTAGTATAAAAGATTATTAAATTACAAATCTAAAATTTCTGGAGCAAAGCAATTAAATTGATCATTGTTGAAATTGCTCTGTATTACAAATTTAAGTCTTGTAATCTTGTAACTGTAACAAACTTTTCAGTTCATTGTTTGTAAATATATATTGTTTTGTTTATATTAAATATACAGAGTGTAGTATATCAAATATTTATATTTAATATAGAATAAACTAATGTTATAGTAGATATAAACACTACATTTTAGTTTTTTAGTTGAACAACTTATCATTAAATTCAATAATTAATTATCATTTAACTTTTAACATAGCTAAATAAAGCTACTTTCAAATAGTTTTTTCCTTCTTTTTAAGTCATGATTTACATGGCAAAAGTCAACAATTCAACTATGATAATGCTAAAATAATCTTAATCTTTGCTTTATATAAGAAGCAATATAATTGGCTAGATTCACTGACTCATAGATGTAAACAACAATTTCATTGGTTGAAATATTTCTACATCTACAGTGACTATCAGAGTTGGGCAGTATCGCAAATGGTAAAATCATACAAGCCGGTGCGCACCCCATGTAAACACGGCGACAGCCGCTGGAGCTTGGCAACCGCCAAGCTCCAGCGACTGTCGCCAGCCATTTTGCACGATCAGCAAAGTATTTTAACACATTAAAATTGCACATATATTCCACTTACAAAAACATTAAAACAAAATACAACATCCATATTTTACCAAAAGAACGTCTGCAAATTCAGTAACAGGCAATTTAAAATGAGCAAACAGTGGACCGTTTTTAACTAAAAAAAATACAGTGGATTCAGCAACCTAGTTGTACAGCTATGTAAACTATGCAACCAGTGGATCGTTTTTAACTAAAAAAACCTCAGTGGATTCAGCAACCTGGTAGTACAGCTAATGTAAACTGGGCAAACACTGGCACGTTTTCAACTCAAAAAAACATCGGTGGATTAAACAACCTAGTTGTACACCTCTTATAAAGTCAGTATGATTAAAATAGCACGTACGAAAACATAAACACATCAAATATCAATTTAAAATTCACATTAAAAACCTTAAACATTGCAAAGATTCGTTAAAAAAGAGCACTTACCTATATATTTTTTTAAATAACCGCTCAGAAATGTCCCCAACACCCACCAGCTTATAACGTAACACCAGCATGCTTTCTTTTATTTAGCTGTTATATTCACACCATATTTCTAACAAACACGCACAAATTCGTTTCATATATTAACATAACACATTTCATTCCCTTCCATCAATAACAGAAACAATTTCAAATTCCCAAACCTGACGAAACACGTATTCTTTATGGTTGCCAGTCACAAATACCACTGGCAGGTAACTTCACTTTGGCGGTGCATCGCCCACTCTAGCGTCAGAGTGTTCGCCAAGGATTTGTAAACAAAAACATCGATATGTAAACAATGCACCGTATACGTAATATAATCCTCGCAAATACATGTATTTGAAATACTATTTTCAAAATACGTTTGTATTTTGTATTTTCACTCGAAAAAGCAAAGTATTTTGCATTTTCAAATTACTGAAAATACATTTTTCATTCTGAAGTTAAATTAATCTTACTGAAAAAACACTCAAAATACTGGTGTTAAACGATAAAGTAATTAAAAAACTTTGTAAAAAACACACATAAGAAGCAAAAGGAAAGAGGATACGCACGTTTCGTTCAAAATTTTTTTGAACGAAACGTGCGTATCCTCTTTCCTTTTGCTTCTTATGTGTGTTTTTTACAAAGTTTTTTAATTACTTTAAATTAATCTTACACTAAAATTAGCTTGGTTTGGGAAAATCAAGCAAAAATAATAGAACTGCTATCATTAATTTTTTCCCAGTTCATGACATAAACAATTCTGTCACATCTGCACTATTTTAGTGCTATATATGGTAACTAAAGAGGTGTTAGGATTTTTTGCGAAGCTAAGGTTATATTAAACAGGAAGGAGGGGGAAAATCTCACTCGCCTTTTTAGATTAGTTTAATGATATTTGGTCTAAGAGGCTTTCTGTATTGATGATAACTGATTCAAAAATGGGAATGAAGCTGAAAAAGGAGGAAAACATGTGCGAGTAATATTTATTGTATTTCTGAAAGAGAATTTATAAATAATTCCAAATGCATTACCAAGTTACAGAAAAATAAGCCAGTCAGCATTTTTGAAGTTATATTAGAAAGATGGATCAAGCTTCCAGTTTAGATGAATTTGTGAGTTGGGCATTCTCAGTGGAAAAAATTTTCAAATTTTATTTGTAGATACAAATGAGAAAGTTAAGGCACAGAGCCAGCTTTGCCAACCCATAAGGTCTATCATAAGTGGAGCATTCAAAACTACTACAAATTTTAAAACTCACTTAAAGGTAAAACGTCAATTTTATTATAAAATTGACTAAGCTGAGTTCTTTTGTTCAAATGTTTAACTGAATTCAATAAGTCATAAATATTATTGTACAAGCTTTTCACCGCCTTTTTTTTTTCAAGCGAAGAAAACTTTTTTAATTGAATGCTCGGCAAGTCATACTTACTTCTCTTTCCATCAAAGCATGTTTGTCCTACATTTTAAAGAAGTATGAGAGAAAAACAGTATACATATATTTATAATATTTTTTTTGTCTTGTTTGGAAAACAATGTTGACTCTATATTTGTGCATTTTACCTATGCCTGCAATCACTGGTAGGATGATGTGATGATCTCAATATATATATTTTTCTTTTAAGGTTAATAAGGCTCCTAATAGATTACTTAATTTTTTTTTCTTTTGTTCTATAACATACTTAGAAATAATATCCTTTATTAATATAGTACTAATAAACAAAAGTATGTGGAATTTAATTGATAGGTAACAAATATAGATTTTTAACAAATTTTGACATGATGGTTTTAACCATCAAAACCTGCCATCCTAACCCAAACCAGAATATACAGAGATTGCCGATGTATATCACACAACAAATACTTCTGCAGAACAATCATGGTTGCTACATTTTTTAAAGTAAGAATTTGAATAATTATGATGTCAGATACAAAAGCAATGGAAGAAAAGAAAAAAGAATAAAACCTTCCTTTATAAACCAGAAAGATATTGATAAAAGATGTTTTAATATCAATGCATGGATCTAACTTTTCATAGCATATCAGCACAAGTGAGTCAGAGATCATCCTAGGATGAAAAAGGGGCAGGGTGCTAGTCCTTAAAAAAAGGGCAATTTAAGCTTTCAAGGGCACGTCAGAATATAAAGAGGCACTATATCAATATATATATATATATATATGTACTCAAGAACGTATTTAGGGGGGTCCAGGACCCCCCCCCCCGAAATTTTCATTTTTGTTACTAAAGTGAAAATGAGTTTTTTTGTGAAAAATTCAACCTTTTTTACCGTTTGAACCCCCCCCTCCCCTCCAAACTGTTTTCTGGATACGTACCTGTATATACTAAGCAAATATTGCCATTTACATTTAGAAAAAAGGTCAGCCAACAATACAGTGCTTTTTCATATTAAATCTGCATTTATCGTATCTAAAGTTTTTTTTTTTTTTTTTTTTTGAGGGGGGGGGGGGTGAGGAGTCTACATATAAAGTAATTGGCACTTAAAATTTTTTATAGGCATAAAAAAATGGTTAACTTACAAGAGGAGGTGATTAGAATAGTGTTGACTCTAGAAAAAAAGGGTCGACAGGGGGGAAAAATCAAAAAGGGCACCCTGTTCTTAAAAAAGGCACTTTGGAGTTCCACGAGAATGTACAGGTAGCTAACATATATAGACACTGGTTTGAAACTATCTGATCCCCGAAACTTTAACATGTAGAGTTGTAATATGTGTTCTGACTACAATGCATAGTTATATTTTTTCCAATTTGTCTAAGTTTTTCCCCTGATCTTTTGGAGAAAATATCCTGTAGAAGTAAGTGTAAGCGAAATAGGAAAAAGGATTTGTTGATAATATTTTGCTCTAAGCATAACATAAATATGTGAATTAAATCTGTAGATAACCAGAAGTTTTTGATTTAAAAAAAAAAAAGAAGTTTTAATAAAAGTAATTTTGAATTTTCTGCTTAATTTTTTTTTTTTTTTCTCGAAATTACATAACTTACATGTTTATTATTTATAAGAATAGTACATTTATTGAAGAAGGTTTCAGAAATTTTTAGCCAAACATGATTTGTTAGGCAGTAGGGGAAGGCAGAGGGGCTGCTAATTTATGTTCTTCAATTTTATCACACTATCACTACTGGACCGCAATTACTGGATCACATTCATATAGGATGTTTTACCTATATTGGTACAAACTTTTAAACAGAAAAGGACTGTCAGTGTAAGTGGATTAGGATAGATGTGTTCAACATATAATAAAAATAATAAAATTTAATAATATAAATCAGACTTTAAATTCTTTTGTTCACAATAATTATTGAATGAGTACCAAGTAAAGATTTTCAAAGTTACCCTTATTACTATTAGACATTTAAAATTGGATCAAACAATTTAACTCATCCATAAATTGATAACTATAGAAATTGGGAAAATTTAATTCTGAACACAGAAGATTGCTAGAATAAATGACATCCATGCAAATTTTGTATTGCATCCAATGGTTGGAATGTACGCCATATGAAACCAAATTACTGAAATATATTTGTTCTTCTCTTTCACTTCTAATTTAATGTTTGCTCATTCATGAAAAGTGAATATAAGTTTTTTAAAAAGCACTATTCTTTAAAATAAATAAAAATAATTACTACATGTAAGTTCTTTAGCAGGTATAAAATAAATACCTTTTTTAACTCACAGAATTGTCCAAATGTGTGAAATAAAGTTTATATTTTAAATAATTTATTTTTCATAGCTTTATTTTTAATTTTTTGTAGCATACTTAAAAAGTTCTCTTTAAAAACACTAAATTTTCGTTCTTCAACCTTGCTTTAATAGTTTTAAAATAAAAAAAGTATTAAATATTTTAACTATCAAATGTTTTTAATCAGCTTAAAATAATAAAAATAATTAACATCCTGTTGTCAAAAGTACTCAAACAAATTACATATTAAAAAAACTTCCAGAATCATTTCGATTTTTTTTGTTTTTTAGTTTTTAAAAACTGAAAATAAGCTTAAATTGATGACAGTTAGTTTTATGAATAACTTAAGACACAATTTGTTTTCTTGAGACATTCTTTCCCAGAACTAGCTTTCTATTGCTTTTATTTTATTTTATTTTATTTTTTTTTTTTTTTTTGCTTCATTCATTAAAATGCTGAAAACTTTTTTAAAAATCGGAAGATACATAATATGAATAGTTAGAATACCAAATCCTGTCAATAGTTTGATTTACTAAATTCTGCAGTTACTCCACTTTAGTACAATTAAAACTGTTGCGTAATAAAGGGGGGGGGTCCGCCCGGGCGGCAAGGTAAAAACAAAGATGGTGGCTGGCAGGACACCTAAAAATAATATGGTAGAAAACTAAAAGGCCGAAATGGGGGGCAGAATGCTGAAACTTAAAAAAGAAGGGGGTGGCAAACTGAAGGACCGCACTGGGAACCAATAACCCTGGCGCTACACTGCAATAGCAAAAGATCATTACTATGCTCTTAATTTGGTAAAATCATAATGTGTTTCAATTGCTGTATTCGCAAATCGCTCGATTTTCAGAGCTATTTGAGTGGATAAAGCCACTGACGGCTGAAGTGTTGAAGTTCCCACGTTCGGGCCCCGGCCGCGCGACTGTCGGTCTGGAGTTTCGGTCGGTTTCATCCAGATGTAAAGTCAATACAAGTTACAACTCCTTAAAAAGTCATCCAACCAAGCCCCCTTCCCCCAGGAAATCCCTTGTCTAGGCAAACAAATCCCGCAGAATTTTCGAATCGCAAAACGTCGTTTTGCTAAGGCATACTTTCTGTATCATCTGTAATTATATATGATTAGTAAATAACTGTTATACATTAAGAATAATATGTACTGAGAAAGCCGATTAAAAAGAGAAAATCGTTTAGGGGAGGAAATAAAAAATAAACTTGTTAGTGTGCAAAACTATTAAAAACATAGAGAAGAGCAACAGCTGGCGACGAACACCGGAATAATGATTGTTTGATAACTCGCAACTACATATTTATCAAACGCAACTACCGATATTTGAGGATTGACAGATGGAATCAGAAATATTTAGATAACTTTATAAAATTTTGAATTTCCCAACTCCCAACTGAAATGCTCACGTAGACGTAGTTCTGCCCTGCGATCGGGCTTCTCACTTGAGTCAGCAAAAACAAAACACACTAGGGGCCTTTTCGGGTTACTTGCTCGCGCAAATGAAAACAGAGAATGAAAAAGGCATTAACAGTACTTCGATCTGAAAGAATAGAATATTTGAAAAAGTAATTTTAATAAATTACACTTGTGGGAAAGATCCGCTTTCATAGACTGTTTCTGTGAAAGGGCCGATTTACGAACCTATTTTTGTGATAGGGTTATTGTACTCAATCGTATTTCTGTGAAGGGGCCGTTTTATTTAACGTATATTATGATGGGCCGCAAATGGTATGTAGGGGAAAAAAAGTAGTGATTGTTGACTAAGAATAATAAAAATTTAAAAGGAGGGGGGCAGAAAGAAGAGAAATTGGGCAGCTGGGCACTAAAAATATGATAAAAGGGCTGCCGGGAGCTGCGCCCTGCCAAATCAATCTAGACTCAACACTAGAATCTGTGAAGGTGCTAACTAATGTCAACAAAGAGGAAAGAGATGCCGTAACGCAATAAATGTACACAGAGGGGAGAGGGTGGCACCATAAATGAAATCGGGGCTAGAAGAGCGGCAGGCAGGGCGCTGTTTTTAGGTGGCAAAAGGGCGGCGATTTTTTTTGAAAGGGCAAGTAGGGCGGGATTTTTTGCTTTAAAGGGCGGGCAGGGCGCAGCGCCCTTCGAAAAACGCCTAGGATGAACACTGAGTGAGTTAAAAGAGTTCTTTTAACAAATCACTTGTCCCATGTTGCCAAAATTTTTCATAAAACTGTAAATTTGTCAATGCCTTGCTTTTAAAACAATGATATCTACATATATAATATAGAAAGAGAAGAGTAGCCCTAAGTCCAGTGGTGTAATGGTTAGCACATTTTGCTGCCATGCCATGCCACAAGTCATGGTTTGATTCCAAGGATGCGCAAGGTTGATTCAACCTTTCATCCCTTGAGTAGGTTGATAAAATGAGAACCAAGTATGCTTAGGGTCTAAACATGTCTGGCTGGCTAGCTGGCCATAATGCTTGTGCACCCCAGAGCCAATGGTCATGAAGGCAGTGCAGGCCTTTGTCCAATGTGGGCTGTTGGGCTAAAATTCTTTTTTTTTAAAAGAAGTGTAGGTCAGTTAGTAAATGTGCCAGGTCAGGGGTCAATACAGATGAAAATAGGATCCATTTTGCAATCCCTTCACACAATTACAATCAATAAAAACGGCCCTTCACTGGTATTTTACCCTACATTTTTATGTTTTATCAATTATTTTAACAAAAAATGACTTTTATTAAAAATTGGTATGAATTCACAATGTGTTGAAATTCACAAAAATGGGACCCTAGACCCCTCCCCCTTTTTTTCCCTGGATCGACCCCTGCAAGAACATTATTTTTTCTCCACAGAACATTTTTAATTAGCTAAATGTTGAAGATTGGCTCAAAACATGTTACTTCTTGAAACTCTTCTTCTGTACTCCTGCATTAAACATATTTGTTTACATTATTTCCTAAAGCTACTGAAAAAGAAACAAAAAAATACACACAAGTATAAAATATATTTTTCATTAAAAAGTTTCTTTAATAGAAACTGCTCTAATGAAACAATTAACGCTGTTAAATATTTTATCTCGCCAGAGTGAGACAAGTATAAAACTTTCCTGTTTGATCATTAGAAAAACAAATATAAAATAATGCAAGTTTTAGAGAAACAGATTTCACCAATAAAAAAACATTTAAGCATCAGGCCTTTAATGGTTTTAATACATGACTACATTTACTCATCTTTAACAGCTGTTGTTTTTTCAGAAACGTAAATACCATCCAGAAATTTTCTTATGTCTTTGTTCTTGACCAATGTAGACTGGTGAATAAGAGCTGCTGAACGTGAAACTGCTTCGATGTCGTTCCCTTCCAATAATAATTCATCTTTCTGAGCGGAAGAATTTTGACACACAACACCAGGTTGCATCTGCACTCTTCGGACAATTTTTTCACCCAAGAAATTGCGAATTTCTACCAAGCTGCCATCTTTAGATGTAGTGACATTGATGGGAAAGTGGGCATATACTGATCTCATCTTGTAAAGATAGCCCTTAGTAACACCTTTGATCATATTTTCAATGTGGGAACAAACTGTGCGAACAGTAGCAAGTTCTTTACGAATTCCGAACCATTTTTGAACTTGCAATTTATCTTTTCCAATGAGCTCCATATCAACTTGAACATGACGGAAACTTCGCCGGAGTAAACCTCGAGGTCCTCGAACAGTAACAGTGCGAGATTTCACTTTTACGAAGACTCCTTTCGGAATTTTCACAATCTGAGACGAAACGATCGTCTTCATTTTAAGTATATAATAATCAAGGGAGTTCACAAATAACAAACAACTATTATGTTTTTTTTTTTTTTATATCGATTCTCTCGTTGTGCCGCTTACATTCGACTCCCATTCGCTTTCAGATTTGTATCGACTAGAGAAATTATGTTCAAGACGTAAAAGAAGTGAAAATTATGCAAAGAAATTCATTGTATATAATTTATTCATTGTCAAAAATTAAAATATTATTTTGAGGGAATTAAAACCAAAATTCTATATATTTTCTCAGTATTCTGTGTTACTGCAGTGTCGTAGCCTACGAGGATTGTGTGCCCGTAGGCTACGGCAGTGTGAAAACCATAGGTGAAAACGAAACTTATCAGACGTACCTCAAAGCAGAAATTATATAATTTGGCAACACTTATGTTGCAGCTGAAATCCAGAAATAGTTTCTATTCTAAAATGGCGTCGGATGGAGGGTTGAAAGTGGAAAATCCGGAAGAATCTCTAGACTCTTTAAATAGAGAAGTTGAAAATTTAAAAACCCGTTTAGAAGAAGAAAGGAAAAAACTCAATGATGTAGCTCGTAAGTCTGGACATTGAATTTAAATATTGCATTATCGCTACTGTTGCGAAAAATTTGTATGTTATGTGACTTTGTTTATTTACTTTTCTTATCCCGTATGTTTACGTGATGAATTAAGTATCAAAAACGAGACAGATCGTTACTTTTAACTTGAGGATGCAATATATCTCAATCTTGTTGCATTTCTATTTCAATACTTTTTTTTTTCTCTGGTTGTACAGAAATCAACTTAGTAATTGGTTAAATTTTACCAGTTCTAAAATCATAAGTTGCTTTCAATTTAACTGTTTTGCTAAAGTTACCGTAGCATCTACTTCTCTTTTAAAATAGACTATGAATGCATTTAAAGTAACCTAAGTAAAACTAAATAATAGCATTCAGCTGAGTTTGAAAACTGAATTTGTGTGCATATTTTTTCTGAGTGTATGCTCATTTTTTTTACATTTATTTCACAATTAAATTATCAAATAAGTTTTTCTTCTTCATATTGAAAAATGATTTTTTAGAAAATTAAACTTAATCTAATTTTAAAAGAAAAGATTTCAGTTTTAGAATCTAACACAGAAGGTATGTTTTCTGATGTGGAATTGTACTTACAAGCATATATTTTAAGGTCTAGGCCTGAACACACTTATTAAAACATTTAAATTTAAACTACTCAGGGTTGTCTCTATTGTTAGTATACATAAAGATTTTTATGTGTCCGAGTGCATTGCATATCATGTGAAATATAAATTAGCTCTTTTGTTTATGATAAATAACAGCTAACAAAAAATAAATAAAAAAGTAGTGATGCACAATTTGTTGTACGCAGGCCAAATGTGGCCCGTGAAGGGTTAACTTTTTGGCCTGACAAGTCATCTTTAAACTTTTACTGTTGCAGTTTGACAAATCAGTCATGTCAATTTCCAGTGAGCCAGTATGGGCTCCATGTAAAAGTCACTGGAGCTTGGCAGCCGGCAAGACCCAGCGACTACTGCCAACCATTTTGCATGATCAACAAAGCAAACTCAAATAATTTTAAGAAACAAATGAAAATTGGGACTATATTCCGTATACGGTGCCTTGTTTACATGTCAATGGTTTGTTTACAAATCATTGGCGAACAATCTGACGCGAGAGTGAGCGATGCACCGCCAACTGCCGGTGGTAGTTGTGACTGGCAACCATAAAGAATACGTGTTTCGTCAGGTTTGGGAATTTGAAATTGTTTGCGTTATTGATGGAAGGGAATGAAATGTGTTATGTTAATATAAGAAAAGAATTTGTGGGTGTTTGTTAGAAATATAGTACGTTATAAGCCGGTGGGTGTTGGGGACATTTCTGAGCGGTTATTTACCAAAAAAATAGAGGTAAGTGTTCTTTTTTAACGAATCTTTCGATGTTTAAGGTTTTTAATGTGAATTTTAAATTGATATTTGAAGTGTTTATGTTTTCGTAAGTGCTATTTACGTGCTATTCTAATCATACTGACTTTATAAGAGGTGTACAACTAGGTTGTTTAATCCACCGATGTTTTTTTGAGTTGAAAACGGGCCAGTGTTTGCCCAGTTTACATTAGCTGTACAACTAGGTTGCTTAGTTCACTGTTGTTGTTTTTTTTTAGTTAAAAACGGTCCACTGGTTGCGTAGTTTACATAGCTGTACAACTAGGTTGCTGAATCCACTGAGGTTTTTTTAGTTAAAAACGGGCCACTGGTTGCCTAGTTTAGATAGCTGTACAGCTAGGTTGCTGAATCCACTGAGGTTTTTTTAGTTAAAAACGGGCCACTGGTTGCCTAGTTTAGATAGCTGTACAACTAGGTTGCTGAATCCACTGGGGTTTTTTTAGTTAAAAACGGACCACTGGTTGCCTAGAATGACTAGTAAACATGGCGACAGTCGCTGGAGCTTGGCGGTCGCCAAGCTCCAGCGACTGTCGCCATGTTTACATGGGGTGGGCACCGGCTTGTATGATTTTACCGAAAATTGCACATAAATTAATTATGCTAACAAAAATAGACAAAAACCATCAAACTCCCTGCAAGATAATTCAAAAATCTTTCTCAAACCATGGGTCTATTTTTAACACTAAAAGACTTTGCAGAGAAACTAAAAGAGAAACAGAAAAAGGCTAATTCAACAACTAACTTAAAATGAACAAACAGTGGACCATTTTTAACCGAATAAAACTTAGTTAGATTAAGCAACCTAGCTATACGGGTATTGTAAACTGGGCTAACGCTGGCCCATTTTTAACTTAAAAAATGTTCATAGAGGATTTACCATCCTAGGTATACAGCTAATCTAAAATCATCATGATTAGAATAGTACATAAATACCATTAACAGAAACCTACAAAGCATCCAATATTACTTTAAAAATGCTAATAACCCTTACATAACTCATCAATTAAAAATACTTACTGTATTTCAGTCATGTACTTCACTATCCAGAAATGTCTATGTCATCTTCACTCTCTCTGTGTTTTTCTGTTACCTCATTCCTTCCTCTTCACCTTCATTGGCTTAACATTTTCGGTACTTACGTATTATCCCGGGGGTCATTCCCGCCAAATTATTTTTTCGTCAAACTGCTGCCAATCGTATTCAAAACCATTATTAATTTCATGTGCCCGTCATTTATCTTGCCAAAAAAATCGTTCGTCTTGGCTGACTGCAGGGATAATACGAAAGTACCAAAATATTAAAAACTTATAAAACATTATTTAATACGGCGGATTAATCAGTTAAAATTTTTTATTTGGGAATACCTTATTCCCCCGTAGACGATATATATTTCGGTTACACATAAACACATAACCATCATCAGTCGTTTCTGGCTCTCACACTAATGGCGGCTTCCTTTTCAATCTCTTCTCTCTTCTTCCGGAACTTTCGATGAATGACGTCATCCCATGATTGGTCGATTGTGTGAAGCGCATCGTTGATGCTGCCATCTGTCGTCACTATTTCCAAGCTCTCACGAATGTAGGCATATATACTATTTTTAAAGTTGGCTATTTTTTAAATATTTTTAAAATCAATGGTAATGGGCTCTTCCAAAGCAAAACGGGTCAGTGCGGTACTTTGTTTCTGGAGGTTAATGTCTTGAAAGTGTTCGTTTTTTCGCTCTTTAATTTTCCTCTTTGTAACGCCGATGTAGCAATTTTCTTTATTAGTATCGTTTGACAAAAAATTAATTTTATAGATCCCTGCGGTTTCGGTGGGGTTGATTGGGTCTTTTTCCGATCTAATGCGCTGAAAGATTGTTTTATTAGGTTTAATTGGAATACGGAAGTTCTTTTTAATGGCGATATTAGAAAGTTTATTGGCTATCCATCGGCTAAAGGGGATAGCGGTAGTAAAACGTGGTTTATCTTTTTGACGGTTGTCTATAATATTTAATTTACGTTGCCTTGCTTTGAAAACTTTATCGAAAATTTCCCGAGGGTAGTTGGCGTCTTGACATTGTTTCCTAATGAAAGCAATTTCTTTTTGAAGGAGGTCAGCGTTAGAGCAAACTTTGAATGCGCGGTCGATATAGGAACGAATAGCTGCAATTTTATAGTTGAAAGGGGTTTTAGATTTAAAATTTACTATATTAGTATTACAAGTAGGTTTTCGAAAAATGGTAGTCTCAATGAGATTATTGTTTCTTGTTATGTTCACATCTAAGTAATTGAGGCTATTATTGATTTCTTTTTCGTAGGTAAATTTAATGTTCGGGTCTATGGCATTAAGTTGATTGATCAAATTATTTTTTTCATTATTGTGGTGGTAAGGATAGCGAAGATATCGTCGACATAGCGAAGCCAAAGTTTCATGGTACTATTGTGTGTCTGTTTAATCTGTTCCTCAAGGATTCTCATTTTCCAGTCGGCAATTATTTCGGATATGGGGGAGCCCATGGGGACCCCTTGTATTTGTTGGTAGAAGTGATTATTATATTGAAAATAAGAATTATTTAAAATTAGATTTATTGCACTAGTTAGGGTGTTAATTATGTCTATATCTTTAAAACTACTTTTATTTGTTTGTTAATAATTTGGTTCATTTCTTTAATATCTATTGACGGGTATAGATTTACAACATCGAAACTGACCATAATATTGTCTTCATTAAGTTTATAATCGTGGATGTTTTTAATGAAATCGTCGGTGGAAGTTAGAGTGCTGTTAGAGGGGGGGTATAATTTCTTGCAATATATCCTTCCTACATTTTTCAAGAGTGTAGGTGGGGCCTTCGCATTTGCTCACAATTGGGTGGAGGGAGGGAGGATTTTTATGATCTTTAAATTTAGCGAAAATCCGTGGGGCGAAATTAGCGGTATTGTTATAGTTAGGACCTTTCTGATCCGGCCAGGTACCATTTTTTATTAAAGTTTTTAGTTTATTATTGATTTTCGTGGTGGGGTCTTTGGGAAGATGTATAACGTTTAGGCTATTGATGGTTTGTTCCATTTTTTGAACAATCTTCCATGTTTTTTTGAACAATCTTTCCTGTCTTGTCAGAGCTTAAGCAAACGATCTTGCTATTTTTCTTTAGGTTGCTGAGGCATTTACGGTCTTCATGATCTTTAACAGTAGTTTTAAGTTTGTTTTTTTTTTTGCTCACAATTGGGCGGAGGGAGGGAGGATTTTTATGATCTTTAAATTTGGCGAAATTAGCGGTATTGTTATAGCGGTATATGTTGAAAAGGAAGCCGCCATTAGTGTGAGATCCAGAAACGACTGATGATGGTTATATGTTTATGTGTAACCGAAATATATATCGTCTACGGGGGAATAAGGTATTCCCAAATAAAAAATTTTAACTAAGTACCAAAATATGTTATTGATTGGTGTATGAAATGGAAGTATGTGTGTTTGTTAGAAATATGATGTGAATATGAAGCTAAATAAAAGAAAGTATGTTAGTGATGGGTGTGTTGATGTTGGTGAAGGAGGAAAGAGTGAGTTATAGGAAAACGTGGTACCACGTTTTCCTATACCTCACTCTTTCCCCACACTTGGTACCCGAGAGTTTTCATCACGTACCCTACAAGAATACCTTTCTCCACTCTACTTTGAAGCTTACTTCTAAGCTGTTTCGGTTGTACTACATATATCTCAGAGCCAAAAGGTCTCAAATGTTTAATTGATGGTTTTCTACCACCGTACAGTTCGAATGGAGTTTTTGATTGCCCTTCACGGCAAATTCTGTTCTTAGTATATGTAAAATAAAGAAGAGCTTCTGCCCAGAATCCGTTACTTAAGCTTGCATCCATTAATAAGGCTTTAACAGCATCCAATGCCATCAAATTATACCTTCCCGATACTCCGTTCTGTTGAGGTGTATAAGGATTCGTTCTCTCATGCTTTATTCCTATCTTTTCAAAAAAAATTTCAAATTCGGAACTGCAAAACTCCATCTCGCAATCTGTTCTAACTTTTAAAAGTGTTGAAAGTTTCGTTTTTATTTTTTAATGGAAAAACTGTTACTTTTCTGGGGAAATCATCAGTAATAGTTAATCTGTGCCCTTCACGTGTTGGCTGGAGAAGGGGGCTGCAAAGGTCCATATGTAATAACTCTAATGGTCTTTTCGACCTAATTTTAAACAAAGGTTTATGAGATACTCTTTTGCTTTTGGACAATTTACAGGGTTCACATGATAGCTCAGTGTGCAGGTAAACCCAGAACACAATTTTTTTTTACTAGTTTCAACTATTTGTTTGAAAATAATATGGGCAAATTTTCTATGCCAAATATTTGGATAATTAGTAAAATAGAAAATAGAGTCCGTTTTTTAAATGAGATGCAAATTGAAATTTCCCTTTGTTGTCTCTAACTATTATTTTTCCTTTTCCCCCTTCAAAAGTAAAACCCGCCAAATCTAACTCACAACCAGATATTATATTCCTCCTAAGTTGGGGGGAATACAGCACATTTTTTAACACAACATCTTTAAGAGACATATTTACAGAAAATCTGACTTCTCCTTTTCCTTGAACAGGAAATGAAATTCCATCTACTGCCACGGTCATAGTAGTATTATTTATTGGTTCAAACTTAGTAAAAATTCTCTATTACAAGAAAAATTTGTACTAGCCCCCTTGTGAAAAATCCAGTCCATTTTACTGGAAGTTAAGTTTTCTATATTATTGCTAACTTCTACAAGACTATTTGTCTTGTTATTTTTGAATTTTTTTTGTTGTTGGGGTAATTTTACTCTACACTTTGCCTTTAAATGACTGGTTTTTCAACATCTGAAACATTTACGTTTTTCCTTTTGATTAAAACTATTTTTAGAATTATTATTTATATTTTTACAAGAAACAGCATTATAAGTTTCGACACAATCATCCTGTTGACTTTGTTTTAGTCGTGCCTTTTCGGCAGTGAGCTCTATTAATATTTTAGAAGGTTTAAAATGTTCATCCTCCCAGCGATAAATCGCTTGAACAATTGATAAAAATTCTGGAGGAAGCTTTCTAATTAATTAGAAATCATGATGCCATTCATTAGGTTTCTTCCCGGCATCCTCTAATTGGTTTACGATATTCTGGAGACGAGCTCCAAAGAGACCTATTTCCTCCCCAGGCTCAATACGACATTGGAAAAATAAATCGATTAAACCAATAATTTATGCCCTTGAATCGGGACGAAAGTGATTTTTTAAAATCTCCCATGCTTGTTTAGGATCATCCAAATCACAAATTAAACTCTTATATTCATCACTTAAATTCAAATAAATAATACTAAATGCTTTATTTTTACGAGTTTTAAATGACCTTATGTTCGTAGGGTCAGGAGCATTATTGTCAACTGCTACAGGCGCTGTTTCTTTGCCACGGACAATTTCCCAGGCATCTTTGTGCATTAATAAAACTTTCACATTACGAGACCAGGTGTTGTAGTTGTCCACTTTCAAATCTTCAATTTGAATTTGAATTTCCATATTAAAATGTCCCAAAGTACAAAAAAATGTCCCCAATTAAACACTTAATGCACATAGAAAAGTCACTACTATTCAGCAGAAAACTTGGAACACTGGAACCACAGCAGGGAAGAGAGCCACCATCTTTAAGATCAGTACAGCACCAGAAAAGGATGGAAAACACTTTAAACTTTAAAAGCAAAAGTCAATGGGCTTGAAAACACCACTCGATGAAAATCTAGTTTCAGGTAGAAGCATTTTGACAAAGACCATTAAACATCACCAGGCGAGGATACTCAGACATCAGTTCAAAGCAGCAACTGATGACTCGCAGACTCCATAGATTTAGGAATACCTAGATTGCTCATCCAATGTTACTAATCGTGTGCTTTTTGTTGCCAAAAACGCACCCCATTTCTGACACTATCATGGCTGCCGTCGATGTAAAATAGAACATTCGTTGCAATACTTCAGAAAATTAAATAAGTTCGAGGGAAAATATTTCGATACGAGTGCTTTTAAAAATACAGATTGTTCTAAAATGATTGAAAATACCATTATAATTTAAGTTATTACCATTCTGTGCATGCGCATGCCACTATCATGGCTACCGTTTAGAGGCAACAAGTTTTCTCTCGTTATGCTCAATCCTATATCTATGGCAGACTCATGAAAAAACTGCTGTTTGTATGGAAGTGAAGAAAGCCCGCCATCTTGAACGTCGGCTCAGCAAAAATCACAACACTTGAAAATCCATTAGGAAAAAATCTGTAGACTCTGACACCTTCATCGAAGATGATTACCACCAGAAAGGAATTCATAAGTTCAGAGCAGCTACTGATGACGTGTTGCAACATCAGAATGTCTTGTCAAATGAACTTCATTAATACTGGAACTAAACAAGCAGGTAGGGCATGGCTGAGACCCATAACCTTATTTTTGTCAAGGAAGAACTAAAATTTCTTGCAACTTTAAATATTTAAAAGTATCTTCCTTGATTAATTTTGGCAGAGTGAAAAAAACAGAATTATGGAAAAATACTTCATATTAATTATGTTAAATTTATTTAAAAAGAATTAAAGATAAAATTTGCTCACAATTTGAGCATAAAGAAAACAGCAATACAGGAGCAACCGCTCTATACAAACAGCAAGAAGAACTGGGAAGAACGAAGCACATCACGCATCAGTTTTTATACCAAAAACCAACACATTAACATAAATTTACGTACTGCCAATAATGTCGGAGAAGAAAAAAATGAATGCTTAATTAGTTTACGAACGCACTACATTTCCGAAGAACCGAGTGCAGGAGATGACGCAAAAGCGACGTCATACTTTGACGGCTCAATAACACATTCGGCAATTTAGCCGGATAGAGATAGACGCAGCAACATGGCATGGCAATGCCGAGTGCATAACACAAACATGCTTACGAAAAGCACTCGAACGGGAGATAGAGTGAGACTTTTAAGTTCTTTTCCTAACAATTACTACTTTGGCTATCCACAAACTATCTCAAGCTTGTCAGCTTTTAGTGAAATATCACCAAATAAAGTGTCAGAAGGAAATTTTTCAAATTGAACCCCAGCTTGGCGATATCAAAATATTTGGCTAAAAATTGCTAAACCTTACTATTACTGCAGTATTTTATCTCTTTCAAACAAAATAAGTTTAGATGAAGTGGGCCGAAAATATTTTTGATTTAATAAGATGTGCAAAGAAGTCATGTGTTGTCCACATCACAGGGTTGGTTCGGTATTTACTGTCTGACTGTATTTACCAGTTTTTACTACGGTTTTTACTGTATTTGGAAAAACATGTTTTTACCAGGGTTTTTACAACCTTTGAGAAAAACTTATTAGTTTGACTATTTCTTGTCACTTTTTTGAAGATTTATCTCTCCACCAATAGCTGAGAGGTTCTGCTCTCGAAACTGGATGGTGGGAGGTGCCAGGTTTCTACCCCGGTCCTGCCTGTTGATCTAGCTGTTTGGAGTTTTCAGTGTTTTTTTTTTTTTGTTGTTTGTTTTTTTTTTCCTTTCAGAAACCGTGCATAAATACTGGCTAGGATCCCTTAGAAATAGGAAGGTATTTCCCTATAAGACTGGGACCCTAGTGCTGTCAATCCGCCTTAATCCACAAGCAAACAATGAAGATTATCTGCTATTTTTTCATTTTCTCAGGGATAAAAGTTCAGGACATTTAATATCACTATTTCCATTTTCATATAACAATATTCACCTAATTCAGAGTCTGATTTGGTAAGTAAAAGAATGCTATATGAAAATAGTTCATTTTGAGGAATATAATAAACACAGAAAACTTTCATCCATGTTTTCATCTTACAAGAATTCAAATTGATAGATAATGTACATTTATCATTATGAAACTTATTAAAACTATTATTGAGAAGGCACATTACAAGATTTATTACAATTATGTAATGCAGGCTAGTTTAATAATTTTTACTTAAAGGAATTGTAAATATACTTTTATTACACTGAACTTATCTTAACCATTTTAGTGAGAACCAAATGCTTACAAATATTACTTATTACATAATGTAGTTTGCATCATCAGGATGTCCTGATGATGATATATCCACATCAATTACATGAAAATACAGTTTTATAAATAGCATCAATATACAGTTTATATCTCAGGGGGTAAAATCATACAAGCCGGTGCCCACCCCATGTAAACATGGCGACAGTCGCTGGAGCTTGGCGACCGCCAAGCTCCAGCGACTGTCGCCATGTTTACTAGTCATTCTAGGCAACCAGTGGTCCGTTTTTAACTAAAAAAACCCCAGTGGATTCAGCAACCTAGTTGTACAGCTATCTAAACTAGGCAACCAGTGGTCTGTTTTTAACTAAAAAAACCTCAGTGGATTCAGCAACCTAGTTGTACAGCTATCTAAACTAGGCAACCAGTGGTCCGTTTTTAACTAAAAAAACCTCAGTGGATTCAGCAACCTAGCTGTACAGCTATCTAAACTAGGCAACCAGTGGCCCATTTTTAACTAAAAAAACCTCAGTGGATTCAGCAACCTAGCTGTACAGCTATCTAAACTAGGCAACCAGTGGCCCGTTTTTAACTAAAAAAACCTCAGTGGATTCAGCAACCTAGCTGTACAGCTATCTAAACTAGGCAACCAGTGGCCCGTTTTTAACTAAAAAAACCTCAGTGGATTCAGCAACCTAGTTGTACAGCTATGTAAACTACGCAACCAGTGGACCGTTTTTAACTAAAAAAAAACAACAACAGTGAACTAAGCAACCTAGTTGTACAGCTAATGTAAACTGGGCAAACACTGGCCCGTTTTCAACTCAAAAAAACATCGGTGGATTAAACAACCTAGTTGTACACCTCTTATAAAGTCAGTATGATTAGAATAGCACGTAAATAGCACTTACGAAAACATAAACACTTCAAATATCAATTTAAAATTCACATTAAAAACCTTAAACATCGAAAGATTCGTTAAAAAAGAACACTTACCTCTATTTTTTTGGTAAATAACCGCTCAGAAATGTCCCCAACACCCAACGGCTTATAACGTACTATATTTCTAACAAACACCCACAAATTCTTTTCTTATATTAACATAACACATTTCATTCCCTTCCATCAATAACGCAAACAATTTCAAATTCCCAAACCTGACGAAACACGTATTCTTTATGGTTGCCAGTCACAACTACCACCGGCAGTTGGCGGTGCATCGCTCACTCTCGCGTCAGATTGTTCGCCAATGATTTGTAAACAAACCATTGACATGTAAACAAGGCACCGTATACGGAATATAGTCCTCTCAGGGAGTTTTTTGTATCATTAGGTTTTTACCCCTTTTTCCCAGGTTTTTATCAGTAAAAACCTAGTTTTTACCATGCCCTGGTAAAAAACAGTTTTTACCGGTAAAAAGCCAACCCTGCCACATCATATTATTTGCAAGTAAATAAATGACTAAGTATCAATCTTCACACATTTATCCAGACTAAAGGCCTGTACTGATGGTGTGGGGAACTGCCACAACTCAGAGAGTAAGTGGAGTTTTTTAATGGCCAATTTTTGCTTGCAGGGCATTGTAATCGAAAAATGTATGGGCTTTTAATGACAACTGATGATGATGTTTTATAATTAAGTACTAATTACAAACTACTGCACAAAAATAATTATTAAACTTTTTTGCCTCTTTAGAAAATCTGTTGTTGTTGTGCACTATAGGAAATAATATTGTTCCCTCCACCCCCCCTGACACATCTTAGCTGAACTGGCATTCCTATTACAATTACTTCTAAATATTATGCATATACAGTGCTGTAACTAAAGATCATGTCGTCTGAGACAAACCTTATTTTTGGCATTTCCTTCTTTCCATTTTGATGTAACAGCACTATGTATGGGGCACATGCCCTGTTTGCCCTCTTCTAGTTGTAGACTAGCACATACCCAAGGCAGAAACAGGCAGCACAAATGTCAAAATTTTCAAATTTATATATCTCGGAAGCTATTCCATGTAGAGAAACAGGATTTGTTTTATTTATTTTCTTAGGCAAAGAGCAACATTCTTCTAAATATAAAGAGTGGGAAAGGAGGGACTGTATAAAAATTAAATTTCATATTTTAATACTATGTATACAACCCCCAGTTGCCATACTGAAAGCTACTCTTAATTTGACTAACTTTTCTAATTGAAAGTATCTTTCAATCACTTACGGTTTAAAAAATAATCGTCTTAACGTCTATTTTGACTCACCCGGTATTCTAATAGTAATGTTTAAAAGTATAATTTTTCGTGATTGTGTGTATCAGCATGATATATTTTTGATATTAGAGATTCGTGTTAGTCATGGTCAAAAGAAGGTCAAGGAAAAGTCAAGATATCAAGACTGCTTTGCCTTTCAGTTTAGTGGGGAGCAGGGAGTGTGAGAAATACAAAGGCTGTTGTACATAATGGTGTTTTTCTGTGTATGTCCATCAGGGGCTATCATATTTGCTAAAACAGGTTCATCCACTGTTGTATTTTTTCAAATAGTATCAAACATTTGTATAACTTACTTTTTAATGTATGACAGCATATGTTGGTATTTAATGTTTTTTTAGAATGATTATGATTTCTATTTTCTAAAATTAATATAAAGTAGTTGAGAGAGATTTAAATTTAAAAATAAAAACTATTCTTGAATTGTCATATTCCCTAGAGAAATCTAATGAAAATTGTATGCTAATTTTGAAATTTAAGAATTATTTTAATGCCCTCTTTTTTATTCTCTGTGGTTTTGCTCTGAAGGTTAAAGCATTTCTTAAATTCTACCTGTCCCCTCATTTAATTTAGATGAAACAAGCTTGCTCCATCATGGCAAATGCGGAACAGCTAAGATTTCCCTTTAATATCCACTATAATCTGCTGCATAAACACACATATGTTGTACATGTAGTATGTGTGTCACATTCTGATTCTGAATCACTGTGCTACAGTATACTTTTCTAATTCATTTATCAAATTTTGAATTTCTTCTAGACTAAAGTCTTCTAATTGTGAAGCCATAAATCCTTGCTACATAGAGAATCAGAGTACCACAATTTAGACAGAAAATCATTTTGTGGTTAGAGGGAACCATCTAACTAACAAAAAAGTTGTAGGGGGGGGGATCACTTATTACACCTGTCCGCAGACAAAATGCAAATCTTGAGTGCCAAATCCCCAAGCAATTGGGTAACGATATACTCTGCTAGAAGAAAAGAAATTTCAATCTATATAGAAATTCTTTATCATCCAAGAAGGGAAAATGTAGACCTTGTCTGTCTCATTCTTTTATTGTTTGGTATGTTTACTGTATATCTGCCTGAGTCTCAAAAGCTTGGCATGAGATACATTATTTATTTTTATTTCCTCTTGCAGTATAGTGTAACTGCTTGAAAGATTACAAAACTTATAATATGGTTTTTAAATTTCCAGTTTCAAAAGTTGCAGAGAGATTAGAACCAATACAAAACTTAAATATTAAACCTAGAAGAGTTTTGAAAGGTCACCAAGGGAAGGTTTTATGCTCTGATTGGTCACTTGACAAAAGACATATTGTTAGCTCATCTCAGGTATGTTAGAACTATTAAAAGTATTTTGTTCTAATTTATTATTTATATCATTATGTGTATGATTTATTAATTTTTTTTATTATTATTATCATTTTATTACTCATTACTTTAAGTGTTTGTCATTGGCGTAACAGAGGGGGGCTAGGGTGGGCTAAGCCCACCCTAGGACCACAATTAGCCCACCCTAGAAAAATGTTAACCTTTTTCCCGAGAAGTGGTAAGAATTAACCAATCACACAAAAAAATCCATTAATGTGAAAAGTTGAAAAAAAAAATTGCAAAATATCACATTGCAAAGTACTAACTAATTCTGCCATTTCTAGCGTAACTTAATGGGAATGGCGATTTTTTTCGAGGAAGTAAGTTAGTGTGATTTCCCATACTGAGGGCCAGAGGTCAAGGAAAATCCCTTCTCAGACCAATCTTTTTACTTTTTTTCTCTCTTGCTGACCGACCGGAGATGGATGAGAGAAGATAAGTAAGCGGACTTTCATTGGAACGACGCGGTGAGGTATGGTTTCATCAATGAGAATTGAGAGATGTCATCTACATCTACTTCACTTTGCTAGAAGACTATTGCTGTGTGCGCATGCTACCGTGAATATGCTTTGAGAAGACTGACTAAAGATACGGGACTAATAATAGGAGGGTTGTAACCAGACCCTGACTATAATATTTTTGTGCTCAGGGCACTTTCAAAATTTAAAAAACGCCCACTTGTACTTAATTCGTGTGTCAATCGTCGTACAGCAAAGTTGCATATACCAATCATTTACGATTGAAGTACACTTTAATTTGCTATGCATAAAAATTTCATAAGGGGCCTTTTCCATATTAAAACTCGCACCAACTTTCCCCTCCCCCCTCCAATAACAACACCTAGATTTCACTTCATATTTCAAAACATTAGCTCATTTTAGCCCCGGATACCAATTTTCAATAAATTTGAACTGAAAATGAGTGACTTATGAGTTTCTACCCCCCCCCCCCCATGTTAAAATATTTTTCCATATTTTAATTCATATCTCATATAATATTGATTATAAGAAGCTGATTTTTGTTCGTACTATTAGAACTAAACGACCCAAACATAATTAACTATTATTATAATTTTTAATAAAATATTAATATGAATTATGTTTTGTTAAATTAATATTCACAAAAATTATGAATAGCAATCTAGCCAAATTTCGATGAAAATAATATTACATGGCTGTGCAAAATTTCAAATTTAAAACCAAATCAAATGTCCTGATTTTTGTGTAAAAAAAGAAGGAAGTTTTTTTATCAGCTCGGAACTTGAATGTATAATTAAGTATAATAAACTGTTTTATTTCAAATACTCTTTAGCAATCGCGGAGCGGTGCCAGATCCTCCCATAGGACGGCGATGGGTGAAAGGGAGCAACTTCACCACTCACTCTCACCCTTAGCACTGATGAAGCCGGTGCTGCTTCACATTCCGTGTTCATGCGGGAACGGAGTTTAGTGACTAGGCCACTGAGCCGGCCCGTAGCCAGATGATTCAACAAAGGGCGCAGTGCTCCCAGGATGACTATGCATTATCAAATGTTTTCTTCAACCCCCCACTTCAGAGGTCTTTTAAGTGTTATAAAGCACCTTTTTGACTACTTTATTTTATTGTTTTTGCTAGTTTCACTGCGTGTGTTAATAAAATTTCAGTGGTGGCAAAATGTCCTAATCTAAATTTTTTTAATAATTTTTGTGGTTGACTTAATTTTTCGTTATGGAATTATCGTGATATCTTAACTATTGTTAGTGATTCTGATGCGTTTTAAAATTTTCAAAGAAGTCTGAAAAGTGTTTATGATTTTGGTTTGTCTGTCCATCTATGCTCTAACTGCAGTAAATATGTATTGATTGCTACAAAATTTATATATGTTATGTAATGTATGGTGTATATAGGATTGATAGCTCTTTACAGGAACACCCAAAAGAATTTGATACATACTACTACGGTTCTACGGGTTGTCATTCTTCAAATCGTACTTCAAAGATATTCGGCTATTTCAAATAACACAAAATTGATTTATGTTATTAAGGATTACAGAATAAACCTCTCCATCGAAAATGGGCTATCCGATTGATCATTTAAAATAATAGTCTTTACAGGGTTCCATTGAGACGAAATTTGGGTCTGTTTTACGGTCTCCTCACAAAATTACAATCGATTAAAACAGCCCCTTCGCAAAAATACAATATTTAAAACAACTCTTCATTGCCATTTTTACTTAATCTTTTAATTTGTTTTGTAAATTATTTTAAGAAAAAATGTGACTTTTACAAAAATTGTAATGAACATTCACAAAAATAGATGTTGAAATTCACAAAAATATGTTTTCACAAAAATGGACCCTTGAAAAAATTCGTGGGTCAACCCCTGCTTTATGGTCGATATTGTTTTAAGCATTATTATATATACAGGGCCATAGGCGTAATCTGGGGGGGGCGAGGGGGGGCAATTTCCCCTGCAGTTGTAAAAATTGCCCCCCTAGTCTAAAAAGTCAGGGGGCAAAGTTATGATTTTGAACCCAAATCATGCATTTATAACCCAAATATACTATCAGATTCAAAAAAAAGAAAAAAAATTCCCCTGCAAAAATCAACAAAAGAATAGTCACAGAAGCTTTTCAACCCAACAGGAACGATGGCAGATTCTACCAAATGGCCAAGCTAGACAATTTCTCAGGAAAGCAAAAATCAAGGGGCAGCGATTTTAAACTTGTCTGAAATCAATTGTTCAGCGTTAGAAAAAAAGACCTGTTGCTGTAAATAGTGAGCAAAAAGAGGTCATTTTCACAGGCAATGTCGCAATTAGAGTTTATGTCATCCGGGGCAAACCATAATTAGTGTCGTGTGTTTAGGCGCCCATAGTAATTTTCACAGGGGGGGCAAACTTAAAAAAAATTTCTAGAGGGGGGGCAAATTTCAAACTTTTAACAAATTTAGTTCTGTTTTTGCCATTTGTTAAAATAATGAGACATTAACTTAAAACTTTAGGGGGGGCAAGTTCCCTACGTTGCACCCCCCTTATGGGCGCCCATGGTCGTGTGCCCCCTCGCATGGAGCCGCGCGCCATCCCAAGAAACTATAACTGATTTCAGCGTTCCATTTAGAATGTCTTCCGGTGCTTGTCCCCGCTTGCCCCCCCCCCCCCCCCCCTTTAGTTGCCGCCCTGTCACAGGTTGGGGCCAGTTTCTCTTTTATATTTTAATGAACCTAATTTTGGTGTTTGAAGGTCAATAGCAGAGAGACAACACACTTTATGATCGTGCACAACTTACTTGACTTGACAGACGACTAATTGCGAATTCAAATGCGATGCAGTTTAAGAGAACAAGAAACGGTCTGCGATTTTATGATTTATATCTGCTGCCAGGGGCAACTAGGGACACGTGCCCCAGACTTGGTAGGGCGCCGTTCTAGTTTGTTCGTCGTGAGAGATAAACTCTAGTTGCAGTACTATCTAAGTCAGTATTTCGATACCTTTCACCCTTTTAGATTTTCATGCATTAGAAAAATATAGCAACAAATCACCTCATTACTTCCTACTAACTAACAGCGTTGCTCCAGCAATACGGAGAAGCAACGTTCGACACAGAAGAAGAACCTTCACTGCTATTGTTTATAACGATCTGCTGATGTGCATACATGGGCGCCCATAGTAATTTTCTTAGGGGGGGGGGGCAAATTTCAAAAAAAAAAATTCTAGAGAGGGGCAAATTTCAAACTTTTAACAAATTTAGTTCTGTTTTTGCCATTGTTAACATCATGAGACATAAACCTAAAACTTTAGTGGGGGCAAGTTCCATACCTTGCCCCCCCTTATGGGCGCCCATGTGTGCATATAATTCTATTTTCCAGCATTTCAAAAAAATCGTTTAAAAGTCTAGCTAAGATATTATCTCAGAATATCAGTTTTCTTTAGAGTATATGCACATTCGCCTAATTTATATACCTCCCCCCCCCTTTTTTTTCGTGAATGCGTTTTCAACTCAATAACATACATAATTTATCAGGGGTCAATCCAGGAATATTTTCCAGGGCCCCACTTTTGTAAAAACTGCCTATTTTTGTGAATTTTAATGCTTAATTTTGTGAATTTCAGAACTTTTTGTTAATTTTCAAACCAAATTTTAATAAAAGTCACTTTTTTTGTTAATTGATGAAACACATTAAAATGTAGGGTAAAATGCCAATGAAGGGCAGTTTTAATCGACTGTATTTTGTGAAAGAGTTCAGTTAAAATCGATTGTAATTTTGTTAAAGGGCCACAAAACGAACCCAATGTTTGTTTGTATCGACGCCTGTTCCCCGCTTATGCCGAACTTTTGATTAATGAAGTCACGCTAAAAGTCGTTCCAGCTCTTCAAATTATTAAATATCTTTTTTCCACATTATTTTTCTAAAAATATTTACAATATTAACCCCCCCCAGAAAATAAATAAATAAATAAAATAAAAATAACGCACTGGACTCTCTTAAAAATTTAAAATTTTCTGTCCAAGTCAAGGAAAAACATGAAATTTGAGCTTAGAATGCTGTAAATTTAGCAGGTCGCTAACATTAAAGAAAGAGCCGCGGGAACAGAGGTTACAGAAAATAGAAAATGTGCAGTGCAATGAGTTTCATTGTAATGTATTTCAAACCCCGCAAGAAAAGCGGCTTTTTAACAAGGCATAAAATGATCGTTTTTCTGGACCTACAAACAAAACATAAGAGCATATCATCACTAAATGACCATTAAGATTCTGTGAAAAATTGGAGTGATTTAAATGTCGAACGCGGCCCTTTTATCTCCTGTTAGCGCAAAAATCAGTCACATCTGTGTTCACTTAAATAGAATAGGACCAGTTTTTCCCGCAAGCATATTGACTTCATGTTTTATATTTCAAGCTGTTGTTAATCTTTCGCTACCTGGTTGGCGCATGGGGGGAGATATTCGAAGAAGAACACGGGAGATGTACAAGAGGGTTGAATGAGCTGCAAATATTGAATTACAAAGAGCTAAGCTAAATAAATGATGTCTGTGTGTCAAGTTTGGTTAAGTTAAATGAATTTTACCAGCCGAATATCTGTATCCTGCAGTGAAATATTAACTTGCTTTCTGCATGAGTACAGGTAAGTAGTTTTCGTAATTTTCTTGTCAAATCGGTAAATTTTAAAGAAAGATAAACTATTAGTCTGGAGAAAAGACTCCAATGTACTGATGAACATCATCTGGGTTTGTTTGTCAGGAATTCCTTAAACAGAAGACGTCCATTATAGTTTCGCTTTGAGGGGGAAAATGTAGTTTTGTTTAAATTAAAAATGATGCCTCTCATTACTTATTGGAAAGAGCCTTTGAAAATCAAAGTCGGCCGCTTCAGTTTTTGACCGTCAAATGTTTCTTGGCAGTCAAGCCCTGCTCATGTCCAGTGGCTGTGGAGATTTAAAAAAAAAAAAATTTTTTTATAGTGAACACATATTGCAATTTTCAATCCTTCCAATGAACTTTGTTTTGGACGTACACACAGACTCTACCGCTTAAAGCTGATTCGGTCCTCAGTGATACCAGTGGCTGTGGAGTTGTTTTGATAAAAGGGGGGGGGGAAAGTAAGCCCTTTTATCTATTTTATTAATGATACTTATTGCACTATTTACTTTTTGTTTTCAAGAGTTAAAAGTAACTGTTCTCAAATTTCATCCGTTTTAGTACAGTATTTTTTCCATTGTTATAGAAGAAATATTTTATGTTTACTTATAGTTTGTATATATATATGCTAGCTGCGTGCCCGTTCTTCTCACGGTAAGAAACGAAAATTTTCCTTACATGTGTAATTCGAATTTATTCGCGGTGTGGAATCTTAGCAAGAAAAAAAAAATGCAAAATTATTTGACTCTTGACGTAAAGTTTGCGTCATGAGTACTAACCTGGCATCATTGCAGTATAATGACTCAAAAACTACGTCAGTGTCATTCAATATCAAAAAAGTGAAAAGCTTAACGGTTTGCAGAGAACTCTTGGCTTTCAAAATGCCTTATTTCTACATCATACTGTTTTTTATGTTCAAATTGTAACATTAAATACCTAAGACACAACATGAAATGGACAACCGTTTATTTGTTTCCGAACATGTACCATGTAAGGAAAGTATTGTAATCATGAAAAAATTCGACTTCGAGATTTTGGTGTATACACATTTTGGGGTCTTCTGAATTCATTTATGGTATTTTCAAGAGATGTTTTTAAAATAGCTGCTCACCTGCTCTTAATACGCGAAGAAGCGAATATTTTACTAAAATCATACCTGCATGTGACAAAACAGAAGTTTATTTTTTAAAAAGTTCAAGTAATCTCCTCTGTTGAATTTACGGCAGGATATATTAACGTAAGTTAGAATTATTTTTCATTTAGTTGGTTGTAAGGCAACCGTTGAAAAAGGTTAAACACTTTTAATTTCATAAAATATTTTTTTAATGTGGTATATTGGTATTTATTCATATTATCCTTACAAATCTAATAATACTACCCAGGGGCGTAGCCAGAAAATTTTCATGGGGGGGGGGGTTACGACTACTGCAACTCACATATATGCATACATGTGTGTGATAAAGGAGTGAAGAATATACATTTTGTATGGCAAAAAATTCCTCATGGGGGGGTTATGACCCCCTAACCCCCCCTTGGCTACGTCCCTGATACTACCTATTACGTACATTAATACTATCTATCTTTGCTTCTCCCTCTTCAAAGCTCACTTAAAAGAAGCAGCTTAGATTATTTGTCCCTGATGGGATCTTTTAATTCTATGGCGATTCTTTGTAATTTACGCATTAACATAAATAATAATCATTTCGCATAATCATTGCCATTAAGGAAAATCTCCATATATATTTAATTTATGCAGAGTTTTATAAGATTGGCGTATTTAGCACCACAAACCATTTCATCTTACCGTGGGGAGAAAATATCCAATTCGTACCATTTTAAATATCCATGTATCCAATATAGCGATATCTTATATATCCTCCATGGTCCTGTCTCCTGAAAAACATCAAACTGTGTAATCTCAAGGAGCTATTTATTCCCACTTTAATTGTGACAGGGCGTTAGAATTGCAGAGCTTACAAATGTCACGCATTTTTTAAAAATTTATGATGTCACTGTTTAACTGTCGTAAAAGATACCCCGGTTGTCTGAGGGAGTTAATTTCGATATTTTGCATAGTAGTTTTCAACGGTATCATTAAAACTTTGCTTTATGTAGGATCACTATGGAGGAACGTAATTCAGCGTTAAAATAAAGCTATACTCGCAGCATGTATGATATGTTAGGCAACGCCCGCCCCATAATTAAATGCAAAAAAATTTTAATATATTGAGCTTTAAAACGAACTTTGTAATTTTTAAAATGAACATTTTCAGCTGTGTTAAGACATTTCAATTTTTAAATAAGCAACGAATTGAAATACCACTTCTAATAATAATAATAGTGAATTTCTTAGTTTATTTCTACAGTAAATTTTAATCAAAATATCGTCTCCCTGTGTTGAAAAAAGAGCTGGAATAAATGAGTTAAAATTGTGGCGTAATTTTTACGTATATTAAAGCAACTGACGCCATCAATCCTCACTTGCGAATTGAAAATACGGACGGTTCCCTGTTAAAAATTTATATGTGGATAGGTGGAAAAACCTTTTTGTCGGCGGCTTTTTGAAGCCGCCGACACACACACAGACATCTTCTTTTATAAGTAATATATATATATATATATATATATATATATATATACACATATTACATATAAACATACACATATTACATATAAACATTATATATGTGTGTGTGTGTGTACGGGCACGCATATATAGACTTTCATTAGAATGACATTTGCCCCCCCAGTTTCGAAGCCCAAGTTACGCCCATGTACAGGGCGTCCATAATCATACTTTAAATGTGCAAGTTGTCTGTAGCAAAAACTATGCAGCAGAATTGCATGAAAATGGGGTAATGGAATACTGAAATGATGGGAATTTTATCGAGGAAAAAAAACAATGAGTTGCAAATATTTCATGGTGAAGTCTAGGTGCGACTATTATGCGGGGTAATCTGCTACATAATATTGTACAAGCTATTGTTATAACATTCCTGGTATAATAATAAAACTAGTAACTTACCAAATGTTTCCAGATTAGCTGCTGTATTTTAAATATTCTTTTCATCAGTTACACACAAAAGAGAGGCACTTTTCTCTTTATATTAATATTTTTAGACTTAAATGAAAGTCAAATTCGTGACTACGATTTTTATGCGGGGAAAATATTTTGAAGATTTTTTCTGCTTCAAAATGGGGGTGAGACTATTAAGCGAGAGCAACTATTGCACGAGTAAACACGGTAGTCTGAAATTTTTAACAATATCTTGTTTAAATGCAAGTAAGACAATATCTTTGTTTCCGGTCATGTAACATCAATAATCATTGGGGTTTTGAAAGTTCATACCTGTCGTATACTTCACTGGTTGTAAAGCAGAATTCAAGAAATAAAAAAAATGTTTAAACTTTTGAAATTGATTTTAAATTCAACTTTATCATTTTTTTTCAAATCATTTTTCTGTCTACATTGCAAATTTTTGAAGGGGTTTTTAGGAGGGGGGATTTTTTCGGGGGAGGGGCACTGCCCCCCAAATGCACCCCTTGAGTAAGAGCTTGGCACTGTGGGACGTATGATGAACTAATACTAAAGATATACTACCCCGAAGATAAAGGGGGCTGCAGCCCACCCTAGAAAATCAGGCCAGTTACTCCAATGGTGTTTGTCATTTCTTATATTTTAACTAGCAAGGAGAGGCTCAGATGTTGGGGTCTTGGATTTTGAATGAAATATTGATGAGTATTAGGGAACCCCTAAAGAAGTAATATTCAAAGAATTAGCTGCCAGCTCTCAAGATATTTCGAGAAAATGAATATTAAAGATTTAGTACCTAATTATATATCTACAATTTCAGGTGAAAAACAATGTTAACTGAAGTGCTGTAGTTCTACGTCCTGCTGTGAAACTTTAGGTCTCAAGATCAGAACTAGCAATGCTCTTTTTTAAATTTTTTTCTTTAACCTTTTACATGCCAATGATCCTGTTTTGGAACATCATGTTTAAAATATATATATATATATTAAATAAACTGTTATATCTGTCAGTTTGGAAAAAAAAATGCTGTTTATTACTGAGAGTATGATATTTTTTGTGTGTGTGTGTGTGTGTCATATTATTTAATTTTCAAATATAAAATTTCAGAATCGAAAAATTTCAAAAAATTGACTGTTTTTACAATACACAAGAAAAAAAAAATCCTGCAAAATTCCTAAAAATTCAAATTTACCCCAAAATTCACCTATTCTATTTTTAAAGGATAAATTCAAAGAGATTATAAAAGAAATTCAAATAAATAGAAATATTTCCTCAATATTGTGTAAAAATGCAATGTTCTCCATAAAGGGAACATAGGCATGTAACAATATACAAAATCAGGGATATCACATGTATATGTTGCTGTATTAGATTTTAATACATTCAGTGCTTATATCTGCTAAGCATAAGTCTGTCAGACATGAACGATATGCTATTTATTTTTGAAGGGTGAAGTACTGTGGGCTGGGGGAGTTGTCTTATCTCTCAGCCCTACAACAGAAAGAGGGTGGTTAGTTAGTGCTACTTAAAGTCCGTAGCCATCATGTAGCAATAACAAAAATCTCCCGACTCTGCAAAATATAATAAAAATCCTCATAGAACTGTTCGTGATACAGCATTGCATTTGATTTTTCTGCATCTGTGGTAAATCTGGGGCGATACGCTCTAGATAAAAAAGCTGCGTGAAAACTGGAATTCACAAGTTCAGCCAGGCAGCATTGTGTTAACAGGACTCTAAATTGAGCTAGTAAAATCAATGCAGGGCCTCTTTCTAACAGCTTATTGGTGTCCTAAAAAACACTCAAAACACGGGTGTTAAAGGATAAAATAAATAAAAACTTTGTGTAAAAAACATGCATAAAATGATGCTTATCACAAGTTATGATCGTTTCGACTGAAGATATATTCAGTCTTTGTCAGTCATATACCTTCGTCTCACTGAACAGTTGGAACTCTACTAGAGATGTAACGAATAGTGATTTGGCTGAATACCGAATATTCGGCCAATAGCTCAGGCCGAATATTCGGCTCATAGTTTAGGCCGAATACCGAATATTCGGCTGCCGAATATTACATTTTTTTAAATTTCATTTTAACTGTAAATAAAATATTGCTTTTCAATTTTGTAATTAAATACTAAATAAAGATTAATTAAAATTCATTTTATAGTATTTGTAGGTACTTAAAAACCAACAACAGTATATTATCTGTAAAACTAAAAAAATAACTCAGCTGTTCGAGCCTCTTCAGGAGACCCCCCTGAACCCCCTAAATTTTTAGTTTCATAATTTCCATATTAAAACGATATTAATTGACTATGTCATTTGTTTATTGAGGGATACAGAATTCAGGAGGATAAGACATTGCACAGTAAAAAAAATAAACAATTCAATATTCAACAATTTTCTTAAGCTGTTGAAATTTTTATGATTGTAACCTATTTATAGAAAGATACATGTGAAGCATAGTCTACAGCTTATGAAATATTGTAACAACGGATTAAAGCTGTTGTGAATCAATAGTATTTAAATATATGTAAAATTATGTCGCATTTTGGGGACAATTTTCAATAAAGGGGGTGAGAGAAAAAATGGCATAGTCATTAATATTGGTCATAAAAAAAAATCTTTTTCAACGTTAAACACTAATAACATATATATTATATATGTATTCATATTCATAATTTAATAAATATGCTATGGTAAATGTCATTAATCTGGTAACTATACATAATCACATCATGTTTTGGGTTTTATAGACTCTGAGCAAAACATATTTAGCAGCTTTTCAAAATTATATTTGTAATTAAGGATCTGAAAAAAATTCCTTCTATCCCTACCCAATAAAGAAATTTAAAAATCAATTCAAGTAGTGTCAATAAGTAGAAAAGTCTGCATTTCTGTAATATTATTATTGCATTATATTATGTTTCATTCAGCTTAAAATTCAATGAATTAGGATATTTTATTACATGAGATAAACTCATTGAAGTATAACTAAGCAGTATTATTTGTAAATGCATTTAAAAAAAAAAAAAATTCCCTCTTTTTTCTGAAATTATTCAGCCTAATATGAAGCAATACTCAGCCGAATACCTGTTCAGTATTCGGGCTACTGAATATTCAGCAAAACAGCTGAATACCGAATATTCGTTACATCACTAAACTCTACTGGTGTTAAAAGATAAAATAAATAAATAAAAACTTTGTGTAAAAAAAACACGCATAAAATAATACTTATACAACATACGATTGTTTCGACTGAAAATTTATTCAATCTTCATCAGTCATATCTCTTTGTCTCGTTGAACAGTGGGATCTCCCGCTGTTCAGTAATCCTGTTTTAGAATGTATTAAATGTTTTATATTGCAGAGTTGAACTATTTTACAGAAAACATAATTACCTTTGCATACTCGTACAAAGTAAAATAGAATGAAGTCTTACAAAATAATATCACTCTCTCTCTCTCACTAACTTCTCTTACATGTTTTTTAAAGTTCTATACTAAATCCATGATTTAAAAAAAAAAAATTTGAAAGTATATGTCACTATTGCTAAACCTATATGTAATAAGCCCTTCTGCTGGCATTTTTAAGACTTGTTTCTGATTTTTGCTTTTTATATTTTAAGCATCCATCAGTTCAGTTCTACTTTAGTCTATTCAAAGCAAACAACTAACAAGATATTTCGGTGTGTAACCCAAATCCCAAGCATTTTGGGATTCTAAATTGTAGCTTTTAGATTATACAAATTTTTAAAAAATATTAATTAGTTGAATCATTAGCGGAAGCAGAGGTTTTGTTTTTGTTTTTCCCTCCATTGGTGGTTGATCTTTTGAGATCTGCAGTTGTGTAAATAGAGAATTTTAAAAAGCTCACCCTTGTGAAGGAATTGTTCTGGAAAAATGGTGGAAAGCCATTCTTCGTGCTATTACCGATATCAAAGAAAATAAAGGAGTCTGCTCCTTTTTCGCTTATTAAGGTATTTAAATTCACAAAATTACGTTGATTTTAGATCTTATGCAGTATTTTTGATTTCTCATAGTGTAAATAAATTCCATGCAGCTTTTGAGCAATCAGCTTTTACGAGGCTCCAGCTGCATCCAGTGCTGACAATTTATTCATTCTCTGCTAGTTACATAAAAACAACACTAAATGCAGTTTGGTCCATTTGATGCTTTATTTATTTTATATTTTCACAGAACACGGAGATAAAGAGAAAGGTTCTGTAACATAATAAATCTCAAGGCAACAAATCAGACAACAACAACAACAAAAACAACAAAAAAAAAAAAAAAAAAATCAGAAATGTTCCAGCAAAATCAGTACATTCAATTCAGGTATCCCACAATCTGGAAAATTCTGAAATCCCTAATGGTCACAATCCTGAGCATTCTGGATTTCTGTTCCTGTGCTGTATTTATAAAATGTAGTTAATAATTCATGCAAGTAATTTCTGATATTTTAATTTGATTTTTTTAATTTTAATAAACAAAACCACTTTTGCTCATTCAGTCACATTAATTTCTTTCCTATCAAAGATCATTTTTAAGTTTATTTAAATAAATAAAATAAGATTGAGCTTTATGCTTATCTCGGGACCCTGAGCTATACAGCGGGAAGTGCAACCACAGCTCTACATTTTGTATTGCTACTTCAGAGAAATTACAGGTATATAACTATGTATTAAATCTTTAACTGCCATTTTCTCAAAAACTCTTGACTCAAAAACTCTTAGAGAGGAAATTTTGAGGTGGCTAATTCTTTGGCTTTTTACTTCTCTAAGTATCCCCTAAAACTCATAAAAATTAATGACCCCAACATCTGAGCCTCTCCTTGAATGATTGTATGTTATGTATCATCATTAATTCATATTTATCCATCCAATAAATCGAAAATAAAACCTTTGCTTTTGATAAGTAATCATATTGTACATTTTTTGACTTGATATATTTGACTCTGGCAGAAATATTTATATTAAATAAATAAAGTTTATCATTGCTTTTTAGGATGGAAAAATGATTATATGGGATGCATTTACTACAAATAAGGTAAGTAAATATTTTTAGTTAGGTTAAAATATTATTATGGATAAAAATTATGAAAGTGGTTAATGAAGATTTAGCAAGTAACAGGTGAAACTGAATTCAAGAAGTTATTATTTTTTAACTGTGCAATATGTGAAGGAGCCGTTTTAATCGAATGTAATTTTGTGAAGGGCCACAAAAAGGACTCATTTTTTGTTTTTATCAACCCCTGAAATATAGAAACAGTTTTGTTAAATTTCTTAAATGTAACTATTTAATTTGAATAAATCTAAAGACATAGAGAATTTATTTAATCTTGAATGCAGGGTCCAAAAAAGGGAAAACAAAAGAGTTTCCCCCCCCCCTTCTGTGTGGATGGATTTTATCCCCCTCCTTTTTTTTTTCCTTTCTTTTTTCTTTAAACATATACTATTTCTTTGAATGCAAAACTAATTTTATAATTAAACTTGCATGTTATCAATATTTAAATGTATAATAAATAAAAAATCATTACAAAAAATTTAATTGCCAAGCAAAAGTATTATAAATCTTATTATTGTTTTTGTATAAGATTAGAAACATAAAGTGGAGGGATATAATACTTGATTTCCATTTGACTCTAAAATGATTCTTAAAAGTGTGAATACTTAGAGATATTGTAGCGGCAGTCTTATAAATAAATATCCTCTCAAAACTCAAATTTTCTATTAGCTCCAAGGTTGTAAAAAAAAACCAGATTTTTTGTGAGAAGCCCAACCCAGGCGGTTTATTTTTTTAAAAAAGGGGTTTTATTGGGCAAGATAAAAATTTTTGGTACTTGGAACTTGAAAATTGCACATATAGAAATGCAAACTTCAAACCATAGACAAAAATAAAATTAGGGTTTAACTCACAAAGGGAACTAGGCACTGCCTTCCAAAAAAATAAATGAATGAATGAATTTGCTTCTAAAAACTTTCACTGTGTATTCTTTTGAATAAATGTTTATTAGCTTAGTAAATTGTAAGTAATAGAATCTTAAGTGGCATAACATTAAAATATATCTACAAATAACAATAACTTTAATTTCGAGCTGTGCAAATTTCAAAAACTAATTAGTTACTTATTAAACTAAAGTGAGAAATTTGGCTTTTACATGAATACTTTTTTGAGTGGGTGTAGTAAAACAAAGCATGCAGATAATTTTTATTGTCTTAGATAAAGTTTTATCATCTTATTTTGTTAATTTAAGAAATTCTAGTGATTTAAATGTGATAGAAAATGTTAGCAGTAGCTCAATAACTTTATATAGAATTTCTCAAATTATTTTATTTTCTTTGTTTCTAAAACAATATAAAAAATAAATGGCGAAAACCTACCTGCACATTTCTTGTTAATATTTAAATAGTTAATGAATAACACAGAGTTAAGTTATAATTCCTTTCATTCCATAATGTGTGTACCTCTTTATTTTTGTGGTATTGATTTATTAATCTGGTGATATAATCTAATTTCAGTAGTTAGTGCAACCAGACCTGCTTTTATTACACAGCCAAGAGGTTATTGCATATTTGAATGGTTGTTTTATTTCTAAATACTCTAATGAAGAAATATTGGGTATTATGTTTGTATGAACATATTTTCCTTTTAATAAAAATTAACTGATGCATTTGTTTAGCTTTATATCCTTACAGTTACATATTATCTTGTTTGGACATAGAAAATTCTATGACACAAATTTCAACTAAAAATTACTAAAAGTAACTTTTAAACAGTATTACGACTAGTAGGAAACAAAGATTTTTATTTTTCATAAAAGCAACAGAATGGAATTAGGATTTATAGTTTCACTTGTGAAAAAAATAATCTTGAATTGAAATAGAACTTTAAAATTTTGTAGGAAATTAAATGCTTCTACAACTATTTCTTTTAAAATGATGCAAATCCAAGTTTTATCTTTAAAAAAACATTTTACCCAAAGAACCCATGGGATTTTTAAGGTAAAAAAACCTGCCCGGTAGGGAAAGTGTGGAGCTACCCGGGCAGCAAATCTGACAACCCTATTAGCTTTCTTCAGAATTCTATAGATGCATATAAGTTTTTAAAGGATTTACCTCAGGATCTAAATTTAATAAAAAGACAATTGATATATCTTCCATCCTTCTCCCGTTTCAAAGTCCCTACAGCTCTCAAGAATTTGCAGGGACTATGAGACCTGAGTATTTTGATAGCCAATAAATGCATCTTTTTTTTAAACATGTGATTAATTTATAAATCATGTGAGCCTTGATAATAAAAGTGCAAACACCATAGAGAGTGGATTTTTCCAGACATCTCTCGCTTACAGAGACTTGTGTTACATTCTGCTAAAATGAAATATATGTATCTAGAACAAGTATATTTATTTCATTCTTTACGACAGCCATAAAGCAAAGAGAGCCAGAGTTGTCCAGCCGAGGATTAACAATGTACGAGCAGCAGCCAGCTGGGCATATCTCAATCTTGCCCCACTATGACTACCTCACTTAGTCAACTAAGATCGGGCTTCTCTTCAGCTCAGGGCTCAAAGCAGGTGCTGACTGGCCACCTGTTGCATATATATATATATATGATACTTTAATAGCATACGGTGTTCTAATTTGTTTCATTTTTAGCCTTTATTATAAATTTATATTGTGAAAATATGTAACTCTTTCCTCTTCAATTTTTTGAGTGTAATATTTCTTCTGTTATAAAAAAGAAAAAAAGGAAGAAAACAGATGGGCAAGTAGACAGCCCTGCTTGAATTTGCATTAAAAATTCTCTCTACTTTAAATTGTGCAATTTTTAAGACAAAATGGTAGTACATAAAATTAAAATTATAATTAATTGAACAAAATTCAGATCTTTATGGAAGAACATTGTAAAAGCATAGATTTTATATCTGGATGAATGCATCCTAGAAAAAGGAAATGTGTTGTGCATTATCCTTATGAATATTTTGTTGTAAAGTTGTTTCTCTGAGCTCATACTAGTTATATACATACTGCTTGACAACTGCTAAGGAACAGTTACGTTTTTTGGAATAATCAAGAATAGACAATGATTGAAAAAATGAAACTAAGTGCATATTTAGTAGGGATGATGTACATTTAGTATAGTACAAAATGGTACAGATATCACCACATCGAAGAATTAAAAACTCAAAATAAAACAGATGTTCCTTCGATGATTTCCTAACAGCCCCAAAAAATTAATCTTTAGGTCAGACATGAGTACCTTAGTAAGATGTGTGGTGACCACAGGCACTAATGCACATTTTGCATCTGTTCTCCATGCTCTTCACTTAACTATCGAGGAGTCTTTGGGGAATACTGTCCCACTCCTCTCTCAAGGCAGTTCTGAGCTCTTGCACTGTTCGGGGAGGAATGGTTCTTTGTGCAACAAGTCTGCCAAGAGCATCTCAGGCATATTCAATAGGATTTAGGTCAGGAGAGTAAGCAGGCCATTGCATACAGAGAATATTTTCACTTTGCAATGTGTCCAATACCTCAACGCTTCTGTGTGCCTGTGTATTATCATCCATAAACAGAAAGTCTGGATCTACTGTACCCTTAAAAAAGATAACATGATCCAGAATAATCTCTCTGCAATGCAGTTACGATGTAACGCATCCTCGCTCAAAGACGCGAAGCTGTGTTCTACCATTGTACATGATGTCTGCCCACACTATCACGCCTGGGCCGTTCTGATCATGTTCACAAGCAAACTGTTGTGCATAACGTGTTCCACGCTCTTTCCACAGTAATTGGTGGACAGAATCACTTTGCACACTGAAACGAGATTCATCAGAGAACATTACCTAGACCAATTTTGGTGATCCTAACCAACATGTTCCTTACACCAGCGTAATCTCTCTCAATGACGACGTGGTTAAGTGGGATGGAATGAACAGATTTCTGTGCATACAAACCAACTTGATTTAATCGCTGTGAGATGGTTCTTGATGAAACATGTGTACCGGTAGCGGTTGCAAGGTTTGCAGCTGTCTGGCCAGGAGTGTAATTTCTCTTCCTTTTGCCTCAAGGGCTACATAGAAATGCTCTAAAAGTGCGTTCCTCCCACAACTCCGGCATGCTTTCGCAAAGCATTTCCACCTTCGGTAGCCTTCTTTAATCGTGAGATGGCACTCTATGATACACCCATTGCAGCCGCTACAGTGGTGGCACTTTGACCTGCTTCCAGTCGTCCAACTGCTCGTCCATAATCGTAGTCACTCAAATGATGTCTTGCTGGCATTTTGCTCTTAATTATTGCTAGAACCAAGCAGAATTTCAGAGAAAAAACTTTTATAACATCCAGCACTATTTTTGTCAAACATCAAACAGCTTGAATTTCCGTATGAATCATGAGCTTGTACACCCTGTCTTTTATACAGATAATGAGTCCTGGTCCACCACACCCCTGAACTTGAATTTTCTGATATTGGTCAGCTGCCTGAGATGCAATTTTGCATAAATCACTTGTTCCTTAGCAATTGTCAAGCAGTGTATATATATATATAATATTTCTTAATAACTGTTATGATCTGTTGCACTCTCAGTTTAACCACTATACATTAACAAGTTTATTTTATGTTTTGATGTATTTTAGGAACATGCTATCACTATGCCTACTACTTGGGTTATGGCTTGTGCTTATGCTCCGTCTGGGAATATGGTGGCCTGTGGGTAAATATATAATTATGAACTAAGAATGCTTGAAATAAAATATCATAGTATACGTATGTTTATGGGTTAGTAGGTCTAAGCACTGTTTCTTGAGGAGGAAAAAGTAATAACTAAGTTTTGAAATATCAATATTCTTTTTGGTTTGAGTGCTCAACTACATCTAAATTTCAATGTTTGCATTTTTTTTTTCTCTTTCTTTTTTTCTTTCTTTCTTTCTTCTTTTTTTTTTTTTTTTTTTTTTTTTTTTTTAAGCATTCCTTTAATTTAACCTGTGACTCTGTGAAGTGAAATTATTTTTATATCAGCAGAAAATGTTCCGCGCGGCTCCTATTATTATTTCGTACCTCCATATTATTGCAGGATTTGAAAAGATGGAAATTATGTGGTGGTTATCTGATTAAAATTTATTTCACTACTTATGTGTTTGAAATATTCTTTTTAATGATAATTTTATAGACTTCAAATCTGGATGCATTTTTATATCGAGGTTTTTTGCATTTCTTTAATATTAATTTCAGAATAAATGTTCTTTTTCATGGAAGTTCCCCCCCCCCCTCCCCCATGCATTTTACTCTTGTCAGTGTAATCCCTAGAAATGTTTGCTATAGATTGATTGCTCTCTCACTGCTGATGATAACAGATAAATAATTATGAAATTGTGAATAATATTTCTGTAATAACTAAGAAGTCAAGCAAGCTCAAATTTTGATATTTTTTAGTTAGGTGTGTGTTGCTGCCATCTTAATTTTTTTTTCCTTTGTCTCTTAATGCTTTTTATTACTACTCTTTATCTACGTTGGAAAATGTTGAGATGGTGGAAGAGAAATGTAGTGTTTGCTTGCCACCATAAAGTGTACTAGAAAAATAAGTAATTTGTTAGTGATAAAAGACTGATCCCTATAGTATTTGATTATCTGCTATGATAGGTTGTCATAATAATGTTTTGATCAACAATTTAACCCCTTGCCTGTGAAATATATGTAAAAATGTGTTGGGCTTAATCTCACGAGAAACCTTGAGATGAGCCCAAACTGAGTTTGGGCATCACAGGCAAAGGGTAAATATTCAATTCAAGGATCAACTAAATGAGAAAAAATTTATATTAACTTGTATCAATATAGAGTTAAATAGTTAATATAAGCATTTAATTTTCAACTCTACACCACATTAAATGAAAAACTGAATTAGCTGTATGAAGGAAATGAAATTTCACTGTGGTTTTGGTTATAAATTTGTTAATTTTAAATAACTATGTTATTATGCTCGCTGTTTGTTCATGTCTGTAATAAAGTATTTCTTGCACTCAGTTCACATTGTACTATCAATTATTATTATTATTATTAATTAATACTTTTGTGCAATGTGGCCAACTCTGGCGGACAAAAAAGTAGCTGAAATCAAAGTTAAAAGTGGCCAGAAATGGCTAAAAATGTTTTGAAGCTGAGAAAAAAAATTATTCATTAGCATTTACTTCTAAGTGCTTGTGCTGCTAAAATATCCTTGTCTGCAAGTTTGTTTGATTTTTTTTTTTTTTTTTTTTTTTTTTTGAGTCATTTGACTTTTCATTTCCAATTTACAAAATACTTCGGTATTGCCAACTCGCAACCCTGCTTTTGTGTAGTGCATAACTGAAAACATTCATCTAATGCAGTTATTAACTTTTAAACTTTAGGTAGGTAAAATTAACAACAAAACACAACAGAATTTCTCTGTTGTTCTTGGCTAATATCATATTTAGTTTGGTATTTATAGTGTGAGCAGAGTTCAATAAATATGCACTTTCCATCTTGGAAAAAAAAAAAAAGTAGTAATGAAGTATGCATAATTTTTGTTATGTTATATAGATATGAAAGAAGCTTATTGATATTTTAGTAATTTTTATCTTATATTTGATACTCCAAAAAGTTTGCTAATAATTTATTTTTTCCCACTTTAAAGAAATATTTTTTTTTTTTTTTTTTTTTTTTTTTTTTTTTTTTTTTGTATTAATAGTGTGCTAACTTTCAAATACCTTCTAGGGGATTAGACAACAAAATTACTGTGTATCCTCTCAGTTTTGAAGATGATGTTTCAACGAAAAAAAAAGCTGTTGGCACACATACGAGTTATATGTCCTGTTGTCTTTTCCCCAATTCTGATCAACAGGTACTGTATTTTAAAAGAATATTAATGCTTTTCCTCATGTGTATGCGTAGTTATATTTTTACAAACTAAAAAGTGTTTTTACACTCCATATTTCACATTCCATTTAATTTCAATTCTCCCTTTAGGGATCAATGCAAATGAAATTCAGGTCTATTTAGCACAGTTCCTTCAAAAAATTGCAATCAATTATAATGGCCACTCTATAAAAATACAGAATGAAAACAACCTTTCACTGCCATTTTACCCTATATTTTAATTTATTTTGTAAATTATTCTGACAAAACAGTTACTTTTACAAAATTGGTATGAAAATTCGTAAAAAGGAAACCCTGGAAAAATTTCCTGAATCAACCCCTGCCATTTCTACAAAATCATTTTAATTTTGTATTCTGGCTCTTCACTTTACCGACCTTCAAAACAGACATTAGAGGACTATGTTTATTATTCTGTCAAAGCTGGTGTTTGTATGTCTTCCCATGACTTGGAAGACTACCAAAGTTTGTTCTCATATGTAGAAAGATAGAAAATGGCCTGTAAACTGCTAAAACTGATGTTAAATGTTCAAGAAAGTGTCACTTGTTATTCTGATCTTCCCTAGGGAACAAGATCCGATAACGACAAACCGGGACCTGGGGCAGAAGTCTGAATGGGGGCCCTTTATATGTTGTTACTGTGTCTGACAACTGCTATTTTTTCTGTGTTCGCATATAAATATTTGTCATGATTAAATATATCCAACATGAAATATACTATTATTAGATAAATGAGAATGTTTATGAACATTATAAGCATATGAAACATCAACATTATGAAATAATCTTTATTAAAAATGAAGTCTTAAAAAGTACATCTAAAAGCTAGACTTTTCGTAATATTAATAATCAAAATCAACAAATTTCTGTTTATTGCCAGTGGCGGTTCCAGAGGGGGGGTCACAGGGGGTCATGACCCCCCCCCCCAAATGGTCTTCAACTAAGGGGGCCTAGAATAACCACCCCCCCTCCAAAAACAGAAGAGGGCCCAAGCCAAGCTTGGACAAGGGGCCAAAATTCAGAGGCCTTGCATACATACACATTCTGCTGCTGAAAGAGAATTCCTCTTTAGAAGACCATTGGTCTCTTAAGACGACTAGTTTATTTTATAACACTAAAGTATGCACACAATATTCTACATGCTCAGACGTTGCTCTTTGGCAGAAAAATATGCAGCCGTTTTGTAAATATGTGCATTCATCCATATCCATCCATATATGGAGGCAGGGGCGTAGCCAGAAATTTTTCATGGGGGAGGTTACGACTACTGCAACTCACATATATGCATACATGTGCGTGATAAGGGAGTGAAGAATATACATTTTGTATGGCAAAAATTTCCTCATGGGGGGGTTATGACCTCCATGGGGGTCACGGGGGGTCATGACCCCCCCAAATGGTCTTCAACTAAGGGGGCCTAGAATAATGACCCCCCCCCTCCAAAAACAAAAGAGGGCCCAAGCCAAGCTTGGACAGGGGGCCAAAATTCAGAGGCCTTGCATACATATCACATTCTGCTGCTGAAAGAGAATTCCTCTTTAGAAGACCATTGGTCTCTTAAGACGACTAGTTTATTTTATAACACTAAAGTATGCACACAATATTCTACATGCTCAGACGTTGCTCTTTGGCAGAAAAATATGCAGTCGTTTTGTAAATATGTGCATTCATCCATATCCATCCATATATGGAGGCAGGGGCGTAGCCAGAAATTTTTCATGCGGGAGGTTACGACTACTGCAACTCACATATATGCATACATGTGCGTGATAAGGGAGTGAAGAATATACATTTTGTATGGCAAAAATTTCCTCATGGGGGGGTTATGACCCCCCCCCGTGGCTACGCCCCTGTATGGAGGGCAAGGGAAGAGAGAGTCACAACGAGTATGATTAAGGTAAGGGAGGATGGGGTAGTTCCCCCGAACCCACAATAAAAGAAAACTCTCAAAATCAAAAAATGGTTTGTAGAAAAATGTGTGAATTGTGTGTTCGTAATACATTACACTCGTATTCAACCCCCCCCCCACACACACACACACACACACACACACGCCCTTTCAAACAGCCATCCTCGTCTTCAAAAGCACTCTAGGGAGAACTTTGTTTGTAAATCATTAATTTATGGAATCCAAATCTAGCGTAACTACTACAAGACCATAAAAATTATAGAAGAGGAAGGGGGGGGGGGGATAAAGCTTGAGATTAAAAAAATTCGCCAGTGGCCAGTGACCCTACAAAGTTCAGTGGCCACTTTGATATAGTTAGTGGCCAAAATTTTCCGTACTTACGTAATTTTTGTTTTCGACACCCTTGCTCCCCCCTTTCAGATATATGAAAATAATATGAGATTTTTTATTTTGTACATTTAATGATTCAATGCTTTTTTAGTAATAATGCATGGCATGTTCCATATATTACATTCAGAAATAACTAGCTGTATTTAAAGAAATCTAAGTACTATGAATTTAAAATTTATTAATTCCTCCTGATTGGCTGCAGCTCCTTGTTAGAATCATCACATCACTGTCTGTGTCTATACTATATATAGGTACACACATGGAGGAGGCTATAGGAGCTTAACCCCCCCCCCTCCTCCAAACCCAAATTAAAAGTGAAAATCTCTTAAAAATAGAGAATTGTAATAAAATTAATGATTTAAAATATTTTACTTTAAAATTTCTCTTCAGATTAATTCAAACATATCTTTTACGAAAAATAGTTGGTTATTAAATAAATACAGTGGACTCCCAAAAATCTGCCAACCTGAAATCTGTATGGCTAAGTGATATAGAATATTTTGACATTATTAGAAAGTTGTCACTATTACCAAGTACTTGTGAAACATGAAGCCTAAGTAAAAAAAAAAAAAAAAAATTTTTTTTTTTTTTTTTTTAAAGTAAGAAACTGGAGGTAAGATAATATATATAGTATTGCAGACCATTTTCTCAACTTATGGTGTACACATAATAAAGTACTATTTATTTAATTTATCTCTCCTTTCATTCATGGAATTTATGGGGGGAAAAGGAATTGGGACTTAATAAAAGAAAGAGGATCAAGGGCCCCAATTTTCTATTAATTTCGACAGTACGCTTCCTCCTAATTTACTAATTTTGGACTTGCAAGAAGCTAACAAACGGTTATTTTACTTAAGGTAGTAGCTCCCCAACCTCCTATTTAAAAAAAAAAAAAACACTAAGCATCTTATCAAATTTTAAGGAAAATCAGATGCATTTTAAGATGGGGAGAATCGTAAGCATGTGCTACTCAAGCAGCCCATTTTCAAGGTTTCCACTTTCAAATAATCAAGAGTCTGATTATGTAAAACATTTTTTAACGAACGTTACACATACTAAGGGTTCAATTTACAAAAGTGAATCATATAAAAGAAATAACTTAAAACAAGGAGAAATTTTTGCAGAAAAGGGGGGGGGCATGGGCGCTGGCAGAATATTTCCCGGGGGGGGGGGGGGGGGCAAAGACTACTTCAACGTATAGTTACCATGTTGGAAAGAGCAAAAAAGCAACTAAAAACACTGCATACAAAAATCCAGGGGGGAGCCTGCTGTCGGCACCCATGGGGGGGGGGGGGGGGGAATACGTTTTTGCTTCGGCCAACCAAAAATGCCCCTTCTATTCGTATAATCTACAGAGAAACTTCCTGTCATTAAAACGGACTGGAAAAAAAAAAAAAAAGCTTGAAGTGTGAACAGGAGGGGGGGGGGGGGGGAGAGAGAGAAACACTTCTCTCTTCTCGGACAGCTGTAACGCTGATTAATGGAATTCTAAAGGCATGGAGATCTGTTTATTTAAGCTTTGAAGAGCGAGCGCTTTTATCAGTGATTACAAAATAAAACAAAATCAAGTGTTTTGTCTGTTTCTCTTCCCCCTCCCTCTCGCGCTATTGTAGAGATGCCAAAACTCTTGCAAAAGGAAAAACGTAATAATATGAAAGCAGCTGAAATTAGATTTATTTAAAACTGAAAACGGTATGTTTATGACATTAGTTTTTATTTGCGTATTCCCCCTCCCTCTCGCGCTATTGTAGAGATGCCAAAACTCTTGCAAAAGGAAAAACGTAATAATATGAAAGCAGCTGAAATTAGATTTATTTAAAACTGAAAACGGTATGTTTATGACATTAGTTTTTATTTGCGTATTCGAATGTACAAAATAACATTTTTGTTCGTTTTAAATAAAGCGTCTTGCGTGGTAGTTTTCGATCTAATGTAGCGTAAATCAGGATGCAAAGAATTAGAGATGGGCGGTTCGACTCATTTTACTGATTCGAATCTCGACTCACTCACTACTTCGATGATTCGAATCTTGAATCAATAACAACTAAAGAAATTTTCCCTCTCTCTGCGTCGAAAGCCGTACTATTTAAACACTCTTCACCCATTCATCGGGTTTCTTCTCCGCTGAGTTCTCGGGCAGTTAGCATCTCTCTCTCCTTGCTCGAGTAAAACTAGTGTTTAAACTGCCCGAAATGAAAATACAGGGGAGCTTCGTATGACCCCCTGGGCCTGTAAGATTAAAAGGTTAAGTTTGGTGTCAAAGTATTCGAAATTTTATGTAACGATGGGAGTTCCTAAGGGGGGGTCGAGAATCAATAAAAACGCGCTCCGATGGATAGTTTCCAAGATATATGTTAATTAATTATGGTAATTAGACTAATTAACCATGATTGAGGCTTAAAAGGACTGCAAACATGTAGAAATTGGCTCTGGGATGGTTTCCAGACTTTGGAGTTGCCGCCGGAGGAGGCTAGTGTTTAAAATGCCCAAATTGAAAATATAGGGGAGCTTCGTATGACCCCCTGGGCCTGTAAGATTAAAAGGTTAAGTTTGGTGTCAAAGCATTCGAAATTTTAAGTATCGGTGGGGTGTTGAGTCTAGGGGGGGTCGAGAATCAATAAAAACGCGCTCCGGTGGATAGGTTCCGAGATATACGTTAATTAATTATGGTAATTAGACTAATAAACCATGGAGCTGTTTTTTCTGCGATGAGAGAAGAAGAAGCTTTCCGAGAGAAAGCAGTAGCAAAAGCATCACAAGCTGGTATTGATCTCAGGATTTTCTTATCGCCGGCCTCAGAGGCGTAGCCAAGGGGGGGGGGTTAGGGGGGTCATAACCCCCCATGAGGAATTTTTTGCGATACAAAATGTATATTCTTCACTACATTATCATACACACGTATACATATATATGAGTTGCAGTAGTCATAACCCCCCCCCCCCCCATGAAAAATTTCTGGCTACGCCCCACGCCGGCCTGTATTTTTGCCCTTTATCGAATTCGAGATTTCACTGAAATGAAAATGGGAATATCGGATATTTGATGTTGAAATAAAACCGATATGTCGATTTTTGGCCCAGTCCTACTGAGGGGCTGCTGCCCCCACCCCCAAAAAAATGGGACCCTTTACTTAGCTTACAATTGAACTTTATCTTTAAATTTGATACCCAGCCCACCCCGAAATAAAATCCTGGCTACGCCACTGTCAATAACACTAACTACGCCACTGCTTTAGACCCTATTTTGTATTTCTCTGAATTACGAAAGAAAATAAAATCATTCCCCTTAAACGAAAAGTTAAAAAAAAAAAAAAAAAAAAATGAAATCTGCTGCAATAAAGCGAAATGTTATTTTGCTTACTACAAAGTCCTTTTGTGAGAGCGCTTAATACCGTCCCTGTATCCTTCATTAAAAGTGACAAGCACAATCCTAACTTTATTTCATTCTATTTCCCTTCACATGAAAATCCGCCACCATGTAAACTTAACGTTCCGTTTTTTTTTTTTTTTTTTTTTTTTTTTTTTTTTTTGAGGGTGGGGGCAGGGGGACATATATTGAAGTTAAAAGTAGAAATGGGATGTTTCATTAAATTTTAAACAAATATTAAATCAGCCAGACAAGTTGGAAGGAGGGATTTTTTTTTTCGGGGGGGAGATTGACCCCTCTTGCCCTTAGGAAGTAACGCCTATGCCCCCCGCCAAAAGCAAATGATGTTCGACCCACTCCACACCCACAGACAGATAAAACTTTAAATCCGACCACCAACCAAGAAATGAAACACCAAAGATTCGAAAAAAAAACTTCAATTAAATGAAACATCCTTTCAACTCTTTTCGACTCCTTTCGACTCTGAGTCGATAGAAGATTCGAAAAAACCCCTCCAATTAAATGAAACATCCTTTCAACTCTTTTCGGCTCCTTTCGACTCTGAGTCGATAGAAGATTCGAAAAACTAACGAATCTCAACGATAGTATACAATCACCGAAACAGAGCGAAACACTGAATCAGTAAAGATTCGTTGCTGCACCAACTCAGTGACCAACTCACCCACACCCACTCATTTACTGTTTCAAATCATCTATCGACTCAGAGTCGTAAAGAGTCGAAAGAGCCGAAAGAGTCGTAAAGAGTCGAAAAGAGTTGAAAGAGTAAGGGAAAATCTCTGGGAACGGCAAAGGGAAAATAAGTTTTTCTTCCCTTCGCACTTGGAATGTATTTCCCTTGAGGGCTTGAGATTCGAATCAGTAGAGAGTGAGTGTAAAGACTGAGCCACTCAGTACCAAGATTCGAATCACTGATTCGACTCATCGAATCATTGGCCATCTCTACAAATAATGCCAACCTCTTCATCGACCTTTCAAAAGCAGAGGGTTTGTTTATTGTTTTCAACTTAATAATAATAATTAAAAAAAAATTAAAAAAACGCACGTGCTTCCCGTCTACAGTTTTAGAAGGGTCATAGTAAAGATCACATGAAATTTTTTAAAAATATAATGGATTACTCTTAAGTTGACTGGACCCTGACTGAGTCGAATGACGGAAAATATACAAAGGGGAGTACTATAATTTAGAAAAATATTAGCTTCGTTCTTTCAGTACAATGTCTTATTAATGAGATACTTAATGCATCTTTCACATACAGTCATATATTGTATCAGTAGGCAAATATCAAATTTAGTTTTAAATAAAAGTCCTTTTCACTCTTCTCCTTTTATTACGGCCGTCTATTGTAGAAATTGTAACAAATTATAATTAGAATAATACTTTTGTTCAGATTTTTGCGACCACGTGTACTACGGGACCCTGAGTATTCTGTTCCGGTGCGTTCCTACACCCCCCCCCCCCCCCCAAATGTTACATGTATGTTATCAGTTATGATGAGCTCCTCCCCTTTCTTCCCCTCCCATAGACGTCTGCAACCCTTTCTCCCCTGCTTGTCCATATAGCGCTGACATTCAGCTTTTCCTACAAGGCCGAGGGTGGGCGGGACTAAGTAAATTTTGCGCATCATCAATTTTAGACGTTTTTTCAACTGCTTTGCTTTACTTTGCTCGGACATACAGTGCTGACTTTTGTTACAGGGACGGAAACGAGGGGGGGTTGCTTGCTGAGTAAATTTTGCAGGTCGCCAATTTTGGCGACTGACAGACTATTTTGCAGTCGCCATTCCACAGTTGCCACTGGCGATCTGGCGACCGCTAATCTCTAGAAGGGGACCATACCTAAACATGGCCGTATTACACATCAAGCTGAGTATGCTTCCCTATGGGCTATGGGCTCCAGGGTGGCCTGCGTTAAAATTTAGAAGGAAAAAAACCATAGTCAAACTTTATTAAAGCTATTTTAGTGTTATTATTTCTATACAGCATTTGTAACTCTGAAAAAATAATTCTGATTAATTAGCGCATTTGTACACAATAAAAAATTTCCGGCATTGCTAGCCACTACACTTCTTAATTGAAATTTGAATGAATATGTGCTAGAAAGTTTGAAGCTGACTATTTAGCTTGAAGTTTTATGTGCGCATTTCAGTGATGACCTGCATTAGACAGATCGTTGTGATATATTTTGAAATTCAATAATGTAATGAGAATTTTTAGCACAATGTCTACTCGAAAGAGCTATGGTAATCATAAGAAGGCTTTAAAAAAAAAAAAAAAAAAAAAAAAAAAACCTTCGTAACCCTGTCATCACATTCCATGATTATAAGCTTTTAAATATGAAATTTGTTCCATGGGAAAAACTGTTTTTCCCTTCAAAAATGAATATCTGAAAGTAAGCAGTTCTGCAAAATTTAAGTATGGAATGATATTCTATGCATTAGCGCCAAAAACTCAGTGTCCTGTAAAACATTTTTCCGAAAACCCATGTTTCCTTTCAGTGTCCAAAAAAATTCTAAGGGAAATCAGATGTTCAACTAAGCGCTGATCAGGTGTTTTCCATAGACGAAACACCAATCCATTAATTAGTAGTGGCATATCTTTTTAAGTTTAAAGATGGGTATAGTAAAGAGTCAAGAACCATTATAAATTCTTTGTTCCGGGCATGAAAGCTATTAGTTTACCAGGGAGTTGCCGACTCCCCCAAAGGCAATTTTTCAGTTCCATTATGCGTTTCACAAATGAACAGCATGTGGATTTGTTTTCGAAAAGCATACACTTCTTGCATCTGCTTTCTGGTGTAGAACTCTCTTTAGGACTCCAAAGGTAGCCGACATTAACTAATGTTCCATTTTAAACCCAGACTAATTAAGTAAAAGGCTCAGTGTCGCCCATTTCGGATACAAGGAACTAAACTTGAATGTGAATTTTCTTGTGTTGGAGACAAAGCACAAATGGGAAAACGAGTCTGCCTCTGCAAGACTAGAAACGAAAACTTGTAAGAAAACGCCACAATGGACAAGGAGAAATGGGGAAAAAACAATATAGCCCCCCCACCCTCCGTCATTTTAAATTGCTTATTAAAAAAATTATCTACCTTCCAGATTTTATGCTTATTATGCCTAATTAACTTTTTATAATAGAACTTTTTTTTATTATGGGGGTGTCCAACTTATGATTTTCCACAGTTATAGTAATTTATCAGTGTTCAATTTTTAATCTTTTACCTTTATTTATTTTTATGTGTACAACATTTTTACTTTTTTGTATTTCAAACAATTTTTTTTTAATATTATCCAATTTATTTGAAACAATAACAGTGGCCGAGTGCTTAAGACCACTGAAAGTGGTAGATGGCTGCTAGGGTTCTGGCCTACCGCGTGGATGTCGATCTAAAGGTCAAGAGTTCTGGGTGTTTTTCTCCAGATGTAACGTGATTATGCTATAGAGCGCCTTAAAATTTCTCCACCTAAAGCATGCTCCTCTTTAGATATATACCCCTCGTGTAGCTTTGCCTTAATCAATAACCTAATCTTGTTACAATAAATCTCTAACTTTACTCTGAAAAGATATTTGTATAGTCTCATTAAAAGTCTATGTCGAAGAAACAAAATCTGCCTCACGATCTTAGTACACTGTTACACATGAACTGATTTCAGTGATTTCACAAGAGATTCGAAAAAATTAAGGATCATTTTTTAGAAGCTGCACTACACAATGAAATAAAATAATCAGTGAATTTTATGAACTTTTAGAAAAAAAATTCTTAAACATGGAATTGCCCAGAAACATTTTTCAAAAAGGGATACATTTTACAAAATTTCGATATTTAAGATTTTTTTAATTTAATTTTTTTTTTCGTATAAAGTTCGTAACTGATCTAAGTTTATCCTCTATTTCAATGTATAGTACAACTTGTAAAAAGAATTACGTATATTTCATTTATCCATAAAAAGGTTTTATGTGTTGTTTCTTTTAAGAAATATGACTAGATATTAAGGAACTTATTCAGTGAATTCGATTGTATGTCTAATAACTGTATATTTTATGTATATTAATAAATATATGTGTATATAATTTTTTTTCGAATCTCCAGCAAGAATAACCTTAGTACGGAATACTTATTTTGCAATGTTTTGCTCTTTTCCAAAAAATCATCCAAAATTTTTACATTGTGATCGTGCATTGGAATTGAAGCAAAGTGCTGAAAACAAACCTTTTGATCACCCAAGTAGACTTTTGTAAGCTGTAATAACAAAGAAATATACATAAATCTCTATCAATAGAAAACATGAATAAATTTGACTTTGATCAAAGTCATAAGGTGTCTTTTTGAGTGGTCGAAAAACTGAAAAACGGAAAGGTTAAACATTTAAGAAAATTCTAGTCATTTAGACATAAATGATTGAAGATGGTAAATCGAAAATCTAAGTTTTTGCTTAAGCCATGTTGATAAAAATTACTTTTTTTTTTTTACAATCAACAATTAAATCATAAAATTTTTATGAAATACAAATTAAATGAATAAATTAAAGGATTTTCTAAAATGAGCCTCCCCACATTTTTTTTTTTTGGAGCGTCGCATCATTTTAAAATTAAAATTTACATCTATAATAAGTCTTTCGAATGCCTGAATGATCATTTTGATCAGGGACCAGAATATTTTAAGGGATAGGCCAAAGCTAAGCCCAGATCCAGGGCCTTGGTCTTAAGGGAAAACTAGTCTCTTCTCGACTCAACCTGAATAAATGATGATACGAATAATTTTAATCGTCAAATGTTATTTCCACACACATTCTCAGAAAATTATCTGAAATGGAAAGACGAATTTTCTATAAAAAATTAATTTTATTATGGATTGCTTTTATTGAATACATGTTTATACAATTCAATAAAAAAGCTCCTAATTGGGACCAGAGCCGAAGCTAGGGGTTGGCGAGATCTGCCCCCTTTATAAAACTACAATAATTATGGGGAGGGGGTTTGAATAGTTATTAAGTTGTTCAAAGTGTATGGGGCCCAAATTAAAAAAATTTCATAGGTGGGGGGCCCTAAATTCATCAAAGCCCAGGGCCATAATTGATCGTAATCGGGCCCTGCCTAGTTATCTGCCTCTTTGGGGCCTACATTTGCATAAGGGTCCAGGACCTCAAGAAGTCTTCAGACGTCCCTCGTCAATCGTTATGACCCCCCCTAAATTGACAGTCTGGAACCGCCCCTGTTTATTGGTGCCCCATTCTCGCTGGGTAGCCACTAAAAAAAACTTCGGTGGGTCCGGAAACTTACTGTGTAATCACTTAAAATCTAACAGCAATCCTAGTTACCACTTCTTTTTGCAGAAACCATTAATTTGGTGTGATATTTTTCCTGTGGAGAGGTAGAATTAAGAAAAAAATTAAAAAAAAGATTTTGACTATTTGTAACTTGTAAATTCATAACTGAAAAAAAAAATAGGCATTTACTACATTGAAAAAAAAAAAGAAAAAAAAGCCTTAAACTAAATTTAGATACTGCAATAATTTAGGACCCCTCAAAATCGGGAGCCTGCTGAATATGCCCCTCTTGTCCCTGCGATAATCAGGGCCTGCTAGGGTAGCCTCTTGTAATATTACTGTGTTCTGCCATAATCAACAATAAATTAACATGAAAATCTAATAACACTTGTTTATTGATGTCAAATAGAAGTAATTGTACAATATCTATATTCCTTGTTTAAGGCCATATTTGTATAAAATACTTGCATACTTTCACAATTTTATCTCTGATGCCAAATTTCACCTACATATATCGTACCTCAAAAGCTGTGAAAGAAAATTCATAAAAGTAAATTCCATTGACAAGCCCCAAGCTTCAACATTGCTCTTTCAGGTGTACTTCCCTAAAATTGTTGCTTGAATATGAAAAAGTTTCATGGCCTTTAAAAAATTTAGTTCAAAATAAACTAATTCATTCAGGGCTGAAAAATTCCACCTCTGCTAAATTTCTTGCCAGAACCAGAGTAAGTGCTTAGTGCTGTGAACCCTAGGTGGAAAGGTTAATGTCCTTCATTTTTTGTGAATTTATTATGATATCAGAGATCCCAGTGACGTTAATGGGAGTGACTATCCTTGGGACCCACAAATTTTAGAAGCTGGTATGACATCTGTGACATGTTTTCGCTATGCTTGCTAAGATTGAATGTTAATATTTTTTTTTTTTTTTTTTTTTTTTTTTTTTTTTTAACTAAATTTTGGGAATTAATGTTTGGATGTGTTTTTTGATATCTTCCCATGTTCTGATAATGATGTACATAATATCAGACATTATGTAATCATTACTAACATTTAATCTATTATAAAAGAAAAAAAAAGTACATTGTTATTCTGTTATTGATTAAAAATTTTACTTACTAGTGGTTAATATTCAACGTAATTCATTAAATTTTTAAGCTTGAACATTAGTGAAGTCCTTTTGTCAAAGAGAATACCTCTATAATCTCTCTCATTGCATGTGATTTTTTAAAATTTTGTTCTATTATGTCAGCTGCAAACAAGTATGCATTAATTTTTGAGTTATTTGAAAAGTGTGTGTGTGGTTAAACAACAAATATTAGATTCAGAATCTTGATGCAAAACTTCACAAACCACATTATCAATTCAATAATAAAATGTATTAACTTTTTTTTTAATCGCCTGTAATAAATAGGCAACAGTAAGTGAATTCACATTGCTGTCATTTTAACCATATGACAGACGGAAGTAGGGTGTATTTAAAATAAAACGCTATTAACACACACAAAAACTGGGCCGTGGTAGTCTGGTTGGGAGAGGCGTCATCTTGTAGCTGAAAGGTTGTGGGTTCGATCCTGGGACCAACCAAAGACTGCTGTGCTTGCTAATGGCGACTGGGACATGTTAAACTACGTCGCTGTTGCAACATTCTCCAAGTTCCCATACAAAACTATAACTCCGGGCCCGGGGATGGCGAAACTAAGCCTTGGAGTCTTCTGTTTGGTATTTACTTTGAAATTAAGAAGCCCCCCCCCCCCCATTAATGATCAGTAGTGCTGCCATCAATCAGCTCCCAAATGAGCTAGCAATGAACTCTGGGAGTTTATTTTAGAAATTAACACCCTTGGCAGGTACTACCACTATCTATCTAATCTGGATTTGGGATTGGTACAAAATGCAGTGCTGAGCCCCCACAATCCATGAAAACAAGACAGACAGACAGATATTAACACAAAAACTCATTTTAATAATTAATCTATGTTGCTTCAATGGTCAGGATGACAGTATCAATTTAGTTCAGCAAAATGATGCTTTTATTAATAATCCAACTGAATCAACAATACCAAGCTTATCAATAGTAAAATTTGGAACATCATAACTGTTCATAAAAACATAAAACAGTTATTTCACATTTTCACTGGGGCCACTGAGCTACATCAAACCTGGAGTGAGGACTGACATATGATTTTAATTGCAGCATGCAAGCCTACGCAAAGAGATTATCAAGAGCAAATGAAGCAAACATTGCCACATGGTTGGCGCTTTCCAGTGTAGATGTGGTTATGCTGGCACTGTACGATGCTCGGATAATTTAATTTTTTGAAAATTTTGTTAGAATTCTATAATTCTAGTTTTGCCGTAGTTATTTCAAAATTGACACAAAAATGAAACCATCGCCTGACTTGGCAAAAAACATTGCATTCCATTTTGCCTCTAATTTTTTACAGTGTGTGAACATGTTATACATAAATATCCATTCACACAAGCACTGCAGAAGGGGTACAAACACTTTTCTTAAAGTATTTATATATAGCTATTGTTAATATAATGCCCCCCCCCCACCTTTTTTTTTTGTGTGTCAGAATTATGTATACTTGAAGAAAAAATGCATCTTTGTTGTGTATGCATTTTCCATCTAAATTTTTATGTTTCGATTTCATCCATTTAGATCTTAACTGGTAGTGGCGACAGTACCTGTGCATTGTGGGATGTGGAATGCACACATTTAATACAAAGTTTTCATGGTCATACAGGAGATGTCATGGCACTTGATTTGTCACCATCTGAAACTGGAAATATTTTTGTTTCTGCTGTTAGTATTTATTTATTTATTTATTTTTACTAATTTTCTGCATTATTATCTCTTGACTTAAGTATTGTATACTGTTGCATTTATCTGCATTCTAACATGAATTAATTTCCATTTCTATGCTGAAGATTTGATTTCCATTTCAAAATTGACACCCACCATCTCGGATTTCAATGAAAATTTTTATAAATGTACTTATTTCAATATCTGTGATACTTTTTAAGTTAAATTATTGACATATTGTTAAAATAGGCATAAATGACATTTCTGCAAAACCTTATATTAATGATGCTTTTGTAGTGTTGTTCCTATTTGGAACACCACAATTAAATTTCACAGCTAAAAAGGATAACAAATCAGTAATGCGTTGTTTTGAATGATGACAATAACCCAGGATTTTTCTCTTGCCGCCCTTAGTGTTGATCGTTGTCAAAGCAAAGAGAACCAAAAGGATGGGATTGAAACATTTTATTTAACCAATTAACATATTAGATCAAGTAAAAAAAAATATTTAAACTTAATATGCAGCACAATGAATACCTTAACCATTTAAGCAAGTCTCAGCAGCAAATAACAATGAACCGTGAAACAAGAGGTGAAAATTTACTCACATTTCTATGGCACAACACACAGCTTAATTAAAACAATAACTAAAGACTTTAATGGGGGCAGATGACGCGAAGTCCACCATTCAGAGACAGCATGAGTTGCAGCAATTCACATTGATCATGGTAAAAAAAAAAAGGGAGGATCGAAATCTTCTAGTCAGTCCGGAGTCTCGGGGCTAGGCCCACATTGCAGATGCCCGTCTATTGGCGCCACTCACGGACTCGCATTATATCAAGAGATTGAAAAGTACGGAATGATCTCACCCTTATCACACGCGCTGGCAGCTTGGCGATTTGATGGGAGCACGGAGGGCCATGTGCTAATCAGCGACACAGTCGGCGGGGGCTGGAACGTGCGTCGGCCTAGCAGGTCATCTCATCCAGGCTCCTTTATCTGTCGTGCTTGGTACGCATTCAGCGGCCAGTAGTCGAACAGGATTTCATAGCTTTCTCTCCACGGTGGGGCAGATCACGTCATCTTGGGTGTCTAGGGGTCTTCCTTCAGTTATCAGGTCATCCTACACGACTTGTCAAATCAACCCAAGGCTGGGCTGAACTTGAGCTCTCAAGAGCTAAAAAAAACACCACCCTCTAGTCAGGACGTTCTAGCTGAAAACTGCCCAAAAATCGCGCGCTTGCCTCTCCTCCTCACTCCGGAACCGCTACCCTCAGCCAATCAGAGCAGAGAGTGCACCTAAAAGTCATTCCGGGATAGTCCGATCTGGACCGCAAGAGGGGAAAAAGAATCTTCTAGAACAATTTCGGAGGAAAAGCGCGGGAAAGATAGCGTCCTTTCTGAGATCTGATGCAACAGGCACAGAAAATGATGCAATAGCATGAAATTGTAAGCAAAACTTGAAAGATGAAAAAAAATTATTGAAAATTCACAGGAAGATGCCTAACCGGAGAAATAAAGTAATAATAAAAAAAAGGAAAAGCAGGATTACGGGAAGTTACGAAAATTAATTTAAAATAAAAAAAAAATCCCATCATAACAACATTATGAAAAGGGAGATATGAAGTATATCCACTATATTTCAAAGTGCTGATTACCCACAGAACGGCAATTAAAAGGTGAACATTAATTTTAAACATCCTGAAGGAAAAAAAAAAAAAAAACGGCCGGTGAAGAGAAAATTTAATCACAAAAAAAAAGTAAACAAAAGGGAAAACTTTACACTGCCAAAACAAAATAAATAATTAACAGCCCCCCAAAAGTAAGAAATTACACAGTGGATACTTAAATTTTTAACTAGAAAGATCTTAAATTACTAAAACGTTCTGGGTGGAGGTAAATTACATTAATTATTAACCAAAGAAAAGTGATATTATAGTGACAACACCACACTTTTTTGGATTAAAAAAAATCATTACTTTCTTTTTTTCAACATATTGAATTGAAATTTACACCAAAATGTACTCAAAAGCATGAAGATTAAGGAAAAATTAATTTCATGATCATATTTAATATTGGAACCCCCCAAATTTAGCTGTGTTTTTTTTGTTGTTGTTGTTTGTTTGTTTTTTAAATTGATAAAAACAAACATGATTCAGAAACTGTTTCAGAAAATAGCATAGGACTTAACAAAGTAGACTATTTTTTTAATTACATATGAAACCATAAAATAAAAGAATCTGAAATGAAAACTCTACGGTTTTGAGTGTGAATATGTTAATTTAAAATGAAATATTTTGAACACTTTTCTTAAATGTTGTGCTGTATGCAAATGTTATTATGAACTTTTCTTAATTAAATTTAACTGTGTTTTTTAAAGTAAGAAATATATGCATTTTTATTTTATTATTTTAATAACTTTATTTTTTGTAGACAAAATTTGAACAAACACAGTAAATATGTCAAAGATTTTTCCCAACTTTTATTTCTATTATTTTTATTTATTTATTTATTTTTACTGTTAACTACAATTTCAATTAGAAATATACCAACTGGCTTCAGAACTATAATATAACTGTTAATTTTGTCTTTTTAATTATAATATATTGTTCGTTTATTGTACGGGCACCTCAACTGACCAGTAAAAGCGTGATATTCATTCAAAAACTAGCTGTACCCGGCCACGCATCACCGTTGCTCAGTCTGAATAAATGGAAAAAAGAAAGGAACACATTTCTAATATGTTTAATTTCACAGTGCTTGTGGCAACAATATTTTTTGTAGCTCCATTATCTGTGCAGATACAGAGATTGTTTGGTTTACCGACTCTATACACGCAATGTATAAATGTCCATTTGAGAAGCAATCTGTTTCTAGATCTAATCCATATAAGATCCGATTCTAATCCAATTCTAAAGATTGACCCTGAGCTTTGCTGATGGTGATTGGAAATACCAATCAAATTGGGAATCGCAATCTCTTAAATTGAAATGAAATATCGGTTGGAATCATAGGAATGCAATGAATGAGGACATCTTACCCTCTGAAAGATTCTGTCAAGATTGTTGTTTCTGACGCTGTTCATTAAACTTTTTTTTTACTGCAAGACACGTGGCGTTGCAAAGTTTTGGTCAATATTTCACAACATGATAATTGGCATGCCGATTTTCAATTTCGGTATGTGCAGTAGCATCCCTGGCAGATCAAGTGAATCCAGAAATTCTGTTGGATATGAACAGCTTCATTTGCTTTCAAAACAGTGTCGAGAAACTTGTATGTGACTGCCTCAGTTTGAATATTAGACTGAATAATATTGTTAAGTTCATACTTATCTTTGTTCTTGGCCACAAGAATTGGTCGTTCACTCAGCCAATTGGAATTCTTATAATTGGTTTGAATACAGGAAAATACTTTTTCAGCCGATTCTTTTGACGACACGAAATTGCAGAAGTTATACAGCAATAAAGTTCATCCTGAGGACAGATCAACCGGCACTTCCGAAATGCCAGCAATTGATGTAAGAATATCTCAGCTGATTGATCGTTTGTCTGCTGGACATGCATATTTTTTGTTAATTTCAGTGTGTTTACCTGTTGCCATAAAGTAGAGTATTTCAGGCAAGCATTTATTTCATCTGATGCTGTCGATTGAGAAATTACAGGTAATGTTTGCCTGAAATCTCCTGCCATCAATATTAATGCTTTCCCCCATATGGTCTTATTTTTCCTCGCTAATACTGCAGTGATTGATCAAGAGATTTTTTATTCGCCATTGTACATTCATCCCAAACAATAATTTTCCATTTCTGTAATACTTTTTCCCATGCCGGATGCTTTGGAAATGCTGCATGGAGTTTCAATGACTTTCATGTTCAGTGGCAGTTTCAGAGCAGAATGAGCAGTTCTTCCATCTGGTATCAATGTCGCAGCTATTCTGGAAGACGCATGTCATTTTGGGATCGAATTGCTGCCAGAATCAATCTTTGATTCGGCAGTATATTTGGCAAGAAAATTTTTTAATGGCTCTGGCGGTTCTTCAAGTTGGGGCAGTGTAATTTTTCTGTTAGCGCAACACACTCCTTTCATTTCTCCATTAAATTTTACATCTTTGCAATAAGGACACACTTCAGTCATAGTTCCAATAAGGACATGCCAGCTCAAACTATACTCATTTGCTGGGTTGTACTGGAATGTGATTGTAAACTTGTGAATAGTAAGCACAGAGTTATGTCTAGTGCTGTTATGCTATTTCTTGTTGATGTCTCTCATCCTATACTGCTTGTCACATATTGTTGTAATTGTCAAATATTAAAATTCTTTCGTTTTCTGTTGACAAAAGGCAACTTTTCCGTACTATTAGATTTTGATCAGGAAAAACTTAATTTTTTTTGGCCTTCCCTACTGTCTAGTTTTTTTTTTTTTTTTTAACTGAGAACCTTTCTCTTGCAACACACATAATGAGAGGTGCTTTCTTAGTGCAGTGCATAAATGAATGAGAATTACCATTTTTTTCTTTTTATGTGTGTGTGTCCCCTTGCTGGGCTATGGAAAAAGTGTGCATAAAAGAAAGCATGTGTATGTGAAAGATCTCTCTCTCTGTATATATATGTACATCTGCATATATATATTTTTTTAGGGTTGTGATCGCCAGGCATTGGTATGGGATATGAGAACTGGTCAGTGTGTACAGCAGTTTGAAGGCCATGAATCAGATATTAATTCTGTTAAGTTTTATCCAAGTGGTGATGCAATTGCTACAGGCTCTGATGATGCCACAGTAAGTGATCTTTTTTTCATGACTTCCATTAAATATGTAGCTCCTTTCATTTTTTAGAAAGAAAACAGCATTTATATAAAAGTTAGAAATTTTAAAGTATCCAATTATTTTTTTACAGTGCCGGTTATTTGATCTGCGAGCAGATAGAGAAGTAGCTGTTTATTCTAAACAAAGTATTATATTTGGTGTAAATTCTGTAGATTTTTCTGTGAGCGGTATGTATCACTAAAATTTTATTTATAGTGTGTAAATGATATGGTGGAAGTTTTTTATTCTGCTCTATTTTAATGGTAATTAACTGTAATTGGTATTATGTCTGTTGTTTTCATTAGTAAATCTAAAAAATTACTTGAACTGTTAATTTTTTACAATAATGAAACAAGACAGGGGTGATGAAAAGGCTTAACTTGTAGTATTTCCCCCTTGTAATAAATCTTATCCAAACTTTCTTCTCAAAACTTTTGTAAGAATTGCCTTACTTAAAAATATGAAAAGAAAAGAAAGAATAGAACATGCATTCCATTTAGCTAGTAAAAACTAGAAAACCAATGTCTAATGTTGAATCACTTAAAAAAAGTACTTTTAATTTAAAAAAATATATATATATATATAATTTCTCCTCAACATAATTTGTAATATAAAATTATTTAGCATCTCCTGAAGTATGATAACAAGAAAAAATAAAGATGGATAAAAAAAATTTTCATTTCTTATTGCTTTGTGCTTAAGTATATAAAATTAGTATAACCTAAAGTAATATTTTCTTTTCTTAGCATTCGTAGAAGTCTATCAGAATCACAGAATTTTAAAAATCGTGTTCTTGTGTATTGGAAAGCATTAACTCTTTTTGAATCAAGCATTCTTACCATATTTTGCAGTTTTTTTCAGATGACTGGAATGATTATTAAATTTCTCACATCAATTTACTTAAATGTCAATAATTTTTCTGTAAAATATCTGCCACATTAGTCTGCAAATCTCTTACTATCTAGAGAACAGTCATTGAAAATTTGACTAATTCTTATGCATTTTTGTAATCAACTGCATAAATGTTACAATTTGCTGGCTAAAATGTCTAGCCACTGCATGCGAAAAATAGTTATTTACTGGAGATATATAGAAAGGAATTCTAATAATTATTATCTGTTTTTGTTTAAAATTCATTTTAGGAATGTTAATATGACATAAAATTAATGTACATTAATTTTGTCATATTAAAGTTATTTAAATAATACTTTACACTAAAAATTCTGTATGTAGTATTATGCTTCTTTTACAGCAGGTATGGTCAACCTTTGAAAAGTTGCAGGTCAAATTCTAGGATATTAGCGAAGTCAGTAAATAAATCATGCAAGATGCATCAATTATAAAACACTTTCCAACACAACAATATTTTTGAGTCAGATTTGATAATATATTGTACTTAAATGTGGCAAGATTTTAATTATTGGTTAAGGCAAAGTGACATGAGGTCTATCTACCTATGTGAGGACTCCTTGGGCACAGGATCATTTTGAGGGTTTCTGATGATATTCATGTTACACCTGGAGAAATCACTTAAACTCCAGACTGTTAGATCAGCCAAAATCCAGCACCTTTACACTTCGGTGAGATTTTAGAGATAATTTTTTAAAAAGCTATATATCAGTATTAATTTAATTTTGTGTGGATCTGTAATAGAACTTTAAAATTTATTTAGATCTTTTAACTGAGGGGTAAACAGTTATAAATGTTTTTATACTTATTGTATCGCGCTTTAAAAGGATGAATGTCTCTGCACTATCAATACATTACGGTGTAAGTGGTCTGTGCCACAGACCGTAATGTATTGAAATTCTTTTAAGTGCTCCTGTAGAAGACCTATAAAAGCTATAGACACTATTTTCAATCATTACTTTGTGGTCCTTAATAACATATAAATATTGTTTTGTTTGAAATAGACAAATAAGTCTAAAACATGCTTTAAAGAATGATTACCCATCAAGTGTAATGTATTGGAATTCTGTACAGTGATCTTGTAAAAGAACCATAAATGTGACATTCACCTTTTCAGTCAGGTACATGGTACTGTACATATGGATAATATATAAGTTTTGTAATAATCAATGCATATTTGCAGCAAACAGAAATTATAAACACCTTAGTCTTATTGGAGGGTGTTTAAAATATAAAGATACCTCTTATACAACGTAGCTGTATCGCATGGTCGCAGAGAGAGAGGAATTTGCTCTTTTAAGGTTTAGCAGTCTAAAATGCTCCACATGCTTAAAAAATCAAAAATTGCAATTTTGTTGCATGTATATCAGTTAATCGGAGGGCAAATAGCGGATTTTCAAAGTTCCCATTGAAATCGCATAGCAGAATGTTATTGTGGTTAAAGCATGGATGGCCAGCAGACAAACTGACAGAAAATCCCAAATCATAAACACTTTTCAACCTTGTTGGAAAGTGTTAAAAAGTTATATCTGTACGCTACTGGTGTTTGTAACTTCAGTTGGAAATGAAATGTATGTGTAATGTATCAAACCTCATAAATTTTATCTTATTTTATGGGTTTATTTCTTAACAGTAGAAAAATTAAATCACAATAGAGGATCGATACACCACAATTCTCCATAAACTGCAATTACAGTGCAGATGTAAACAATGAAAAGTCACAATTGAGAAGATTCTACACTCTGCATTTAAAAAGAAAATTGCATTCATAAAACATTCCAAACTTAAAACAAACAATTATTATGGGATGCACACATAATGCATTATCTGCATAACAGCTGGACAGGAGAAAAGGAAAAACTGTTTACTTTAAAAGAACAAAAGTCTCTCTCTTTCCCCTCTTCTGCTGTAGACTATCCAAAGGGAAGTTTATTGATTTAACAATATTCCTCTTTGTAAATTAAAAACATCGATTTGTTTTATATTAAATTGGACACTGTTGTTATTTGAAAATAGAGGCTGTAAGTTTCCTAAAGCATAGGTGTACAGAGTAGAGATGGGCGGTTCGACTCATTTTACTGATTCGAATCTCGACTCACTCACTACTTCGATGATTCGAATCAGTGATTCGAATCTTGAATCAATAAAACAACTAAAGAAATTTTCCCTCTCTCTGCGCCGAAAGCCGTACTATTTAAACACCCTTCACCCATTCATCGGGTTTCTTCTCCGCTGAGTTCTCGGGCAGTTAGCATCTCTCTCTCCTTGCTCCAGTAAAACTAGTGTTTAAACTGCCCGAAATGAAAATACAGGGGAGCTTCGTATGACCCCCTGGGCCTGTAAGATTAAAAGGTTAAGTTTGGTGTCAAAGTATTCGAAATTTTATGTATCGATGGGGGTCCCAGAGGGGGGGTCGAGAATCAATAAAAACGCGCTCCGATGGATAGTTTCCGAGATATACGTTAATTAATTATGGTAATTAGACTAATTAACCATGATTGAGGCTTAAAAGGACTGCAAACATGTAGAAATTGGCTCTGGGATGGTTTCCAGACTTTGGAGTTGCCGCCGGAGGAGGCTAGTGTTTAAAATGCCCAAATTGAAAATATAGGGGAGCTTCGTATGACCCCCTGGGCCTGTAAGATTAAAAGGTTAAGTTTGGTGTCAAAGCATTCGAAATTTTAAGTATTGGTGGGGTGTTGAGTCTAGGGGGGGTCGAGAATCAATAAAAACGCGCTCCGGTGGATAGGTTCCGAGATATACGTTAATTAATTATGGTAATTAGACTAATAAACCATGGAGCTGTTTTTTCTGCGATGAGAGAAGAAGAAGCTTTCCTAGAGAAAGCAGTAGCAAAAGCATCACAAGCTGGTATTGATCTCAGGATTTTCTTATCGCCGGCCTCAAAGGCGTAGCCAAGGGGGGGGGGGTTAGGGGGGTCATAACCCCCCATGAGGAATTTTTTGCCATACAAAATGTATATTCTTCACTACATTATCATACACACGTATACATATATATGAGTTGCAGTAGTCATAACCCCCCCCCCCCATAAAAAAATTCTGGCTACGCCCCTGGCCGGCCTGTATTTTTGCCCTTTATCGAATTCGAGATTTCACTGAAATGAAAATGGGAATATCGGATATTTGATGTTGAAATAAAACCGATATGTCGATTTTTGGCCCGGTCCTACTGAGGGGCTGCTGCCCCCCCCCCAAAAAAAATGGGACCCTTTACTTAGCTTACAATTGAACTTTATCTTTTAATTTGATACCCAGCCCACCCCGAAATAAAATCCTGGCTACGCCACTGTCAATAACACTAACTACGCCACTGCTTTAGGCCCTATTTTGTATTTCTCTGAATTACGAAAGAAAATAAAATCATTCCCCTTAAACGAAAAACAAGGTAAAAAAAAAAAAAAACGAAATCTGCTGCAATAAAGCGAAATGTTATTTTGCTTACTACAAAGTCCTTTTGTGAGAGCGCTTAATACCGCCCCTGTATCCTTCATTAAAAGTGACAAGCACAATCCTAACTTTATTTCATTCTATTTCCCTTCACATGAAAATCCGCCACCATGTAAACTTAACGTTCCGTTTTTTTTTTTTTTTTTTTTTTTTTTTTTTTGAGGGTGGGGGCAGGGGGACATATATTAAAGTTAAAAGTAGAAAAGGGATGTTTCATTAAATTTTAAACAAATATTAAATCAGTCAGACAAGTTGGAAGGAGGGATTTTCTTAATTTTTTTTTCGGGGGGAGATTGACCCCTCTTGCCCTTAGGAAGTAACGCCTATGCCACCCGCCAAAAGCAAACGATGTTCGACCCACTCCACACCCACAGACAGATAAAACTTTAAAATCCGACCACCAACCAAGAAATGAAACACCAAAGATTCGAAAAAAAAACTTCAATTAAATGAAACATCCTTTCAACTCTTTTCGACTCCTTTCGACTCTGAGTCGATAGAAGATTCGAAAAAACCCCTCCAATTAAATGAAACATCCTTTCAACTCTTTTCGGCTCCTTTCGACTCTGAGTCGATAGAAGATTCGAAAAACTAACGAATCTCAACGATAGTATACAATCACCGAAACACTGAATCAGTAAAGATTCGTTGCTGCACCAACTCAGTGACCAACTCACCCACACCCACTCATTTACTGTTTCAAATCATCTATCGACTCAGAGTCGTAAAGAGTCGAAAGGAGCCGAAAGAGTCGTAAAGAGTCGAAAAGAGTTGAAAGAGTAAGGGAAAATCCCTGGGAACGGCAAAGGGAAAATAAGTTTTTCTTCCCTTCGCACTTGGAATGTATTTCCCTTGAGGGCTTGAGATTCGAATCAGTAGAGAGTGAGTGTAAAGACTGAGCCACTCAGTACCAAGATTCGAATCACTGATTCGACTCATCGAATCATTGGCCATCTCTAGTACAGAGTTGCCAACTCTCCTGATTTTTCATTGATCTCCTGCCAACCTGATTTAGGGTACATTTCTCCAGATTTTTGATAATTTGTTAATTTTCTCCTGATTTTTATCATTTGTCACATGAAAAATGCAATTTTTTGAATTTTAAATCTTTTAAGTTCTGTCTTGGCAAGGAACCGTTCTCAGCATTTTTCTCTTTTCTGCAAACTAGTTCCAGGAACCCACACAAATATGATATAAAATTTCGGCTTCACTGAGAAATGTATAATAAAGTGCAGCTTCAGGTTCTAAAAGCATTCCAGTTTCTTTCTCCATCACTCTTAAAAATTATTATTTTTCTTTCACATTGTTTTGTTTAATCCTCCAATGCCTTAAGTGTAAAAATTAACCCCAATTTTTAATTTTCTAACTTAATATTGTTTATGTTGCCAAATTTTTTACAAGATACTGCCTACCTAATAGAAGACATGACCCAATATTAATTTTTTTATGCTTTAACTCTTTCCAGTGCAAATTTTATTGTATTTTCTCGTTTATGCTGATGCCTGGAGTAATAGTTAAATTTTTGATGTCAATTTAATGAAGCATGGATAATTTTTCTGTAAAATATCTATAACATTTTTATAAATATGCGTGACACTTTACCTCCTAATATCATTTTGTGCAAATTTCATTATTATCTGGTAAATAGACATGGAAAAATTGCCTAATGCTTCTGAAATTTGTGATGTACACCATAAGTAGGTGGCTAGAACATCTATCCACCGCCCGCAAAAGGGTTAAAAATACTATTTCTGGCAAGAAATTGCATCAAAAATGCTTTTTATTTCTCTCTCCAAACTTTACTTTCAGTTGATACATCCTTGATCTTTTAAAATTTAGTTTTTTAATCGGAAACAAGTCTCCTGATTTTTAGAATAAATTCTCCTGACTTTTGTCCTTGCCAGGTTGGCAACTCTGGGTGTAGTGTCACCAAAAGGTGTTGGTTTGGGATGGGGGGGGGGCACCACATAGCATATTTAAGAGTAAAAATAGTTATGCTACTCTAAGCTTTGGAGGAAAAAAAGTTTGAAAATGAATGGTTTTTTAAACAAAGTTTGGGAACACATGCTTCTGTCCTCTCCCCCCTCTCTGATGCTATGCCTATGTCCTAAATTAGCTCCTACTTTTAAACAATCTGTGAGAAGTAGGAGAGGGAGAGTTTTCTCAATTTAACACTTTTTTGGAACTAAAAACAACAAATAATTTTCTTGGACTCGAGCCATCATTGGCTAAAATCAAAGCTGCCTGAACTAATGCATCATCATGTGCAAAATAGCAGTCTCAGCAAACCTGCATCCTATATTTAAATCTTTGGAAATTGATATGCTAACATAATTTCCTCTGTTTCTCAAAACAAGAAGAAAACAATTCTGAAACAGAATCAGATGATGGAGAGAAAGTTGAAAAACTTTCAGTATCTGAAAAAAATTTCCTTAAGAGATAGATATTTAAAAAAACCTAGAAACACAAGACTATAACTGAAGTAGAATTATTAGCTGTTCACAGGCTGCCAGAAAAGTTATGTGCTAGGAGATTACAAATTCTAAAACAAACCAAAATTAATATATTGGTTAACAAACAAACTTCATGCTCTTAGTAATTTTTAAAAAAATTCTGTAAATAATAAATATATAATTGCATATTTTTGTGTTTTAAAGTAATATTTGTATTAAAAAATTATTTTGATGTATATATTTATCTGTTTTAGATATATTTTACCATATTTACTAGGGAATTTTAATGATATATGTGAAATGATCTATATAATGCAAAGCCTTGTGTTTCAAGGCTTGCATCATAAAGATCTACTGTATTACTTTTTTTTTTTTTTTTTTTTTTTTTTAAATGAATAAATAATACTATGCTTTAAGGGGTGGAAAAAAGATTTCCAAAAAATTAATTCTTATTTCTTAATTATGGTGTTCTTTCACCTATAAAGTGCGGCACAAAAATAAAAATTTCAGTTTTACAATTATTTTTTGGAATGAGTTCACTTTTTAAAGCATTTGTAGTAAAAAGATGCACTGTAGACCATAGTGTGTTTTCTAGGAACTGGTAGATTAAGTGCTCAGGTACTGATCGAGTTCTGATTTTCTCTAGAAGAGGTTTAATGCTGCCATCTACCATAAATGTCTGGAAATTATTTTTTACTAATCGAAGTCACAAAAGGAATGCATTTTGAAGTCACTGCAAGTTGATGTAGATACATTATCGTGACCCCGTAGCGACTGTTTTGTAACTCTTGTGACTGTATCACATGGTCGCACTTCGGTCACAAGACAGTCGTGTTATTAATCTTCAGATAATTAGTCTGTAGTCTACAATGTATAAGAATACTTTTTTGTAGCCCTGTAACAAAACTGTGCTATATACACCAAAATCTATACAGTATGTAAGACACTGACCTATAATATGCATAACTAATTTGAGCTCAATTGAATGCACCATATAGACATTAGTGCACTTTAAATAGCTTGCATTATAGGCTGTAAAGTATGAGAATTAATTTTTGTAGCCTTGTAAAACACTGTATGCCCTAAACATACCAAAATCTATACAATATATAAGACAGTAACCTATACTGTGCCAGCCTAATTTGAGCTCAATCGAATGCACTATTTAGGCAAAAAGCACTATTTAAATAATTTGCATCCATAGGCTGTAATGTATAAGATTTTTTTTTTTTTTTAAATCCTGTGAACAAATCGAAGGTTCTACAATCTGTGCAGATCATGTGACCATGACCTATAAAATACGTACCCAATTTGCACTCAGTCGAATGCACTGTTAGATGCTACTGCACTTTTAAGACTTTTTGTCCATAGGCTGTGATATATAAGAATTCTTTTTTGTAGCCCTGTAAAAAACTAAATGTCCTGTACACACCAAAATCAATACTGATTATACAAGGATGATCTATAAAATATAGACCAAATTTGAGATCAATCAATTACACCTTTTAAGAGTTATTGTGCACTCACATACATACTTACATCACGATAAAATAACAAATGAACTCAGAATTCTCAAAATGTATAAATACATCAAAATTTCAAAGTTGAATTTTTTCGTGATTGCCATACTTTCCTCGCATGGTACATGTTTGGAAAGTTAAAATGAGTTTTAAGTCTAATACTAAATAGTTTTGTTTTGGTAAGTGGATGAATTGTTGAAAGATAATTTAGTAAATTTAAGATGATGGGCTGTAAAGTTACTAGAATGCCCTTTTTCTATACATAAGATCTTTCATTAAAGCTCACCTTTTATTAAGAATTGGCAGAGCCAATGAATGTCCAATATTTAATGCAGGGTAAAAGAACATATTAATGTTCTTTTACCCAAAAAAACCTCCATTTTATTATTATTTTTTTTAAAGATGTCCACATGTTCTCTCAACTCTAGTATATTTCATATTGATGCTGAATTGTTGTTTATGACCTGTGTCTAAAAAGAATAACTACTTTTTCAGGTCGCTTGCTGTTTGCTGGCTATAATGATTATACAGTTAATGTGTGGGATAGCTTAAAATGTGTTCGCTTAAGTATCTTATATGGACATGAAAATAGAGTTACGTGTTTAAAAGTCTCCCCTGATGGTACTGCATTATCAACTGGAAGCTGGGATTTTACATTGAGAGTATGGCTTTCATTTAAATATTTTACTGTAAAACTGCTTATTTATTTCATTCATTATTATATTTTGTATATATTCAATATTTGTTTTCTTTGTATTTAATGGATTTAACGTGATTTATGTATATAATGAGTAACCAAGTCAAATCTTCTTTTAATAAAGTCCAAGGGACCAGCAAAATCATTTTGCTATAGTGAAATTTCATCATGCATATATTGCAAATTTTTATGGAACCCCAAAACAAATGTTATAGTGAAATTTTTAAAGATTAGGGAAGTGTCAAGTATCTAAATATTATACCCAGTGTTACAAATAAAATAAACATGGAATATATTGAAATTTTTCATTTACTTAAAGTGGAAGTGTAATCTGCTATTTTTCTTTCTACATACATTGTACTCTCATTAAGAGCTTACAAACTTATCCAAATTAAATATGGTTTCAAGCAAGCTGTCATTAACATAATTTTAGGATGATAAATAATGTTTTAAAGTCTCTGTGCATGCTAAATCTTCGTAATAGACTTAAAGGCATGTGGAAATGTTAAATTTTCAATGCAAGAGGGGCTCACACTATTCTTTGAAAGGGGTAGGCATTAACAGGGTACCCACTAGCAACTATTTGCTACTGTAATCTCAAATTGGTGACTATGGCATATTTTCATGTAAAAGCAGCTAAAAAACAACTATTTTGAGGAAAATGGGGACTATTTTCTCAGATTATCAATGCAGTATCTGTTTTTTTTTTTTTAATCGTTAATGTAAGTTCGAATGTAATCGTTAATGTAAGTTTTTTGCAAAGTTCGAATACTTTACATTAAATGCGACATAGTAAGAGCTATTGATCTCTGTTGCTGTCCCATTCTTTCTGAGTTTTGATGTTCTGCCATTCTCTCTTTTTTTTTTTTCCACCCTGAGTTAAGGACACACACACACACACACTCCCCTTGCTTAGCCTCTGGGGTAAGTTGTAAGTTGTCGTAAATTGTAAGCAGCCTCAGGCTGCCACCACCCCTGATATGGGAGATCCTCTCTCTCTCTCTCTTTGCTACACCACCAACCATATTAAATTTTTAAAAACAATGTCATAGGTTTTTAGTTTGGGTATTCATTTATCTTTTAATGTACAGAATAAATTTATGAAAAGTAATGCTAACTGTACCATAATCTAAAATTCTATAATCTGCATATTTCTTGATCCTGGTATATACAGTTTTGAGAGAATCTGCTGTGCTTTACATTTTATGTTTACCTTAAAATACCTGGAAAGACATTGAAAACTTTTCAAACAGAAAACAGAAATTTATTTATTTTTTTCAATTTAATTTAATTATTATTTATTTACTTATTTTGTTTAGTACAGGTAACAGACTGAAATCTATACTGATAAAGATTTCAGTCTGTTACCTGAAAGCTACTAAAGCAACTATTTCTCTGGCTGTGTCATGGTTGTCATGGTTTAACACCCCCAATCTTGCCAACTTAAAAAATCAGCGCATTTTGGTGAGCTTTGCAGTCATGGGTCTCTATTAATTATGCACACGTTTCAACGCTCCCAAAATAACTAGATGAAAACTAAAGTGAAAAAATTAGCGGTAAACACACCAGTTAAGGAATTTGAAGGCACTTAATAATTAAAACTGCATTAATTGGCTAACCAAAATAAATAAAAATGGAATGGAATGCTGTACTTGCATGTTGTTCCAAATCGCCATTTTAATTCTAAATTACATTTGCCACATAAATACAAAAAATTATCATGGTAACTGCATAAGTTTAAGGCTGTAGTTCGAAGAAAAAAAAAACTCTGTTTTTAGTCTTGGTACACAAATTGAAATAAACTAATAGCAGCATGGTCTCAAAAAAATTCCAAATGGTTCTCCACAAGCTGCTTTATTTTATTTGTGCAGTTTTATTTGTACTTATGTACCAAAATCACATGATTTTTTCGAACTACACTATTGAATATTGCCACCTTGGCAAGAGTTGGGGCGTTAAAGTAGGAGTCAACCCAAGAAAGGCAAACATGGCACATTCATGAATTATGATGCACATTCAAAACAATATTTAAAACGATGCAGTATGGTTATAATGTACTTGGCGAAGATTGTTAATAGTTTTACTAGGCAATTTTAAGATAGATTTCGATTCCAAAGATGGGTTTTATGAAACAAAGAAGAAAAATACGGCACACTCATGAATAATGATACACTTTCCAACTTAATGGAATAAGGAAGAAAAATAGGGATGACACATAAATTATGATAGGCTTTTAATATATAGCAGTTTAGTGCGTATTTAAAATCTGAAAGTGTTTCAGATTATGCAATGCTCCCACCTGTTCCACATTCTGCAGTAAGGGGTTTGTTGTGACAAGAGAGTCAAAAGTCTTTGTTTATGATCACCAATAAAATTTCTTTCTGGATTTAAAGTGGATTAAGTCAAATACATCACATAAAAACTCCAGTAGCACAAGCAGTATTGGTTAATCTTGGTTAAATCTGAACCAACCAGTGTCTTACTTAAACTCTTTTACTGATGTATCTTACTTAATAGGAGTAAATGCATAGGGTCTGGATTTCCCCCCCCCCACACACACACACACACAAGCTCCTGTAAGTCTAGAAAAAATCAATTTTTAAAAAAGAATTTGGTTGTCTTTGACAGCATTATTTTTCTCTCTATGATATTTTTCATACTTTAAAATTGAGGATTCTTCTACTTTCATTTTTCTCTCATGATTTTATTCTAAATTATTATATTTATCTTTAATAATAGTGTTAATTTGATTATAATTAATGTAAAAGAAATACTTTTTAAGTTTTTAATATCTGCAGCAGACATTAGTTTAAAAAAGGAAATTGCATAAAATTGTTAATTACAGTGACTTTAAGAATTTTTGTTATGTCTAGAGGAAAATTAAATTCGTTAAAAATACACTAAATGTGTTCTAGTTTTATTAATGTTTGATTGTTTGTAAAATATATAGACCTACATTTAGGTTAAATCCAATAAACACTAGTTATTGGGGGTAATTATAACTTTTTAGTGATTCTTACTCTCATTATTAAACTGCTTTGCAGAAATGTACAATATTTCCCATAATTGCTACAGATACTCCTCAAATTGTTTAAATTTATGACGTGTTTGTTGCACATTTTAAGTAAAAAGAGATAAAAATTTGTCTTGTTACACTCAAGTCAAGTATAATCTTTCTCCTCTTTATTGATAATTTACCCAGTCATTGATCTTATGTTATGGGCAAATTCCTGCTTTGCATAGGATGCAGATAATCGACATAAATATTTTTCATACTACTTGTTAAAGCTGGTGTTCTAAATATGACTATAATCATTATTAGTAATAAAGGTATTGCTTGAAGATTTTCCACAAAATTAGTTCAAGTAAAAATCATCTTTTTCTTTTCTTTTCTTTTTTTTTTTTTTTTTTTTTTTTGGTGATCTTCAGATTTACTTTTATTTTCATATCCATGTTTTAATGTGTAGTTAAATGTTTTGCTCCTTAATAATTAAATGCTGTCTTTTCAGTAAAAGCACTCTTAAATCTATACTAACTTAAAAAAAATTCTTCAGACCAGCTGTTCAGACCAGCTGTATTTAGAACCATGCAGTAAGAAATGGGTAACCAGTTAGTAGCTAAATATTTTGTTTTCCTCCCCTTTGGGTGGGAATCAAAGCACAACTTTAATTTTGAAACCAATTATATGATTTTTGTTTATTTTGAACATAGTTTCAAAGTATAACTAACATTTTTATTTTTAGGTGTGGGCTTGAGAATATTTTTGCCTTCATTGAAGATTAAATTTATCTAAAGAAAAACAACAGAGCTCTGAATTTTACAAGAGATTCAGCTTTTATTTTCTTCCCATCCATCTTTTTATTGTCTGCAATGGCCAGATGAACTTACACTTGAAGTTACAAATGACTTTTAGTGATAGCTAGTCTTAGCAGTTTGCTAATGATCATGCTTTCACAAATGTAGAAGGAAAGGAAGGATTGATCATAACATTTATTCTAGTCATTTTCAAAGTGAATGTGGAGTAAGCATCTTAATAAAAACTACTGTGTATGATTATATGGTATGATCTCAGGGCCATATGCTACTGCCAAAGCAAAAATAGGTTTTAGAACATTTATTAGTTATGCATTAAGACTGAATGATCAGACATAATTCTAAATATCTGCAATAAAAGGGAAGAATTCTACATCACAATTTAGATGGTGTATTTATTTTTTTTTTAATTTATTTAACTTAAGTTAAATATATTAATTAACATTAAGCTTATTAGTAACTATCCCTATACCTCAACCATAAAAATGACTACTTACTATAAATAAAGTAAAATTTTATATATTCTATAGTAACAGTATTGACTTAAATTATTTGTTTACTTTGTTGAAAAGTACTGTTAATGTCTACAATTTTAAACCTTGAATTGTAATTATTAAGCTTCAACAAGTTACGTTTCTCTCTCTCTCTAATGAATTACAAATACTTATATATAGTAAAATAAATAAAAACTTTATGTAAAAATCACACATAAAATGATACTTATAACAAGATATGTTCATTTCGACTGAAAATTTATTCAGTCTTCCTCAATCGTAGGGGGTGGTTTAAAAAAGAAATTAGAAAAGAAAAAATATGGACAAAAATATGTAATTAAATAAATAAAAAGCAAAAAAAAAAAGAACAAACACACACACACACACAAAGAAAATAACATAAAACACAAATTATATAATTAATTTTTTATATAAATGCAATTATAATAGGATAATAATAAACAAAGGAAAGACAGAAGAAACACACTCAAAAACATAAACTAAATAAAAAGAAATAAGAAAAGAAAACAAGCAGCAGAAGAAAAAGAGGGGAGTAGAGGAAGAAAGCAAATAGTACCTTATAATAACACCTTCCAAGCAGAATGAACAAAAGGAACCGAAGAACCATAGTTCACAAGATGTCCTAAGTGTTGAGTAATAAGAAAACATTCCAAAAAATCAAGATGAGTCAAAGACTGAGGAGTGCACAAAATCTTAGCTTTAGAAAACTGAAAACAATGATTAGAATTCCAACAGTGTGAGGCAATAGAAGATTTGGAAAGCTCGTGCTTAGAAACATATCTCTCATGTTCTTTGAGCCTAAATTTGAAAGCTCTTCTGGTCTGGCCAATATATCCCAAATCACAAGATCAACAAGGAATATAATAAACACCCCAACGGTTCTCAGTAAGAATAGGATCTGTAAGGGAGGAAAATTTAAGTTTATTCCCAGGTTTAAAAACGACTTTGAAACCTAAATTTTTGAGAAGTTTAGAAATTTTGTAGCATAAAGGTGAAAAGATAGGCAGTACAATTAATTGATTATGAAAATTAATAGTAGTAGTAGAAGGATTAGGCTTATTAAATTTAGAAAGAGCTTTATCAATAATAGAGGGGCTAAAACCACGAGAAACAGCTAAGGATTTTAAGTAACTAATTTCATTATTAAGAGATGAAGAATCAGAGCAAATTTTGATAGCACGAAACACGTAAGTGTAAAAAGCAGAAAGTTTTTGCTGGTAAGGATGATTAGATAGGGCATGAGGAGGTAAAGAGATAGAAAAGCGTTTGCAGAAAACAGAAGTAGAGAAACCATCAGGATTCCTAGAAACAAGAACATCCAGAAAAGGTAAAGAATTGTTGCATTCCTCTTCTAGAGTAAACTGGATGCACGGATCAACAGCATTAACAATCAAAAGTAAATTAGAAATATAACAATTGGAATCCACTAGAACGAAGGTATCATTAACATATCTGACTCAGCACAAAAAATTAAAGACCTTGAAGAGCTTCTGTTCAAAATAATGCATATAAATATCTCATAAAAAAGTTGAGAGGATTACCCATAGCAAGTCTTTGTCCTATCTTGATTTTTTGGAGGTTTTTCCATTACCAAGCACTTGGAACGTCTTATGAACTTTGATTCTTCTGTTCCTTTTGTTCATTCTGCTTGTAAGCTGTTGTTTTAAGGTTCTATTTACTTTCTTTCTCTCCCCCCCCTTTTTCTTCTGCTATTAGTTTTCTTTTTAATTAATTATTTTTATTTATTTCTTTTTTAGTTTTGTTTGTTTTTTCTATCTTTCCTTTATGTTTATTATTATCGTATTATAATTATATTTATTTAAAAAATGTGTTGTCCTGTATGTGTAAAAAAAAAAATAATTATAGTATTATTTGTGTTTTATGCTATTTTTGTTTTTTGCTCTTTTGTTTGTTCTGTTTTCTTTTTTTTGTGTGTGTGTGTGTGTTCTTTTTGGCTTTTTATTTATTTAATTACGTATTTTTGTTTGACCATATTTTTTTCTTTTCTACTTTCTTTTTTAAACAACATCCCCTCATCTTCCTTTAATCTCCGTGGTATCTCGCTTTTTCTTTTTTCCAGGTGGCAACATCCTTATTTGTGTTTATCTTTTTCAGTTCCCACTGTTTAGTGAGACAAAGGGTTACGACTGATGAAGAATGAGTAAGTTTTCGGTCGAAACAATCATATCTTGTAATAAGTATTATTTTTTGAGTGTTTTTTTTTTTTCTGTACCTATATACAGTATCATGTGGCCCATTGTATTTTTTTTTTTTCCTTTTCACTATTATTATTAGTTGTTAAATATGTGAATTGCATCAAAATTTTCTGATTGTGATATCTTTTTTATTTGTATATATTTTGTTATCCTTCCTGGCCTGATAAAATTTATGTGTAACTGTTATTTTAAGAAATTGATTAGTCAAGAACAACCAAAAGACAATCTGGATTATTCTGAATAACATCTGTGATAAAAATAAGAAAAAAAAATCTTATAATTTGTGGAGGCAAAAACCTTATTGATATAAACTTAAACCTCAGTTCCAGCATATTTTGTAAGAAGAGGCTCTGCTGGAATGCATCAAACTGTATATGAATTTGGTTCACTTTATGTACGTTTTTTAGGTGATGTTTGCCTTAAATTCTAGCATTTCAGTAATTGTTCAAATTATGTGCATTACCTATAGTGATTGTTATTTTCCGAATTATTTTGTGTTCCTTTTATTTTTCAGTGTGTGTTTTAGGGCCTAAAATTATTTTAATGTTCGATATGATATGCTAAAGGCCAAACAGTTGACAAAGTACTAATGAAATCATTAAGCATTAACTCTGAAAGAATTCACAAATATTTTTGTCACAAAATGGCTTATTATTACTTAAAAAATATAATTAAACTGTTATCTCACACATAGAGTTTTTAAAATTACATGCTTATTTTCCCCTTTAATTTGATTGCTTTGAAGCTTGCTTATCTCTATTTTTTAAGAACATTTGTCACTTCGATTAGTTTTCTGATTTTAAATTGAAATTATTTTGTTGCATATGAATTACAGCAAACTTTGTCACTGCCACCTTAGATATTTGCCTTGCTCAGCCATTGCATGGGCAGTTTCTAAATATTAATTGCGATTGACAACTTATGCATGCTTCTGTAAATAAATTATTAACAATTTCTTTCTTTTCTTTTTTTTTTTTCTCCCTCTCTTCTTAATTGTAGTTAACATTGTTCAAACTGTGGGGAAAATAAATGTCATGTTATAGAAGTTCTGTTCTATTTTATGTACCTATAGATACAGTCTATAGTATCAATTCTTTATCAATACTTAAAATTAAAATTCCATTTCTTTCTTTCACCTTCCATTTAAAAAAGAAAAAAAATTATTACTATACATATATCATTATTATATTTATTATTAATCACCTTTTACCTTTCACATATAATTTCAAAAAAATTATGAATGGTTACGTCTGCATCCAGCTACATAAAATTTCAAAATCACAGGGCCTACTGTACAAATTTAGTGTATTTTGTTATGTTTTTGTAATATATATATATCAGTTATGTTTTTGGAACTATATTTGTTACTGTATGTTTTCTCTCATTATATATAGTTTAAAGTTTTCAAAGATTTACCTGAATTAATATGTCGCTGAAAATGGTATATAATTATGTTTCTTAATGAAGCTGCATTTTAAAAAATGAATTATTTTTTAACAAGATATTTTCACTAAAATATTTATTTATTTCAGATATGTATATAATTCTAAATTGTCAAATATAAACTCTGTTTTTTTGTTGTAGAAGTTGTTTAAGTTAGTTTTTCCTTGCATTAAAATTGTATGCAAATAATTAAATTTTTGCTCATGCATATATAGTGCAATTTTTTAAGTCATGAATCAAATAAATTATTAAGAGTAAGAAAAATCAGCATCTTACAGTTTAACTTTTTAAAATTTCCGTTTCCTATGTTAGATTCCTGAAATGTTTTGGGGTATGCATACCCCATTGAAAAAAATGCACTGATTATTTCTGTAACATTATCTTAAGAATTTTTGCATTCATTATCACTAGGGGACCACATTTTCACCGATAACCAATACTTACCTATAAATTCATTTCTAGAAATTACCGATACTTAACATGATTTAATGCCATTTAAATCTACATCTGTGGGCAGTTTTTGCAACCAGAGTGCAGTTCTCGTTAAAATGAATAGCACCATGATGAATCCATAGATAAAAATTTGAACCGAGTAGAAAGCATTAAAAAGGAAAAGCAGTGAATGCATTGAAATGAATGTACAGTATTTATGTTCCTGCTTTTCTATTAAAACATGCCAACCAATGGCCGAATTTATAAAACTCTGAACATTGGGAAATGTCTGAAGTGGGCAGGTTTGGGATTCTTTCTCCCCGCGTTGCTATCGATCTAACAGCCTATAGTTTTGGGTTGTTTTCTGCAGATATATCGTAAAAATGTGTTAGAACCCCTCAAAAAGTTCTCATACCAGTGTTTTTAGTAAACTTACCTTGTCTAGGTTATCAGACTATCTCTAGAAATTGCAGTACGTCATGTTTTGAATCTACCTGGTATAGTTAAATTATAATTTTACTCTGAGCACAAGACTTTGTAATAAGTAAGATTTATTTTTACCATCAAACAAAACAAAATTTAAAAAAAAAAAAAAAAAACCTTGCGCAGAAAATTTATGAGCTAAAACTCCGAATTGTTTCATGAATACGATTGACAACACACATTTTGTGATGAATCAGAGTGAATTTGGCATCAAAAGATCGCTATCGTAAAACAAGTTTTTATTTATTTATTTATTTATTTTCATGCAAAATCATGAAGTTCAGAAATTGAATGCTGATTGCACTATCGCATGTGTAATAATATTCTATGCTAGTTGTAAAATTAATCTTAATCCAAGAAATGAAATGATTACAAAGAATGTCTTGAATAAAGCTCTGAACAGGGGCCTGCGATATCTTGCCATCCTACTGTTATGCCACTGTCCGTAAAATACCAGTGGAAACAGAAGTTATTTTCGCGCCACTCTGTCAAAGTCGTCATGTGTAGGTTTTCAGGAAAATGCCAGAAAGCAGCGATGTAGTCTTACCGAAAAAGTTTGAGGATGCCCACTTCTGAAATTCAACCTAAACATGGTAGTTAGTTCGATTAAATTATTTATAAGACAATAAATTAATTAAATCATTATTTTTTATAGATCATTACTTGATTAATATTAATTACTGTTTCACATTTTGAATACTTTTTGACTAAGACTGCTTTTATACAAATTACCATATTGTTTTTCTCTGTTTATTATTCAGTATTTACAATGAGTGTTTTGTGTTATAGAAAGTCTACACAATGCGGGTGCCTTGGATGGCAAACTTTTATAAAGCATTTCTATCAGACTGTGCAACCACTCAAAAACAGCCATATTTTCTACTTTTGTTTTGAGAATAACTAATTAGTTTTGCAAAAAACACAAATTTAAAAGAAATTTTAGAACTTATTGTTGTGGAACATGAATCGTATTTACAGGAAGCAAAATTTTAAATATGAAGCTGGCATGGGATTTAATCTAGAATACTTTTTCGAAAAGGTGTAAGTGAGTCTTAAAGCTAGTTTCGGTTTAATTTCTGACACAAAATCACGGTATGAAAATTTTGAAGTGCCAATTTAAAATAAATTATTTAAATTAGGGGTCACTCATAAATATAATTATTGATTTTTCCATAATTTTAAAGGCCATCATACCCTGAAATATCAAATGATGTCCAGGACAGTCTCCTCCATCAATTTTGACATCGATATCATACCCAAACCAAATCAGATGTCCTCATGCCAATTTTTTAAATAAAAATTTTAATCCAGTTTTAAATAAAAATTTAAAGCCAATTCAAAAGCCATACACCTACACCCTATAAAATTTATGTACAGTAGAGTCTCGGTAATTCGAGGGGGATGGGACTGGACTTAACTCAAATTATTGAAAACTCGAATTAGCGAAAATGATTAATTTCATAAACTATAAAATAGAAATATAAACACAATTTTTAAACTTCAAACTATATTTCAACAAAAAAAATGTACTTACATTGCTGAAGATAAATTAATTACATATTAAACTAATTGTTAATTGTTTTTTTGTTTAAATACATTGTTCCTTTTATATGCGGCAATATCACGCCATCTTCTGATCATCACATTGTCAGCTGGAGTCACCTCTGATTGTTGTTCTACATATCTCATAGCGGCCTCTAACACAGCAAGGCTCTCGCTGTGACTTACGTGGTGTGGAATCATTTGTTTTGCCCTCCTTTTCTGTCACCCTGCTGTACTACATTAATCATATCAACTATAGCTGCATCCATAAATTCTAGTTGCTCATCATTATTTTACCATTCTTCCACTGCAAAAATACTATCTGTATTTTCGCACCCTGGAATTTTTTAATTAAATTTTACAAAGGCATATCGTCTTCATCAATGTCCTGATTAGTATTATTTTCTTTACCCTCAGTCTTCAAAATTTTATTGCAAGATTTCAAAAGTTTACCTGAGGTTATTTCGTCCCATGCACCAGCAACAGTTTAATATTTCTTGCGTCATCCAATCACTTTTTTGTTTTTTATATATAACCGGTAAAGACAATCTACAAATATGTTTAAAGGCTCTTGGCATAGCCGATTTGCCAATGACAACAAGTTTCATCTTATGACTTTCTGAAGCATTTGATGCTGCGAGAAGTGTCAATCTCTCTTTGTTCATTTTATGACCTGGTACACATTTCTCTTCACGTGACACGAGTATTTTAGAAGGCATCATTTTAAAATTAAGGCCAGTTTCATCGCAGTTATGAAGCTGGTCATTTGTAAGTTTTTCATTTTCTCCTGTAATTTCTTTCCACACACCTCTAGTTGCCGAATACCCGTATCTTTTTTCCACTTGTCAAACCAGCCTACACTAGCAGTGAAATTTTGATCTCCCCCTTCAAATTCTTTTTGAAAAAGCAAAGCTTTTTCTTTAAGAATCTGACCTGAAAGAGGGCATCTTTTTTGCCTTTGTTGCATAAACCACATGAAAAGTGCCTCGCCAGTTTTTTCATACTCAAATTTTTTCAAAGTTTTTTTGTCCAATGATAAATCAGAGCAGTGACTAGAAAGCACATCTAATTTATTACTGTTTCTATGCCAATCACCAACCGAAACTTCATCTACGTAGGCTAAGCCGTATTCAACTGCAAATATTTTAAAGGTTTCCCCCTTATCCAGTCTTTTTAATGCTTCTAATTTCACTTTTAATGGAAAGAATTTCCTTTTTCTAGAATCCATCACGGGGGGAAAAAACGAATTTTAAAGGGGACATAAATTTTGCGCGCTAGCACGAATTGCAATCTGCACAACCAGTGATGCCAATGTCTCTGACCAACTTTCCCAGTTTCGAGCCTCAAAAGTCCCTGTTTTCCCCTGTCAGAAATCCCTTGAATGATTGTAGCGCCATCTAGTGAGGAGGACTTTCGCTGATAGTTTTGCCATGCAAAGTGAACCTGAGACCGGTCAAACAACAATAAGAAATAGATGTAGTAATTTTTTCTTTTCGTTTCTTTCTAGGGATGCACCGAATATTCGGTTGGTATTCGGTATACTGCCTATTCGGCAGACAAACCGAATATTTGGTTCGGCCGAATACTTAAATATTCGGCAACCAAATAGTAAACAAATTGAAGTATTTACCAATCGGTAAACAAATACATATTTTTTATATCATGAATGAAAGGTGCAGTATAGTATCATAGTACTAAATTGATTCAAGTTGTTACTTACTAATATTACATGTGAATAAGCATTAGAAACCCTTAGAAAGTCCTCCTATCAAGGCCATCCTTGGCAGATAGCCCTAACCTAGCGTTCCACAATCACACAAAAAACTAATATCAATGAAATTAGTTTTAGTGTAAGAGAAAGCACTCAGATGTTAAATTTGAATTTTGTTGCCTTTCAATTTTTCTTAAATCTTATGACACATTACAGTAACCTTGCTATTACTAACTGATTTAAATTTGAAACAGTAACCAGAAAAAAAAACTCATAACATTAAGTGTTCATAAATATGTAAAGTGAATTAACTGCTAATTTTTTAAAATGAAATATGCAGGTAAAAAAATTAGCAGCATTTCACTAATATTTAAAAAAGTTATTAATAATATATAAAGGAAACACACTTGGATATTAAATTTTGCTACATTTTAAATTTTGAAGTTTTACACCGTATGAAATATTAAAATAAATAAAAAACGTGAAAAAAAACACACTGGTTACTGATAAGGCGTAACAATCGTTTCGACCAAAAAATTCTTTCAGTCTTCATCAGACAAGCCCTTCTGTGTTACTGAGCAGAGGGAACTGGTTTTTTTCACAAAGTTTTTATTTATTTTATCATTTAACACCAGTATTTTGAGTGTTTTTTCATATGAAATATTGTTTAAGAAAAAACTAATTAAATTAATCATTGCAATCAAAGTTTAATAAATTTTAATCAAGTATTCGGTATTCGGAAAAATATGGTATTCGGTGCATCCCTACTTCTTTCTTTTTTTTTTTTTTTTTTAATGTTAAATCATATTTCACTCGGATTTACGGGAAACTCGAACAATCAAGACTCGAATTACTGAGACTACTGTGTATATATAGAATTTTGTGTCTGCTAAGTGGATGCTACATTGATTCGTAAGTTAAGCCTTTTTACTATATATATATATATATATATATATATATATATATATATATGTATGTATGTATGAATGATCCCTTTTTTTAATCTAGACAGAGAGAAAATAAACGTTTATAAAGCTGAAGTAAAATGTTAGTCTACTTCTCGACATCTGCTTGTTGAATTCGCTACTGTTAAGCTCCAGATCGAAATATTTTAATGGAATAGACGACTGTCCTGTTCCACTGTCATCTAACATTTCCTCGTCCATAATTTCTTCCCCACTTCATGATGGTACATCCATATTTAGTGATGGTCAGAAAAAAAAAACTAAAACACAGTTTAAAAACAGTCACGCAAACAAATATGCCACTCAAACAGCACCTCTAATCTGATCACCAGAATAGATTCTTGAGTAGTATCGCACTTGCGTGATTTTTCTTCTGAAAAGCTAAGTATCGGTAAAAATGGATAAATGTATCGGGAACTAATACTTTTAAAATATGAAAGAACCGATACTGATACCTAAAAAAATAGGAGGTATCAGCGCCAATACTATCGGTTGATCCCTAATTATCACATTGCATTCTTATATATGTTGCTGCGCATTGTTAAGTGTATATCTAGAAACAATTTTACTCATCTGTGAAAGCTAACATTAACTTGATTTATTGCATATTTGTTTATACTGTGATACACATTTAATTGAGAAAAATAAAATTAGTGGTAATTTATCATTGGCATTTAATGATGTATGTATTACAAGGAAATAATTAGCTTCTCCTACTATATTTTAGAGATGAGCCATTAAAAATTATCTATGTGCTTTTAGTATACTAATGCTAAAAATATAAATTAAGAAAAAAGTTAAGTCATTTTGTAAGATATGTGGTTGATTTTTTTTTTAATCATATAATTTATAAAAGAAGCTTTGTATTAATCAAAATTTCAATTTTAAATAAAAATTTTGCTGAAAGGGCTTTTATATAAAAAAAAACTAAAAGTATAACTACATAATATATTGAAGTTATTTATATACAGTGTGACTCCCTTCCCCAAATATTCTTTCTCAATTTTCTTTTCTGTTATTTCATTTTTGTTCACTGCATCCTTTGAATCATCTGGTTAGTGAAGTTTGCAGCTTGAGATGAAAAATATTTTAATTGTTGCTATATTAAGCTCATTTTCCTTTACTGTGATAACATAATGTACATCTGTGTGTTTGTTCTTTGATTTAATGTGATTTCATCTGTTTAGTCAATACACACATACATACATATATGGACCTTTAATAAAATACCTTATCAGTAAGGAAATTAAGGGCTCTAGTCCAATTTTTTTTAATGAAATGGTGATTCAATCAGTTCAAGATCCACAATCTAGTCTGTCAGCATTTACATTTAATTTTACATGCCATGAAGTCTTTGAAATCGTTCTCAATAAGTTTTGTGTGCAGATTGTACAAAAGGATGTGAATCTCCTTTCTTTATAGACTTTTTTCTTTCTTTCTTTTTTTTTTTTTTTTTTTGTGCGTGTGTATGTTTTAGACTTAGGTGAGAAGCTAATCATTCTTCCAGCAGCAGCATTAGATGTGTTTACTCTAAGAGGTACTACCCCTTTCCCTCCAAAATAAAGCTCATTTAACTTGGTGCATCTTGCAATTGAATGAATATGCTGTGAAAATAAAGTGTGTGAAAAATATAAGGAAATTTATTTTCTCTCTCCTTCCCTTCCAATTTGAATTTTAAAAGCAGGAAAATTAATTCCACTCTATTCAAAAGAGATCTTTGTTAAATAATGAATGAGACTGAAGAAGAAATCATTTTGGAACAATCCAGCATTGAATGTTCGTACAATAAAATATCTTAACTGAGTAAACAAAGAAATGCAATTGAGGAATGACTATTAACTGGAATAATAGTAAGATTTACCATAATTCTTCCCCCCCCCCTAATATTAGGCACTGGCCACTATTAGAACCAAAATTGCTAGTCACTTTATGATGTAGGCACCTAATTTGTGGGCCAGCATTACCTCCTACGAAGGGGTTGACGAAATGTCACCCATGCCAGGAATCGAACCCAGACCTGTGTAGTAGAATTTAACCTGTACACAATCCGAGTGGCAACCATAATTCTGAAATGTCAAACTTTTTTGTTTCTTTTAAGTTTTTGTGTATTATGCAGAATTTTGGAGAAACATTCTTATTTACCTCTTAAAGGTGGTATCTTAAGATATGAGTAAATACAGTTAATTTCAAGTGACTATAGCTTAATTTTATCTTAGTAAATTTTACTTGTGACAAACATAATATTAAACCTCTTTATTCCCAATTTTAAGTACTATATGCTAATTGATAACATAACAGTTAAATTGTAATATCAGGTACCTTTATTTACTTAATTGATTTCATTAAAGTTGTATGTTTTGGTGCACAACTATTTATATATAATTAGTTATACGGATGTTAATATCTCCTCGCCAGATACCTAAAAATGTCTGCTTAGCTTCTGTTACTTTGTGAGGGTTACACTGCATTCAGTTGTGGTTTAAAACTGTCCAACAAATTATATCTATTTTTTTATCTTTTGCTATTATGTTTCACATTTCCTGAAATTTGCTTTCAACTTCTGATATTCTTCATCCGCTTGTAACTTATGGAGGTTTTACTTCATATATTATATTGAGACTCTATAATACTCATTGCTAACTGTGGATCTTCAGATCCTGATATTTCTTTGTAAATAGTCTTAGTTTATGAAGCATATTCTTCTTATAAGAATTTATAATTGTTTCAGACCTAATTGTATTGTATAGATATTAACTGTTGAACTGTAGTTTGAATGTGGACCATATTGTTTTAGAGAGTTATCAGTTGTACAGATAATTAATTATGAAGAGTTGAATGAAATAAAATATTTCCTAATAGTCGTTTTACAATTTATTATGCCTCTATTCAAAACTTCACAACTCTAAGAAAAGCAAAAGTAATTTTTCCATGAAATTCCATATTTCAGCATTGTGGAATAGTGGGCTTCTAGCTAAAGTTAAGACAATTACTCAGTGCTCCCTCAATAAAGTTCTTCACTGCTTTTAACGTGTTCAAAAGATAATCATAAATCTAACTATCAGTAGAAAACTAAAGGATGTCTTTCCTTTTTTATGCCCTGAATCAATCAAATAAATCTAAAAAAGCCTCATGTTTAAAGATGTGATTAAATTCTGAGTTATATTGGAACAAGCATCTTTTTATTTGCCTATAATGGTAAGTAGAGTTAAATATATTTGTTTGATGTTCTGTCAATTATTGGCACAGGCAATTCCATTTTTGTAATATGGATGTTTACTTGAATCCTAATTAATCAAACTACTAGATTATTCCTTATTCTGCTTTATTTCCTGAAGTATGTAAGACATTAACTCAAAGTTGTATAGATATCAAGGAATTTGTATGAGAGATGTGGCTACCCTGTTATGTATTATGTATGTTTTTAATATTTCAAATAATAATTATTGTGAAATTCAAACTATAAACTGTTATGAAAAAAATATGTTTTATTAAAACATCATAAATATAAAACTGAAACTTTTAAAAGTACAGAAAAATATTTCAATAACAAAGTTAAAGGCAAACATGTAAAAAAATTCAAATAAATTTAGAATACAATCCAAAATGAATACAAATGATTGTCATAAAATGAAATATGAAAGAAATTTACAACTGTATGATTTGCAAAACAAATGTTGCAGATGGCATTTTGACTTTACACAGTTTAATTGTAGCTGCACCATTTAACAATAGATATATAGGTAGATATATTTCTGTGTGTATTTATAAGCTCTGGAATGAGTGCCAGCAGAATACTTCAGGGATGTGCGAATTCAATAATGTGCTAATCTGCTACAAAAAGATTTTTTTTTTTAAGTTTTGTGACAGTTTTAACAAAACTGCTTAACTTCAGAAAAGTTATGCAAAAAGTGGAGAGGTAGGCTAGTGCCAGGAAGAGAGCAATTGCAGATGTCTTATATTTTGATGACTCAAAAGCAGATTATGTACATTTACAATTATTTCTCTCTTAGTAATACGAAAATTCATCACATGATTACTCAACCCATATTCTTATAAAAACCACTGCAGCATATATTAATAATGTATTGAAAGGTCACAAGAAAAGGGTATTTAAAGTAATTTTTTGGGTGTAAGCTGTATTGCTACAAAAAAATAATTCAAATTTTCAAATGTGTGTTTTTATTTATTGTTACATGTATATTAGGATGTCCCTTATTTTGGGTCAAAATTTCTTTTTGCCCACCCTCTATAATTGTTCTTTTTGATCAGATTAAAATTAGCATGTAATGTTCAGCCCAGTTGGATGAAATAACCCGTGCTAGCGTGATCCTGAATTTTCAATGTTACAATGGATGATATGATGTATTTAGAGCAAATAAAATACTCAGTGTTATTAATTAAAAATTATACTCAATCAGGGGTGTAGCCAAGGGGGGGGGGTGTCCATAACCCCCCCCCATGAGGAATTTTTTTGCCATACAAAATGTATATTCTTCATTCCCTTATCACACACATGTATGCATATATGTGAGTTGCAGTAGTCGTAACACCCCCCCCCCCTCACCATGAAAATTTCTGGCTACGCCCCTGTACTCAATAAATGACCAACTCATACATGCATCGATACTTTCATATGCTTTATGCTGCAGAACTTAAAATTAGTGTGGATATTTTCTATTTAACATGAATTCTTTTTTCAATCTCCATATAAGTTGAAAAGATCTTGCACACAACGTAGAAAAAATTATTTTTGTTCTTCAGTAAATTTTAACCCGTTAAAGTCCTGCATTAATTTAACACCACTTTCAACACTCTCATTAACTGCTTTTAACACAATGATTTTCCATTTGACTTCCAAATATGATAGATGTTCCTAAGTTGAAGGGCAATTTTATTCAAAGAGGTGTCAAATGAAGGCGATTTAAAAAGGTTTTGGTTTTAGTAGACATAAAATCATCTTGTTTACTGAAAAATGCAGTAGCAAAACTAGAAAGTGTAAATACTAATATAGCATTCCAAAATAATAGTAATACAGCTACTTTGTAAAGAGTAAAAATATATCCGTTCCATGTGTAAGACACTCACAAGCTATGTTTGCTATGAATTTCAATTTCACTTTTACATAAACATTCTCATTGTAAAAAGGATAAAATTGATAATTCTTCTGATAAATACCAGAAACGCTGCATAAATCTCTTTTAAACTAATCGTGAAAGTTTTTCGTCAAGCCTTTCAAACAATTATAAAGATTTCAAGAAACAGAAGTCTCTACTAGGTGATTAAGTGCGACTGCCCTGCACTTAATCCATGGTTCCACATATCTAGTTCCAATGGATAATGATAAATTTTTCTCATATTCGACAGGTAAAAGTAAGCTGCAATCTGAACAAAACCACTTTTTATAGAATACATTCCTCTTGCCATCAAGCTTGATGCGTAGCACTTGAGTATGCATTTTTAATTTATTTTCAGGATATCTTCCAAAAAGCATTATATATAGTTGTTTAGTGCCATCTCTCAGTATTTTTTGTTTAATTCTTTTTCAAAAGTGCAAATATCTTTAAATTTCTGTCTGATTGATGTCTTCTCACATGTTCCTTCGTATTTTTGATATTATAATTGACATTTCTTCAATTTTTTCTCAAGTCTTTGAACTGTAGTATGTCAAGATTCCTCTCTACCTCACACATTTTGCTTTCAAATACATTTAGAAAAATTTGGTATGAGTGATGACGACATGGAAATATTCAACTACAACATTTTTCTGTAATTTTTGTTCTAAAAGTATTGATACTCAATTTAAGCGGTCAGTGTTAGACAGTTGTGGCGCTGTGTAAAATTTGCACCTTAGTTTCCAGACACCTATGTGTTAAACTGTCCAAAAAGCATATGCTTGCTCTTTTCCAGTAGAATTTTTTAATTTTGGAAAACTAGTCAGCTGTTCTCTGTCACCGAAAGGTGCATTAACTCTTTCATCTTTTTTATCTCTGACACTTTATGCTGATAAAAGCTTACCATTCCAGGGAACAGTAAAAATTTGAGAAATGCTCTTTTTATGCAGTCAGCAGATTCCTTTCTTTGAATTTGTTGTATTATATGAATTGATCATTTATTAGTAATAAACTGTTAAAGTACTGTTATTATCAAATGCTTCTTATAATGCATGAAGACCAAGAGACTAATAACAATCAGAAAATCATCACTACCAAAAATCCCGATAATGGCTTTCATATTCTATTATGTCAGCATGTGTTAAAATATGTTTATCGACCCAAAAATTTGTATGGGTTAATCTTGAAGCACATGGAACCAAACTAGGGGGTGAGAATTTAAAACTTAGAAAATAAGGGACACCCTATATAACCTTAAACAGAGTTTTGAAAGAAATTCTCAGAATTGCAATTAAAAAATGTTTAGTTAATTGAACATTATGGCTTTTCTAGTGGTTGTATTTTTATTCTTGAGATGTACTAATTTTTGCCCCCCCCCTCTCTGGTATAAACTTCTTAAGCCAGTTTGCTCTTTAAGAAATGTATAATTAATGAAAGTGACGTAAAGTAGATTTCATTGCTTCAAAAAAGGATTTTCTCACTCTAAATTCAGCACATCCCTGATACTTTCTAAAAAAATTGTGTAATGAGAATTTATGTTATTTTAAACATATTTACACTATTTCGAAGCCTACAAAACATTGCACTCTCAAAAATACAATGGGTGCAGGCATAGTCAGAGATGAATAAAATTTTGTTTTCCAGAATCTCTCTCTGGGACTAAAGTAAAGTTTTTTAAATAGTTGACTGCTAAAAAGTAAGATCATAAATTTGAAATATACCAATAATAACAAAAGTATAATGTATTTATGCAATCACTGTTTATTTCGTCATTTGTGTACGACCACTGAAACACAAAAGTATGGCGTGATTTTTTTCCCTTTGAGAGCCATTGAAAAATAGTTTGTCAGCATATTTTTATTTTCATATCTCCAACTCTTTCAGGATAGAGACCTAGATCCCTCGTTTAGATACTTGGCCTTAATCCCACAATGAGAATGCTTTGTGCAGGGGACGTATAAAAATTAAAATTTTGTATTGACTCAGATTTATATTTGAAATTTTTAATTGATACTATAAAATTCTGTGCCCTTTTTTCATGTAACTTTGTAATTCATTGTATATGTCTGATTAATTTTTAAGGAATAACAGCTTAGGTCAGTGCTTTGGGGAAACCTTGTACATTTATGTAAATTACTTTCGGCTTACCTAAATAAAAAGCACCTTTAGGTTAAAAAAAAAAAAAAAAAAAAAAAAAAAAATCTTTGAATAACAAAATTTGCTGTGCAACATAGAGTAAAGCTTGCTAAAACCATTTTACTGCTTAAAAAGGTTAACTTAATTTCTTCTTCTCTAATTATATTCTAATCTTATATGTTGCTGGTATATTTTGCTACTTAATTTTGTTTTGATACGCCCAGAGAATTTTTTAAACTATGGTTCATCCTATTCTTCATAATTTTTTATAATTTTCTTTTTTGGTATAGTATTTTACTGTTTAGTTCCGTTTTTTTTCCCACTCCAGAATAAAAAATATTCGTAATTGACTTCTGTCATGTAATCCTTTTAAATCATTATATCTACAAAGGTTTTTTGTGTAAAAAGTTCCCCTTCTACAACAACTGATCACCTAATTACATTATTAATGGCAATACAATTGTCTTGGTGGGGGAGGGGAGGGGATACAAAGATGCAGCAAATGTCTATCGTGTCTTATTCTTTAGGCACCCATGAGCTTCAATATACCTGAATTTAAGTTTTGTAAAGGATATTCAGATTTTTACAGTTTCAACAAAATACCAAGCCCTATAGATATTTCTGAACTTCTAACATGTATTAATAATATTAATAACTAACAAATGTTCCCAATAAGCAACAAAATTATTTGCTTTGAAAATGAAACATTCAATTTCTACGAGCCATGTTTGTAAACTTGAGAAGACATTATGTTGTCTAAAGCAACAGCATCTGTATGTACTCTCTTACAGCTATTTTTCTACCTCTTAACTTCTAATCAGCATGTACAAAGTAAAATGTAATAATGCTCCTTTAGATTCATTTTCTAGACCCAAATGTATTAAAGCTACTACATTTCAATTGTCTCTCATAGAGCCAAAATAATGTTTCCATTCCTTTTAAAAATATTACATATGGAGAAGGAGGAAATCTTAATAAGTTAATTAATTTTACAGATTTTTTGGAACTTATTGGCATGATAATTGTTTCATCAAGGTTTCTTGGCACTGGATTAACTTTGTTCACAATAGTGTTACAAGCATTTGACTTCTAAAAATTTTTCCTTTTTTTATATATTGTTAACTACCGTTCTTACTAGCCGTTCAATATTAAATATTGAACTGATATTTAATATTCCTATATGCATCTTCTGTAACAGGATTGTACAAAATAATATAAACACTCTTTTTCTGACTAAATAAAGTATATGCCCCTTTTCTATAAGATTGTTTTAACTTTACTTAGTAAGCTTTAGTATAATTTAACTTCATCTTTTCAAACACGGGTGATGACTCACGGGTTATGTCCGAAATCGTACACGTTACTACGTTACATTTACAAAGTGAGGTCATATGTGAACCAAATAACAGGAGTCAGTCAACCAAGATGTACCTGAATTTTTCTTAAGAGGCAGGCCATCCTTTTCACTTCCTTCTACGAGTAAAGGAAGCATTGGTGGCAAGAATTTTCATTATTCACATTTGACCATCTCGAAATTCACTTTGACGAGTTTCTGTGCGACATCGCACGTCACTGTATGCATGTACGATCTGTTTTCACCAGAGGTTTTTTTTTATATATATATATATATATATAATGTATGTAACTCGCACAACTCAAAACGAATATTCATAGAATGTTAAAATATCTAGGACTGTAGTAACATCTATTTGTGTATCTTCCATTATGATAGCAAACGATTGGCAGGGGTGGGAAGTAACGCATTACAAGTAGCGAAACTACAATAGTCACTACTTTTATCAGTAGTTTGTAGTGTAGCGTGCTACTTCTTAAAAAAGTCCTGTAATATGTAGTGCGATACAAAAAATAAGTAGTTTGTAGCGCTTTTTCGGAAACTACTTCAAATTTATAAGATTACTCTTGCCGCGAAATCTCTATGGGTTGTTGATTGAGTGGTGTGATACCTCTTTCTTCCGAGGATAGAACTATTACAAACGACTGATACTTGAAATACCCCACACACAAATGAGGGGAGAAGACAGGCTATCCTTTGTCTGAAGCTTTTACCGTTTTAGCTTTCGCCTCCTTTGTTACTGTTCCGGGTATTAATGGTTGTACTTTAAGCACTCTGCAGGACAAATAACATTTAAATTGAGGAAAGCACGAAGAGATATACAAAACACGCTCAGGAGAGGATCAAGAGAGAAAGAAGCTGGAAAAAAAAAGTGTGTGCGTGTAATTTTTACGCGCGATTGAAGTAAAACTTCTTTGACGTTTACGACACATATCACTGAAATAATTAAACTTTAACTTAAAATAAATATAATTAAAATATATATTATAATTTAATTATATTTATTATTCATGTACTTTACAAAGATTATATAAATGTTATATTCATATTATTCATTGGAAATAGGTACTTGAATGTCATCATAATTTTTTATGTATAAAATTATAGGTTTGTGGTAACTATAATGTGAAGCATAAAGTTTACTCTCTAAATTTGCTAATTTTCTTGAAAATACAGCATCTATCGTACCGAAACGCGTTGTTCATTGAAGTCGAGAAGTATTCATAGTTAGTTGATTTTTTAAAAGAAAAATTTAATCTAACGGCTGAGATTCTTGAGAGCGAAAATTAACATTATTTAAGGTAAGAGATTCTTACCGATGATCTCCAGTAAGAATCATCGGTAATTCATGATAATTACTTAGAATCCAGGAAGTGTCCATGTTGTAGTATTATTCTTTAACGTTTTCTTATACCATTGTTCCGTCTGGAGGTTGGGTTTAAATGGGGGGAATGCAGGGTGCGAATTGAACATTTTCTCCAGCGGGGGACATTTGAAAGAAAAAATTCTGCAGGAGGGGACATTTGAAAAAAAAAAAAAAGGGAGGGGAGGGAAGGCGTAAAATGCTCCACTCACATAATATATTAGGTTACATGACAAATGCAGTCACCAACATGTCTGGGAAGGGACTTAAATTCAAATAAAAGTCAACCACCGATTTTCTATGCACAGCGATTCTCGTCTACCCTCAAATTCGGCTCGCGGCAGAGCAGCGCTTGTTCGATCATTTCGCAGTCTTAATTTGAAACCTGACCCCAGTTGCAGAATGAGAAGTGGCATCAGACATGTATATCTATTTCAAAGGGATGTTTGAAACTTGCTCCTTTGTCTAGTAAACAAAAAAAAAAATCGATTCTCAAACCCTAATATCGTTAGGTACTGAATTTGCAAGGACAGAAACTAATTTTAACATTTCTCCAGCAGGGGATAAATAGTATCCCTGGCAGGGATCCATTAATATTTCTCTAGCCAGGAATATTACATTCTTCAGCCAGGGATAATCCCCGGCATCCCCCCCCCCGTCAATTCGCACCCTTGGGGAATGTCCATAGTCTAGTATTATATTCTTTAACTGGTGTTTTCCTCTGTTTGTTGGGTTCGAATGCAGGTAGTGTAAATTTTTTTTGTGTGTTTTTCTATCACAGTGTTCTTAAGAGTTGATTTCGTCTGCTGGTAGGTTTCGAATTATTATTCTGTATCTGTGTTTTTAAACTGCAGGTTCTGTCTATTGTTTGGGATTGATTGCAGCCAGGGTCCGTTTCTTTGTGCTTTTCCAAAGCCATGTATATTATTCATCTAAAAATAAGGATTATCGAGAACCTCCTGTGAGGTTGGGATTACATGTAAAATATTGTGTTGGATGTACCTTCACAACGCTTATTGATATATAAAATAAAGATTGATGTCTCAAAGATACGGCACTTGACTTTTTCTCGCCGTTTCTTTCCCTAACAGGTTCCGTGTATTTTTACAGGATGAAGTCGGCAAAAGCAGCAGAGCGGTCGAAAAGGTAGGTTTTTCTGTTGTTCTTCTTTTTCAGTGTCAGCATAGAGTATATGACATATACGTCACTTCCTTTACTGAGCGTTACTTCCGTCAGAAAAAAAGAAAAAAGAAAAAAATCTGAATTACTCCCTAGTTGCGCCTAAAGAAGTTTTACTTCCATAAAACCGAGAAGTCAGAAAAATAAGAAGGAATGGGTACAATAAGTCCAAAATCTGATCATGCTCAAATGAGGCCCCGGGACACGAAGTTACTTCGGGAGACTTTTTCTATCACAAAGCCATTTTTGAACACTGGCTGTTGCGTTTTTGCGACCTGGAATATTTTTAAGATTTCTAAAATTGAATTTTTAAAATTACGTGCATATTTGTACTTACTAGCAAGATTATATATTTGAAAATCATTTTTATTTTAATATTTGCAACTCATTTGTATTATTAGCTCAAACTGACGCTAAGTCAGAGATGGCTAATACATGGCATGCGTGCAAAGTTTTCATGATAGAAAAATTTCCTGGACCGACAAAAAAGATGTTATTTTCTTCTTTAAAACATAACGCACTGATACTTGAAAAAAAAATTGCATTTCAGTAAACTGTAGGTTTGGTACTTCTATCAAATCGTATTTACCGCCCGAAAATTTATATATAAATGTTACAGAAGAAATTAATTTTTTTTTAATATTATTTCAGTATACACGTATTTCTAATCGGGATATTTGGGCCCCGGGCTGTTCCCTTCCTTGCCCGTGTGATAATGGGCTCTACCAGAAGTAGAGCAATTTGTATTGATGCCTAATCTGAGTAGTGTGATTCTCAAGCATATATTTCCTTCCCCCCGACGGTTGGTTGAAATACCCTTGTATCGATATTGATCTCAAACTTAACGCACGCCACTGAGTATCACTCTAGTGTCTATTCTAAAAAAAAGTAAGGGTCGGTGTCAAAAGCTTCTTCTAGCTCCTCCGAAACCATGGGGATTTGAGTTACGACGAACCTGTCCACGAATTCGGAAAATTCCGGGGAAGCTGATAAGCTTGACTTAAATTTCGAAATTCCAATTATTTCAGAAAATATTTTTTTTTAAACTAAAAAAATAAGCATAATGGTTGCCAGGCTTGGCAATTTTCGTCACCATAAAATCATTCATGCCTTTGCAACAAAGAAATTCCAGCGTGAAATTAACAAACATGAAGTAGAATTAAACCATTTTTACGCCAAATTAAAAAGTAATTGAAATAAATAAGTCAAAGTGTTACACAAAGTTCACAATTTTCAAATAGTAAGTTCTTTTCGATAACAGGAGTTTAAAATAGACGCCAATTCGTTTTTCTAATACTTTTTCGAATAATAATTGCAACTGATTTAAAAACGTCATTTTGGCTATCACAAGCAGGGTGAATCTAAATACTGCCTGTGTTCCGAAATGTTAGCACCCAGTAATTTGAAAAACGAAAAATAATTGAAATGCATATTATAGTAAAGCCGGTTCGGTTCAGCTTGGGTATTTGCCACCCGTAGAAATATTTAGCGCCGTTAATTATGCCATTATAGCAAGTACAGCTTAGATATTTGCCCGCACAGCAAGATGATATATTTCGCGATGCTAAATAAGCCAATCTGCAAAGGATTATGTATATGAATTTATGGATAACTGTTGTCACGGCAACCGTCCATGAACAAAGATTATCGGTTCTGAGCATATGTAAATCGCCAAATAATGAAAAGTCGCCATTAGTAGCAAGATATAATAGCTGTTCCGTACTTTTATTAAAGAAAACATATGAAGCACTGTTTTATTAGAAATAATTATTAACTATACGTGTAAGTCGCCAAATTACGAAAAATCGCCATGAATGGCTAATACGCAAGGTGTTTCATAGATTTTACATAATTAAAAATAGTGTGAAGCTGTTCCAAGGAACATGCAAGAACGAAGGAATGTGTATCTCGGTAACATTCTATGAGATCCAATCTTTGGGTTTTGTCAATTATGACGAATAAGCCTTATTGGGCCGAATGCTTCATACGAAAAGCGAGTGTAGGGGCTTAGGCCCTTATTAAAATAAAAAGTAGAAAAATTTAGCTTCATATTAAGGCAGGACCCATTAGTGTATCTAGACGCGGCACCATCCTCCCCCCCCCCCCCCCACCGGAAAAAAAAAATCTGATGTATCCAACACATGACTTCCTTGCACGTCTATTAAATCAAAAATGTTTTCGGCGCACTTCATCTAAAATTTTGGTTGAAAGATATAAAATACTGCAGTAATACTAAAGTTTAACGATTTCTAGCCAAATATTTCGATATCGCCAAGCTGAGTTCAATTTGAAAGATTTCCTTCTGACACTTTATTTGGCGATATTTCACCAAAAGCCGACAAACTTGAGATAGTTTGCGAGATTTTGGGGACAACCAAAGTAGTCATTGACCACAGACTTTCAACGAATTGAATGCATCCATATACCTTAATGTATTTAAAATCATTTGGCTCACCCTGTAAAAAAATTCCCAGTCGATTGCTGTCAAAAAAGATATTGAAAGCAGTTAGATATTATAATATAGTTCTAAATACAAAAGTTCAAAATTCTACGGGTTCAAGTTTTAGAGTTATACAAAATAGGAAATAATTTTTGACGCCAAATTTGGCGATATTTCGGCGAAACTCGTCAATGTCGACGACATTTGGCGAGATTTTAAGCATGGACCAACAATGACAGATTGTCGCCAAATTTGGCGATATTTCGCTAAAACTCGCCAAGAACGATTACAAATGGCGATACTTTGGGCATGGACCAAATGACTGACTATCGCCAAATTTGGCGACATTTCGGCAGAACTCGCCAAGGTCGAGGACAGACGGCGAGATTTAGGGCATGTACCAAACAATGACTGACTACAATTGTATTATATTAAAGATGTCCATAGACATTAAAGTACTGAAATTCTTTTCGGTGGTCCTGTAAATAAACTCTCCAGTAGATTGGAACCAAAAATCCAGATGCACAACTAGATGTTACAACAATCTTATATATGAAATTTCAAAATAGTTTTTCAGATTTGAGAGTTAAATATGCACACACGTACACCAAAAGTCGCCAAGCTTGGCGACTTTTGGCATAGTTCTTGAGGGAGGCACGTGACCGTGGTCGGACCATTACCTAACTTATGTGGTAGGACGGTATTGTGCTTGAAATGGATGAATGCCCCTAAAATTGCCATTGACCGTAATGTATTGGAAATCTTTTGAGTGCTCCTGTAGCAGAACTGTAAATGATAAAGACACTTTTTATAATGGAGAAATTCATTTTCTAACTCTTTACAGCATATATCACTTCTGAGTCGTTTGAAATAGCCCAATACCTCTAAAAAACGCTTTGATGAATTTCGGCCCATAGAGCGTAATGTATTTCGAATCTTTTGGGCGGTCCTGTACATAAACTATACATTCGATTGCGACCAAAAGGGGAGGTGCACAACTAGATCATAGAACAATCCTAAATATCAAATCTCAACATTCTACGACCAATAGTTTTTGAGACATGCGAGTTACATACATACGTACGTACAGACGGCATGGAAAAACTGACCACAATAGACTCGCCGCTGGTCAAAATGAGTTGCAGACGCGTTCATATGATCGTGCATGCTAGCCTACGATGCGATGCATCGGAAAAATTCTTAAAATTAAATTTAGAGGTAGTCAAAATCGACTTTTTTGTCGAAATTTGGCCCCCAAAATTTTTCGGGATCACATTACTTCCTTATACTACATACAAGGAAGTAAAAATCAAGTTTGGACCAGAAAAAACTGACTTATTTTGATTTCATACCGATATTAAAACTTACTTAGTCTCCGAATTACTTTAATAATTAGCAGAGGTAGTTTATTAGGGAAATAGTTTTCTCTAATTAGGATATCAATAGTTTTTCTAATTAGTGTATCAATAGTTTTTATAATTAGTATATCAATATCCAAATCAGTGGCGTACTGCAAAAGTCCGAAGCTCCACCGAAAAAAAAAAAAAATTCTGAGGTCCTCATTAGAGCATTAGCTTTTTCTAATTAATATATCAATGTCCTAAAATTTGAATGTAAATTAAATCTTTTATCAAAATTTATCTCCTAAAAGTAGTGAAAAAGTAGAAGAAGTACTGACTACATTTCAAAAATAGTTGTAGCTGATTACATTTGTCAAAAGTTGAACTACATTTTTCAAAAAGTAGTTGCAGTTCGTCACAAAAAAAAGAAAGGCAATTTTTCCCACCACTGACGATTGGGTAGTTTATTGACTTCGTTACCCAAAAGACTTCCAATACGTCTGGACAGCCACTATTTCGGTCATGCCGAAAATCTTGCCAACTATGAATCTTCCTTTCCGTGTGCAGACGTAATTAAAAAACTCGTAATTCGTATTTATTCGCTATAGGTACAAAAGAAAATATTCGCCATTTTGTCTCTACTGCGATGGAAGTGAACATGTAATTCAAGTCGAAGATCGAAAGATTCAACTCGATAATAATTTTTGCCCTCTTACATACACGGAGTGTGAAAACAACTATGCATTACCTGAAAATTTATTTCTGACAGTAAATGTTTTCCAGCAAAACTCATCTGGAATCTGCGAAAATTTTTGCTTACGTTAAAAAAAAAACCTGAAATAAAGTTTCTGCTGAATGTCATAATGGGAAGAGTAAAATAATGTCTAAACTTGGGCCCGAATTACCAAAGTCAGCATCACTTGCCGATTGAAAATTAAAAGAAAAAAAGTCATTTTTTCACTACCTGTGATTGAAAAGGACTGAGCCAACTTGCATCTTCTCAATGTAAAAAGTCTGATGTGGGCACCTCATGATATCATTGTACGTCTATTAAAACATAAATATTTTCAATGTATTTCATGTAAACTTATTTCATTTGAAAAGAGATATAATACTTCAACAGTATTAAGGTTTAGCGATTCCTCGCCAAGTATAAGAGATATCGCCACAAAATGGGTTCAGTTTTAAAGATTTAGTCTTGGTAGTTAATTTGGCGATACTTTGCCAAAAGTCACTAAGCTTGACAATAGCTTGACAGATTTTGGGAACAGCCCAAACAGAGATTGGCCACAGACTTTTAATGAATTGATGATATTCATTGACACCTCAATGTATTGAAAATCTTTTGGGTCCACAGACCTTAATGTATTGAAATTCTTTTGGGTGGCCATATAAATAAACTATGGAGGGTATTAGAACCAAAAAAGGAGGTGCGCAAATAGATGTTACAAGAATCCTAACTATAAAATTTCAACGACTATTAGCTTTTGAGATACGCGAGTTACGTACGTACGTACAGACGGCGTCATTAAAAAAATTAGTTAAAATGGATTGCATACACATATATACGATCATAATACATGCGTACATTGAAATGTCTCACACAAAAAAAAGTAAATTTAGAGGTAGTCGAAATTGATTTTTGCCCATCAAAATCTGGATAAGGAAATTTTTCACGATCACATTACTTCCTTTTACTTTGTACAAGGAAGTAACATAAACCTTCAAAAAGTTGTCTGCAACAAAGTTTAGCAGTATTTTACACTTTTACTGAGATATGGAAACACTTTTTTTTTCGTTTTTATCGTCAGCAAATAAATTTATTTTATGCTCTCGTTGTTTCGTCTGTCAAGTTAAGGATATGCATTAAATTTTGTTTCACAATGCGAGAGAAATGTTTGGAATGTATAAAGGTAGTACTTTATCAAAAACAAGCATTTTTGAATCGTTTTAAAAGCCTAAAGAAGGTAGAAATTATATTAAATCTGAAACATGCTGTGGAAGGCCACTCTATGCCAAATTTCATAAAAGGTTTCAGTCAGAAGTTTCTTAATACAACGAATTTGTATTTATAAGCTATTTAGTTCATGAATAGTTCCCAAAATTTTAAACACTGCCATCTACCTTTTTGAAACTAAATCTATAACATCCGCATCGCATTCAATTCAGATACTTGACAAGCTAACTGTGAAAAAGTACATCTAGATAGAAATTCACGATCTTGTAGCGACCCACATTTTCGGAAATGCTGCAGCATATTATTGTCACTCGAATATTTTCATAAATGGTAATAACTGTGATTGATAGTTATTACCATTGCATGACTCTCTATAGTTTTCTGTACAGGGGCTCTGATTAAGGGTTTATATCATTCTGTAGAATCATTCAGTATATTAAGATTAAAAATTAAGTACTTCATTGGGACTATTTCTAAAGAAACTCCCGAGACTTTATAATGATTTTCTTTGTCGTTGTCTTCTTACTTTGAAAAATTTTTCCAACGGTGATATAAATCTATACATAATATTAAAGGCAACAATGGAATTATGTAGCTTTAAATAATCAAAATAAATATGTCATAACAGGAATATATTTGTGCAGAGCATAAAAAATAAAATTTGCAAAAACTTGTACTCAACAATCAGTGGGCAGGCTTCTTTTCTGTTTTGAATCCATTATCTCACTCTCCAGAAAGTTCTGACTTGCGTCTGGCGATATAATTCTGAACATGGGCAAAGAGGACAAGAGGGAGTCCACCGCATCGGTCCTCTCTAGCTCTTTCAGCTTTTTCAGCAGATGCCCGATGGTGCTGTCCGTTCGCTTTATCCACTCGCTCAGAATGCAAGCTGTTGGACTGAACGCGGGGTTGTCCCCCGGATCGATTTTGGGAAGCTTCTCGGTCATTCCCAGCAGAACGCCTAGCATACACCAGTCCCTTCCCATGGATTCCGGAGGATCGAGGACAGCACAAAGGCACTGGCAACATAAAAGAGGCAACTGTGAAGCGTGGAGGTCTGAAACCAAGACGACGACCGGGCTGTGGTCTTGGAGCAGGGCGGGAGAACTGCCCGATCGCTCTCTGCGTTTGAAACGACCGTCTTCCGGAGAGAAGAAGTCGGGCGATCGGCTGAGTTGCAGCATCAAGGCTTGCTGTGGCAACGACTGCCTCCGGTACACAATGGAATGGGAAGGCTGGCTGAGAAAAGGCGTCGTGTGGCTGTGAGGCAATCGTGAAAAACTGAAGCATCGCCTCACGACTTCTGGATCGGAGTGTCTTCGTTGGCTTGATATTAGCACCTCCGGAGCCCCGAAGAAACAGAGAGAGAGGATTGTTTCTTTGGCGCCTGTTACGTCATTGACTAGTACCCCATAGATGCCGTCCTGCAGCAGGACCCTCATCACGCTTGCTGGCGGATAGGCCATCACTTGCTTCGAGTGCGCTTGCAACTGGGTGTGGCTGAGCGGGTGTCTCTGTACCGGTAATCCCGGACACACCTCGGCAAACATTTGTTCGGTTATGCTGATTAAATCTTGCAGAAAGAAAAAGCTGTGGGGAAGAAATTTAATAGATGATCCTTATTCTAAAAGCGAAGTCAGAGGCGGATCCAAAGATATGCCCTTTCCCTGACAACCCTTAAGACAATGATTGAGCCCATGTTTAACCTGTTTGAACTCACGACATGGTTAAACATGACTTTTAAGATTAAAAATGTGAACACAGGAGGGGGAAATGACCTATCTCCGATTAAATGATTCATCATACTCATCAACCCTTCCTCGAAACTTTTCTGAATCCGCTACTGAACGAGATATACATCTTTATCTACTATATAATATACACCAAGTGAATATTAAAACAACAAACTATTTTCATGTGTAGAGTGAACATAATGAGCTGACTTACCATTCTGCTTTCATGGGTCCGGGACCTCTCACTTTGATTTCATACCCTGTTCCCGTCAAGTCGAGGGACAATATCCCTTCCAAAGGGCCGCTGCAAAATTTACTTCCTCTGTACCACTGATAGAGATCATTCTCTGGATCAGAGTGTTCCATGGACGATCGACGTAAATGCACCTGCGTAAGAAAGTGGTCGTGATTTGTCACAAGTTTACTAACGTAAGCTTCGTTGTCCTCTTCAATGTATCCGTTGATTATCGTAATAATTTACATTCAGTGGCATGACATAAATGTCTGCCGACCCCTGTTCGAAAGTTTATAAGAGCCTTTTTATAAAGTAGGTACTTTTGGTTTTTGTTAGCATTGGACTTTCCCGACATACGAGATAGTTTACTTCTCTATGCCATTATATATACATCTGCATCAATAAAGAAATTTTTATTGTGCATTTTATTGTTTTCTTAAAATAGGGAGTTTCACACTCTATACATGCAAAAAACAGTTTAATATTAATGGTTATTCATTCAGTATTATTTGTTTCCTGAACAAAAATGCTGAACTTTCTAAAACTTACTTGTAATCTAGGAAAAAGGGAAGGCAGAAGATATTTATGTTGACAGTAGAATCTAACGCCGCCATAAGCACTGTACTGGTATCGAGCTGGAACCCACAGGCCTTCTAACGTCTCCACAAAGTTGAAGCAGGGAAACTCGTATTCTATCTCTCCTTCAGTCTCGCACTCGGTACATAGCTGCAGGGCTTCCAAAATCTATCACAATCGCATGAAAATAAACTTAATTTTTTCAGTTAAAGGGTAACAGGAAGGTTTGGACTTTCCTATTGACACCCATGTTAAAATCTACTTTAAATATTTTTGTCCTTAGCTTTGACACAATCTTAAGTGTAAGTAGTGAGATTACGACAGTACTTCGCCTCAGAGGTGAAAGGGGCGTGACTAATAGATGGGTGATGAACAGGTTTGATGGACATGTAATGGAGTGTTTCATAAACTTTTTTCACATGTATAGATTGAAATTATCAAAAGTTTCAGATGGCATAATCTTAAATGTATTAAAATCAAAACTATGTAATATTTCAATAATAACCTCCACGAGATAGCAGCCCATTACCAAACATGTATTTATGGGCTCGTTTGCATGTACAAAAATGCGGGGTGAATGCCTAACTTTCGCTGCTTTCTACTCCGCTTCCCCTACATAGGGAAAAAAAAAATATGCGGGGCCGAAAGATTCCTAGGCTAGTGAAAGATAAATGCCGTAAATGCAAGCATGGCCTCACTTTCCCATGATGCACTGCGCGCACTTTCCCACAGATAAACCCACTTGAGTTACTTAGAATTGTAAATGGTTTTAAAAGTTGCTAACTTGGAAAACATTATTCATATTTTTTATTATTAAATTAGCCTTTTTTTTTTACTTACATATTATAAAATTTTACTTCCTGTAAAATATTAGAAATGTAAATATACTCTTTCATTGTAATTTAATATTCTAAAAAAGGGTTCAGAGAGTTAAAGAGAATAAATTTATCACATGATAATATACAATAGAAGAATTTAAAAAAAAAAAATGGTTTTTTCGTCGAAATTGGCCCCCGAAATTTTTCGGGATCACATTACTTCCTTATACTCCGTACAAAGAAGTAAAAAGTATTTTATTAAAGATTGAAAATTGGTACAAGATGTGTGACCCAGGGGCGTAGCCACGGGGGGGGGATATCGGGATATATCTCCCCCCCCGAAATTTTTTTAGATTAGTGATGAAATTCCGTCTATTTATGCACATATAAGTTCATATCCCCCCCCCGAAAAATTTTCCTGGCTACGCGCCTGGTGTGACCTAATAATTTGTACAAGAGTGTGATCTAATAATAAGAATTGAAAAAATGCAACTCAAAAAGGTTCGTAATACTAATAACAAAATAAGTTTTTTTAAAGTTCAATAATGCATTAATACAAGGTCAATATTTGTACAATGTACAAATTAATTACAATGTGCAAATTAATTTTTTTTTAAACATCATTATTTTTAATTCCTTGTACGAAGTATAAGGAAATAATTCGATCGCGAAATATTTCGTGAGCCAGATTTCGACGAAAAAACCACCTCTAAATTTACTTTTAAGAATATTTGCATCTCATCGTACGCTAGTATGCACGTATAAATGCATGTACAGCCCATTTAGACCGACCGCGAGTCTATTTTGACCAGTTTTTCCATACCGTCTGTACTTAAGTACGTACGATGTAACTCGCATATCTCAAAAACTATTGGTCGTAGAATGTTGAAACTTTATATTTAGGATTGTTGTAACATCTAGTTGTGCACCTCCACTTTTGGTCCCAATCGAATGAATAGTTTATCGACATGGCCGCAGGGACCGATCTACACACTTGGGGGCCCAGGGCACAGATAATTTTGGGGGCCCCTGCACAAAAATTTTCCGCAGAATATTACTTAATTAAATTAAGCTAAAACCAACTATCATTCCTAAGTTAACAATACGTAAACATTTACAAATCAGTAAAATGTCACGACATATACCGACGACAGAATTTTTTCAGAAGTTCACGACAGAATTTTTCGATTTTGAAATGTTTTTATGGGTATTTACAGCCGTCACCACAACTTTGAAAAGATAAAAGGAGGAGCATGCTGAGGTGTCTAAACGAATTTGCGAATATCGAATTTATCGAATGTCGAATCGAATGCATAATTTCTAGCGTTACAAGTTGCATTAAATTAAAAATAATGAATATTTGTGATGAAATGAAGTAATCAGAAATCTTTCTCCTGAGAGATAATTTTAGTAGCTATTATGATTACATAAAAGGAAGTTTTGGGGGCCCCTAAAAATCGGGGGCCCAGGGCACGTGCCCCGAATGCCCCGCCGTAAATCAGTCCCTGCATGGCCGCCAAAAAGATTTGAATTACATTACGCTCTGTGGGCAGAAATTCATTAAAGCGTATTTTAGAGATTCTGGCTATTTCAAACGACTCAGAAGAGATATATGTTGTTAAGGATTACAAAAGGAATTTCTCCATTGAAAATAATGTCTTTATCACATAATTCTGCTACAGAAACACTCAAAAGATTTCCAACAGATTACGGTCGGTCAATGGCAGTTTTAGGGACATTCATCCATTTCAAGCACCAATATCGTCCTACCATAGAGTTAGTCAATGGTCCGACCACGGTCACGTGCCTCTCTCAAAAATTACGCCAAAAGTGGCCAAGCTTGGCGAGTTTTAGTGTATATGTATATGTATTTTCATATCTCAAAAATTTTATTAGTAGGATGTTGAAATTTCATATATGAGATTGTTGTAGCGTATTTCTAGTTGTGCATCTCGATTTTTGGTTCCAATCAACTGGAAAGTTTATTCACAGGAACACCCAAAAGAATTTCAATACATTAACGTCTATGGTCATCAGCAATATATTATGTCTGTAGTCAGTTATTGTTTGATCCATGCTCAAAATTTTGCCATTTGTCATCGACTGTGGCGAGTTTTGCCGAAATATCACCAAATTTGGAGCCAAAAATAATTTCGTATTTCGCATATCTCTAAAACTTTTAACCGTAGAATGTTGAAGTTTTGAATTTAGAACTATTGTAACATCTAACTGTGCATCTCTTTTTTCATTTCAATCGATTAGGTAATTTATTTACAGGGTCAGCTAAATGACTTTAAATAGATTAAGGTCAGGGGCGTAGCCAAGGGGGGGGGATTAGGGCGGTTCATAACCCCCCCATGAGGAATTTTTTGCCATACAAAATGTATATTATTCACTCCCTTATCACACAGCCGTATAAATATATGTGAGTTGCAGAAGTAGTAACCCCCTCCATGAAAAATTTCTGGCTACGCCACTGATTAAGATGTATGAATACATTCAATTCATTGAAAGTCTGTGGTCAATGACTACTTTGGCTACCTCCAAAATCTCGCAAACTATCTCAAGCTTGTCGGGTTTTGGCGAAATATCGCCAAATTTAGTATCAGAAAGAAATCTTTCAAATTGAACCCAGCTTGGCGATATCGGAAATATTTGGCTAGAAATCGTTAAACTTTAGTATTACTGCAGTATTTTATATCTTTCAAACAAAATTTTAGATGAAGACAAAATTTTGATTTAACAGACGTGCAATGAAGTAATGTGTTGTCCACATCAGATTTTTTATTTGAGTGATTTCTTAAGAACTTAAGATGTAACGTGAATAGCAATGCATGCCAGTTTGCCTTAGAAAGACCCATGTTTGAGTAATATTTATCAGAAAAGTATTTTTTGATTATAGGTAATAAAAATCTGATGTATCCAACACATGACTTCCTTGCACGTCCATTAGATCAAAAATATTTTCGACGCACTTCCTCTAAATTCATTTGTTTGAAAGAGATAAAATATCAATAATAGTAAGGTTTAGCGATTTCTAGGCAAATATTTCGATATCGCCAAGCTGAGTTGAATTTGAAAGATTGCCTTCTGACACTTTATTTGGCGATATTTCACCAAAAGCCGACAAACTTGAGATAGTCAGCGAGATTTTGGGGATAGCCAAAGTAGTCATTGACCACAGACTTTCAATGAATTGAATGCATCTATACACCTCAATGTATTCAAAGTCATTTGGCTCACCATGTAAATAAATTCTCAGTCGATTGCTGTCAAAAAAGATATTGAAAACAGTTAGATATTACAATAGTTCTAAATACAAAGTTAAAAAATCTACGGGTTAAAGTTTTAGAGTTATACAAAAAAGGAAATAATTTTTGGCGCCAAATTTGGCGATATTTCGCCAAAACTCGCCAAGAACGATGACAAATGGCGATACTTTGGGCATGGACCAAATGACTGACTATCGCCCAATTTGGCGATATTTCGCCAAAACTCGCCAAGGTCGAGGACAGACGGCGAGATTTTGGGCATGTACCAAACAATGACTGTCTACAGTTGTATTATAATGAAGATGTCCATAGACATTAAGGTACTGAAATTCTTTTCGGTGGTCCTGTAAATAAACTCTCCAGTAGATTGGAACCAAAAATCGAGATGCACAACTAGATGTTACAACATTCTTATATATGAAATTTCATAATAGTTTTTGAGATTTGAGAGTTAAATATGCACACACGTACACCAAAAGTCGCCAAGCTTGGCGACTTTTGGCATAGTTCTTGAGGGAGGCACGTGACCGTGGTCGGACCATTACCTAACTTATGTAGTAGGACGGTATTGTGCTGGAAATCGATGAATGCCCCTAAAATTGCTATTGACCGTAATGTATTGGAAATCTTTTGAGTGTTCCTGTAGCAGAACTATAAATGATAAAGACACTTTTTTTAATGGAGAAATTAATTTTCTAATTCTTTACAGCATATATCACTTCTGAGTCGTTTGAAATAGCCCAATACCTCTAAAAAACGCTTTGATGAATTTCGGCCCATAGAGCGTAATGTATTTCGAATCTTTTGGGCGGTCCTGTAGATAAACTATTCAGTCGAATGGAACCGAAAGGGGAGGTGCACAACTAGATGTTACAACAATCCTAAATATAAAGTTTCAACATTCAACGCCTAACAGTTTTTGAGATATGCGAGTTTAATGAATTTCGGCCCATTGAGTGTAATGTATTTCGAATGTTTTGGGCAGTCGTGTAGATAAACTATCCAGTCGAATGGAACCAAAAGGGGAGGTGCACAACTAGATGTTACAACTATCCAAAATATGAAGTTTCGACATTCTACGCCTAATAGCTTTTGAGTTAGGCGAGTTTAATGAATTTCGGCCCATAGAGCGTAATGTATTTCGAATCTTTTGGGCGGTCCTGTACATAAACTATCCATTCGATTGCCACCAAAAGGGGAGGTGCACAACTAGATCATAGAACAATCCTAAATATCAAATCTCAACATTCTACGACCAATAGTTTTTGAGATATGCGAGTTACATACATACGTACGTACGTACGCACAGACGGCATGGAAAAACTGGCCACAGTAGACTCGCCACTGGTCAAAATGAGTTGCAGACGCGTTAATATGATCGTGCATGCTAGCCTACGATGAGATGCATCGAAAAAAAATTTTAAATTAAATTTAGAGGTAGTCAAAATCGGTTTTTATGTCGAAATTTGGCCCCCAAAATTTTTCCGGATCACATTACTTCCTTATACTACGTACAAGGAAGTAATATATTTAGAGTAATAAACTGTGAAACGGAAATTTTAAAATTAATGTAAAGCTGATTTTTGAGAATACTGAGTTTTTTACTTGTTTAAAGAAATTAATTTATTATTTCATTTTTGCCTTTATGTGAATAACATTTTTGCTTAATCTTCTGGGACATGCATTTAAATTTTTACTTGTGTGACATTATATAAATTTACTGCTACAATGAATATGATGAAATAGTGAGTAGCATATATTTTTTAAAGGAAGTTTTGCTATTTTCTTCTATAATAATTTTTAATGTTTATAACTACAGTTTATGATGATGTAAACATTAAGGTAATGGTTTATGAATGTTAATTAAATTCTGTAATTCATGAGAAATATTATTTAAAATAGATCTCTCTCGCTAGTTCTCATTCAGAACTTCGTACTCTTCGTACAGATAAAGGCCGTAATTATAAACAACTCCCTTATCACACATCGATCTCTTAAAAAATTCTGAAGTTCCAGAGAAGTTACTGAACATAAATGGAAAATGTGAATGAGAAATAAATAGAAAAAAAAACACATTTTTATAACTTACTAGCTGAAGTACCCGTTCTTCGCACGGGAATGAATGGACTTTTTGATATTACGATTTGTGGTGATTACTATTCATTGTAATAAACAGATATAGCAAAATTGATATCGCGTTATATTGTGTTCAATAATCATGCATACCGAATTTCAAGGCAATCGTTTGTACGGTGCAGAAGGCGATGCGACGTAGCGCAATCTAGTGGCGAGTTTTAGCAAAACGGATATGGCGAAAATATTCTTCGCATTCAGATATCGATGTATACGAATTTTCATGAGGATCGGCTGAATAGTGCTGAAGTTCATGTGTGGACGCAACATCGAGTGGCAAGTTATAGGAAAATGGATAGCGCCAAACTCATTCCCGTGTTCAAATATCTATGTATACCTATTTTCATAGCGATCAGTTACCATCTAGTAGTCAGTTAACCATCTAGTGATTAATTAAAGTAATGATTTGCTACAGCGCCGTCAAGTGGCGAGTTGTAGCAAAATAGATAACGCCAAAATATTCTCATTGTTGAAATAGCTATGTATACTGATTTTCATAACGACCGTTTGAATGGTCAGGAATTTGGCATGCTGCAGGGTCATCTAGTGCCGAGTTAAAACAATAATGCATTGCAGTGCCATCTAATGGTGAGAAACATCAAAAGGAACACAGTTAGAATATATTCTTTGTGCTCAAATGTGTAAGTATAAAAAATTTCATGCCGATCAGTCAAACGGTATAGAGGTTGATGCGTTGCAGTGCCATTTAGCGGCAAGTTACAGCAAAATGGATAGTGAAAAATATTCTCCGTGTTCTAATATCCGCGTGTACCAAATTTCATCGAAATGGGTTGGACGATATTCGCATAGCAAACGGCTAAACGGAATAGAATTCGACGTTCTGCTGCGCCACCTAGTGGCAAGTTAGAGGAAAACGGATAGCATAAAAACCTTCTCCATGATAAAAGACTTAGGTGAACCAAATTTCATGGTGATCGGTGAAACGGTGCTGAGTTTTTCAACCTCCTACACACATACCAACATTCATTTTTATCTATAACCAGTCTTATTATATATACCAGTCTCAAGTAAAATCCAGTTTCAAATCTAAGCCTCGCCAAAGTACCAGCATACGCCATTTTGCAAGAGTTTTTTCAGGAATCATTCGAAGCATTGACTTAGCAGCAATCAAAATGGGAAATGGTTCGATCGCCAGGCATTTTTTTGAAAAGTGGAATCCCTTAATACAGCCTCATTTTTTAAATTATCAACTATAACATGTTTTATTCATCGTTACCTCGATGTACTAAATGCGAAGATTTCAATTTTCTGAAATTTGGCGGATTTCCCCTAAGTTAAATCAATGTACTCAATTGGCGAGAATCCATTTACATCGCTACATCGCTTTTTAAGCTACATCGCTTGATTTTAAGCTACATCGCTTGAAATGCCCTAATAACTGCATTATTTCTGCACGGATAGTTAAAATTTAATGCTGTATTCTAAAAAAACCTATACACTTGTTTTCAAAAATGCTATTCCCTTAAGCTCTCAGTAAATTGCGCCGAAAAGCCTAAAACTGTGCAAACCGCTAGAACTCACTTTCTAAAAATCGGCCTATCAGCCACTTTATTTTTCGCCAAACTAAAAAAATTTACATATTAGTCTCGGAAATCTTCGATCCGCATTGTTTTGCGTATAAAACATTTCATTCCTGCTCTCATTTCTTATGCGCACACGATATTATAATTAAAAAAATAACCTTACAAATATAAACTAAAAAAATCATTATTATTCTTTTATTTTCACTTTATGAATTTAAAACATTTTATTCGGCAAAATCGCCACACATGGCAACCAAGATCTTATTTCACACTTTCACTACAGGGGTTACAATTACATAAAGCTTTCTTCGTGGAGAACATAAAATATCTCTTAAATTCCGGGAACGGGTGGACTTTCAAAGTTTTAAAGTGGACTATCATTTATTCTATATTATTTTACATATATCTGTGTAAAATTTCAGGCTGACAGGTCCATTTTTGTGGAATTGTATACTACCCAAATCAACAAATTGACAAACAGAATTTCATTTTTATTTATAAGATAACCTACGCTTGTTTTTAAAAATACCCTCTCCTTAAATTGCGCCAAGCGCTAGAATCATAGAAAATCTGACACACTTTCAGATTTTAAATACGCACTAAAGTGCTATATCTAAAAAGAGTTATAATCCATAGGTCTTCCCTATTTTCGTTCCTTATTTTATTAAGTTGGAAAGTGTATCATTATTCATGAGTGTGATTAAACAAAATTAAAATTGATATTTCTAACATCCTTTTTTCTGGATGTAATATATTAGAAATAGATGCAATAAAGCTGCTCAGAAAAATGCACAATTCCAACTGAATGAAAATTTCAAAAACTTATACGCAGGTGTATTCATAACCCAAATAGCAGACTATTAAATTACGATAAATAGCGCCAAGCGTTAGAATCCTCCTCAAAATCGCACATCAACCCCTTTTATTTTTGGCCCAATTAAAAAGTTGCACATTTATTTTCGGAAAATTTCCAAATTCTATTTTTCTTTTGAGTATAAATCATTTCATTCCCGCTCTGATTTCACATGCACACGATATTTTAATTTAAAAACAACCTTACAAATAATCTAGTCAAAATAAAAAAAATCGTTATTCTTTTATTTTTACTTCAAGAGTCTGAATCATTTAATGAACTGCCAAATGTGGCAACCTAGATAAGCTTAATTGTCGCTTAATGCACTATGGGGTTACAATTACGAAATGGCGGAAAGCAAAAATTAGATTTTTGCGATACGTTTTTATCGATTCCTAAAATAGTTCGAATTTTGAAAAAATCGCTTCGAGGTGTGTCGGGACCTGTCATGGAGAATTTCCGTTCAAAAATTGGTAGGTCTACGATCACCCGCTTGCGAGCTATACGCGAGACACAGACAAACAAACAGTTTACACACATTGTTTTATTAATATAGATACCAGTCTCAAATAAAATCCAGTTTCAAATCTAAGCCTCGCCAAAGTGCCAATATACGCCATTTTGCAAGAGTTTTTTCAGGGAATCATTCGAAGCATTGACTTAGCAGCAATCAAAATGGGAAATGGTTCGACCACCAGGCATTTTTTTTGAAAAGTGGAATCCCTTAATACAGCCTCATTTTTTAAATTATCAACTATAACATGTTTTATTCATCGTTACTCCGATGTACTATATGCGAAGATTTCAATTATCTGAAATTTGGCAGAATTCCCCCAACTAAAATCAATGCACGCAATTGGCGAGAATGCTGAAGATAGATCGCTTGAAATCCTTTAATAACTGCATTATTTCCGCACGGATCATTAAAATTTAACGCTGTATTCTAATAAAACCTTTGCACTTGTTTTCAAAAATCCGTTTCCTTAAGCTCTCAGTAAATTGCGCCAAGCCGGAAACAGTGCAAACCTCTAGAACTCACTTTCTCGGCATTTGAGCCATTTTATTTTTTCGCCAAACTAAAAAATTTTAACATATTAGCCTCGGAAATCTTCAATTCTTATTGTTTTGCGTATAAAACATTTCATTCCTGCTCCGATTTCCCATGCACACGATATTATAATTTAAAAAAAAATAACCTTACGAATATAAACTAACAAAAAAAAAATCATTATTATTCTTTTATTTTTACTTTGAGAATTTAAAACATTTTATTCGGCAAAATCGCCACACATGGCAACCACGATCCTTATTTCACACTTTTTTCACTACAGGGGTTACAATTACGGAAAGCTTTTTGCGTGGAGAACATAAAAAATCTCTTAAATTCCGGGAACGGGTGGACTTTCAAAGTTTTAAAGTGGACTATCATTTATTCTATATTATTTTACATATCTGTGCAAAATTTCAGGCTGATAGGTCCATTTTTGTGGATTTGTATACGAATCAAATCCACAAACAAACAAACAAACAAACAGAATTTCATTTTTATTTATAAGGATTTCTTTTAAATGGCGCGGATTTATGATATTTAGTCCTTCCCTTACCATTTTTTTTTTTCCTTGGTTGCTTTCCATGTCCTTAGATTTTTCATTAATATGCTCTTCAGAAGGTAGATATATCTTAAATATATGTGTTTCCAATTTATATATGCTATTTTTTATCAAAAGATGATGAATGCAAATGGTCTTTGTTTGATATTTTATACAACTGAAAAATGAGAAGAGTGATGGCCTTGCACGATTTGTATGCAGGGTATCCCAAAAATGTCGTAACATGCTTCGATTGTTTATCTATTAGAGATAAATGGGCAATGTGGGCTGAAAAAAAAAAATGTTCAAAATAAGGTAGGAAAAAAGACCACGTTCAAAAAAAATCCTCTCTTTAACCCTTTAACGCGCAGTGTTCCCTCTCTGGGAACACCAAACTCTGACATTTTGACTGTTGCCAGTCACGAAGAATAGATTGGATTTCTATAAAAATAGTTGCGGGTGACCTAGCTCCGCGAGAATCCTTTACTTTTTAGCACGTCATTTCAAGTAAAAAAAAATTGTCACGATTATTTTTAACAGCACTGACATCTGCTGAATGCGAGAACAGCTGAATAGATGACCCAATGCTGAAAAAAGGGCAGGCACAGCCAGCTGCCGTCAAAAAAGGGTCTCTAGATCTGTGGCACGCGGTGAACGTTTCGATCGTCCGCCATCTTGCTGGTCGTTAAGTCGAGCGATGGCAACGGCTGCCCTTTTTTCAGCATTGGGAAAGGTTTGCGGCTCAAAGGGTTAATTTTCAAAATTACACATTTTAAATTTGTATACGAACGCCGTAGAAGAAAAATTCCCAATTAGTAAAATGTGCCCTATACACTAATGAGGTGATATTAAAATTTGAGAAGAAAATTCAAGAAAGTGTCACAGATAGGAAGGTAAGAATATGCTGACTTAAACCACGTTTCAATAGCTCTCGAAAGCGGTTTTTAACAAAATTAGATCTAGGAACGCCCGTCGGAGGAAGCAGTGGAATTCATTAACTCCTCCAACCAATTCATTAAACAAAGATGAGTTGATTACGTCATGCCATTAATTCATTACGGTTCCACTAATCACATTGGGTGATTTCGTCATCATACAAGGTTATGAAATACTCGACCAGACAAACAGCCACGCCCCTTGCAACTCCGGAGCCTCCGTGACACAGAACTGTCATAATCTCACTATTAATATATCAGATATAATGTTTAATATTTCATTCATATATATTTGTTAATGAGCTACTTCCTATCTAGTGGACGATTTTGTATATTATTGAAATATTATATATAGTTTTTAAATTTTAATTCATTTGGAACATAATTGAAGATTATGTCATCTGAAATTCTGATAATTTCTTTATACAAACGAAAGAAACAGAGTCAAATTCGGAGTTTTAATCAGTTCAAAAATATCTTAAATAGATTTTAACACAGGAGTCCATGGAACCGTCCAAATTCCTCTGCTACCCTGGAAGGATAAATTTTATTCAAAACCAATGTCTATCGAAAATATATAGTACACATATTGTAAAGTTAAAGAATTTAAAAGCTATTGGTAGTTTTTTATTTTTTAATTCGCTTAAATTTACGGTACATGAGTTCAGATTATTAATGCTAGAACTATGTTGCATTTTTGCACATTTTTATTCGCTGTTTATTATGCACATTTTTATTCGCTGAGGATAGTTTTCAACCTGAGAACTGACTGCATACGTATGTGCGTTCTTTCAGCTTCAAATTTTACGGAAATGACTTTATTTCGATTTTTTTTCACCCCGAAAACCAATAAATGTACATTTGTATTTAGATAATTTTTCAAACGAAAAAGCCTGTCGCCTAATTTTTAAGTAGCGGTGAAACGCATTTTGTTATGAGCAAAACGCTCGAGAAATTACTCCAATTAACATTTTTACCACAAGTAATTCTGGTCCATCTGCTTCAGGGAAAACTAACTGCACATCGTCAGCTGAATAAATGCCGGTAACGCGGGCCTTGTCTAAACTCTCTTGAGATAGGAAGTAACCCAAGATAGCACCACACAGCCAGCTAGGGTCTAGAATCACCAGATCTTCAGCACCGCACGACACATATATCACCTAGAGAAATGAACACCATCAGAGGAATTTCGAAAATATAAAAACTACTCGATGCCAAAAAAAAAAAAAAAAGGAAACAAACAAACAAGGCAGTAGACAAAAGTACAGGGCGCCCGAAAAGTCCTTGCCACATTTCAAAATTTCACAGAAAAGCAACAAATTGTTGTATAAATATGCGGTTCGCACAGTAATACTTCACGGAATCAAGAATTTATTTTTCTATCTTAAAACAAATTACTTCCAAAATGTGTTCATAGATGACGCTGCATCTCCAGTTTTGAGCAATGAGAGCCAATAAGGACTTCAGTTTCGAACAGCATTGACGGTGCGGGACTATTCATTCTACCTAAGGCGACTACAACTGAGGAAGCGCATTGCGTAGGTTGATATTTCGAATCAAAATCCATAACTGGATTTCAGAAAATGCTTCGTAGCATGTTTAAGAAAAACCCTCCGAGTCGAAACAGCATTTTGGCCTGGCATGAAAAGTTTTTAGAGACTGAAAGCGTGTTAGGCAGGGAAAGAAGTGGTCGGCCACGAAGATCGGATGAGACTGTACAAGACATTCGGGAAGCTTACTGTGACGGTACAGCGCCACCTGTGAACACAATTTGGAAGTAGCTTTTTATGATGTCAAAAAAAAAAAAAAAAAAAAAATCGTGAACTGTGATGTATTATTGTGCAAACCGCATATTCATACGATAATTCGTTGCTTTTCTATGAATTTTTTAAATGTGACAAGGAATTTTCGGATTCCTGTATTTTAATACAAATGTTCTTTTATTTAAACATAACATATAATAAAACCATATTTCCATTCATATCGCTCAGTAATTATATCAATGGAATACATATGCTCTGCCCATTAATTAACCCTTTAACGCGCAGTGTTCCCGCTTTGGGATCACCAAACTCTGACATTTTGACTGTTGCCAGTCACGAAGAATAGATTTGATTTCTATAAAAATAGTTGCGGGTAACATTGCTCCACGAGAATCCTTTACTTTTTAACACGTCATTTCCCGTAAAAAAATGCCCACGATTCTTATTAACAGCACTGACATCTGCTGAAAATGGAAGAATGAGAGAACAGCTGGATAGCTTCCCAATGCTGAAAAAAGGGCAGCCGTTGCCATTGCTCGACTGGCTCGAGCTGGCTGTGCCCGGCACAGTCAGCTGTCGTCAAAAAAGGGTCTCTAGATCTGTGGCACGCGATGAACGTTTCGATCGTCCGCCATCTTGCTGGTAGTTAAGTCGAGTGATGGCAACGGCTGCCCTTTTTTCAGCATTGGGAAAGGATTGCGCCTCTAAGGGTTAAGGATAATTTAGAATCATGCAAAAATCGAAATTTCAAGTAAATATTTCGCTTGTAAAATGATCACACACATCTTGAAGAATAATATGCAAACTACAGGAAGCCGCCAAATGGTACTGACAGTATGTCACAATGACGAAAGTGTAAGAGAGGAGTATACAGGGGTGTCCCTAAAAGGTGGTAATGGGCTTTAATTCTTTATCTAGAGATACTTGGACAGTGTCAATCAAAAAAAAAAAAAAAAAAAATGTTCAAATAAGGTCGGAAATGAGATTCCGTTAAGAAAAAAATTCATCTCGTTCATTTACAAAAAGTTACACTTTTTAAATTTGTATACTCTGTACAAAAAAATTGCCAATTAGCAAAATGTGCCTCATACACTTATGAGGTGATGTGCCAAATTTCAGCCTTTCATCAGAGATATCTTTAAAGAAAGATGATCGGTGGCCTAGTCTCGTGAAAACGAGTTTCAATCAATCCTGTCGATTTCAATGAGCTATTCCAAGCTAACTGAAATCGCAAAAGCTACAAAATTATTTTGCTCGTGATGTAATCTACGACGAAGCCTGTTAACCCCTTTTTAAACTCCTGAGATCAAAATGACGTTCATCTCACTCGCGATACCTTACTTGAATTATTGAGAGCAAAATAATTAATTACACGTTGTTCACAAATCCACATTACTGTGGAAATTTATTATTTCGCTCGTGGTATGAATTTTATGTCTAAGCCTGTTAACTTAAATGAATTTCTTATGCATTTTTTAATTCGTGACATCAAAAATCTCACTTTGTTAACTGTGTTCACTACGTTCAAATCGGATATTTAAGCAGCTTCCTGCCCTAAAAATTGCTAAAAATCAGAGAACGGGTTAATTTTCAGAATTTTAAAGCCACTTATGCCTCCCCCCCCCCCCCCATGGATTTCTATACTGGACAAAGAAGCAGCGTTACCAGTCTGGAGTGTGCAGTACTGCTTATGAAGAATCATCCCGAGTCTTCAGCGCTATTAGTACATTTTGTGCACCAAGATCGTGAAACAGTTTTCATCTCAAGGAGGTAGGAAGCCATACCTCTCCCATTATTTGCAGCTGTTGTATAAGCTCTTTCATGTGCTCCTCGCCGGCCAGCGCATTCACATCAGCGTGCACCTGACGTATGAAGTCCTTCCACGGCAGGGCAGGGAACGCACTCTTCGACTTCTTCCACGAACCCAGCTGCGCGCAGACCGCTTCCAAAAATCCCGTGCTCTTCGGAAGACCCTAAAGATAAGGATTTCCTACACAAGAGTTCATTCAAATGTCATCATAAGTAGCCTATAAGACTTTTACATAAAGTACACACATCAACGCGCACACGCATCAAAAAACAAACAAAAATTAATTCGCTTACGAAGTGTTATAATATCCAACTGCGTATACACAACACTGGGTAATCTATCTAAACAAAATTAGACTTTTGTCTGTACATTTCATGGAATTCAAAAGTTTTGCGATTTCTATCAATTTCAAGCACCTGGGAATCCGGTAAGGCCCTCAAAAAAAAAGTTTGTCTGTCTGTCGTTCTGTCCGTGACGCTTTTTTTTTTTTTGTTTGTTCAAGCATCACGTAAAAACGACTGAAGCGAATGATATGAAATTGGGTGTCATGATAGGTGGTCACTCAACTTAAAACATAGGCGTCGAATTTTTAAAAAATCTTGATTAGATTTTGAGATTTTGCGAAAATTGTTTCAAACTGCGTAAATTTGTGTTCGCACATCACGTAATAACTGCAAAGGTGAAAAAATGATATTGGGTGAAATGATAGGTGGTCACTCACCTTAAACTATAAACATCTAATTAAAAAAAAATACATCAGATTTCGAGATTTTGCGAAAATCGTTTAAAACTGAGTGAATCTTTGTTCACGCATTACGTAATAACGATTAAAGCGAATGATAGGAAATTGGGTCACATGATAGATGGTTGCTCAACATAAACTATAGGTGTCCCATTTTTTAAACATTTTTATTAGATTTTGAGATTTTGTGAAAATTCTCTCAAAATACGTTTATATTTCTTCAAGCATCATGTAATAACGACTAATACGAATGATACGAAATTTGGTGATATTATAGGTAGTTGCTAATCTTAATTTATAGGCGTTGAATTTTAAAAATATTTTGATTACATTTTGAGATTTTGTGAAAATCGTTTTAAAATGCTGAAATTTTGTTCCAGCATCACAAAATAATGACTGCAGGGAATGAAATGAAATTTGGCATGAGTGACATGATAGGTTGCTACTCGACTTAAATTCTAGGCTTCCAATTTTTCAAAAATATTGATTAGATTTTGAGATTTTGCGAAAATTATTTCAATATGCGAAAATATTCGTTCGCGCATCACATAATTACGACTAAAGCGAATGAAATGATATTACTTAGTTACTCTCTAACTTGTAATATTTTAACAATACATAAAAATTATAACTTCGCTTTCTTTACTTTTACAACATACTACATCCATTCTGTGTACTCCTACAATGCTGATAAAAGTTCTTGCTTTTTGGAAATTTGCATTCAGTACTAACCCGTCAAGGACGGGTACTTCAGCTAGTTTTACTAAGAAAATACTTGCATGAAAGCCTTGTTTCCTAGAGATTTCTTAGAAATGGAATGATTTCTTTTTTAAAGTGAGGATTGTACGTTCACCATAAATATTAATGTTATTATTATTTAAGTTTCTTAATTCTCATATCACAGACCAATGTTAAACAAAATCGTGGTCGATAATTAATGGAAATAAGTTTTTATGTAATGCCTATTCAGTGTCATTATCAATATATATAATACCCTATAGAGATGAGATGGGCTCAGCCCAAGCCCGAAAGCCCGAACCGGGCTCGGGCTCTGTAATTCACAATTGCGTTCGGGCTCGGGAAAATTTTCCATTTTATTGAACAAACTCCTTGAAACAGATTAAGAAGTTATTCACAGAAACTTAAGAAGTTATTCATGTGAAAAATAAAAGTACTTATAAAAAAAAATATAAGAACGGCGGCTTCTATTGCTTAGTGAGACATGAGATCGGACATTATTTCATAAACATGGATATAAAGAATTAGAAAGTGCATTAAAAATTTGCAACTATATTTGTCTTTAATTTGCACAGACGGCAAAATTTATTGTATTCTATCAAAGAATTACTTCTTTGAATTTTATGGAATTTTAATGAATTTTATTTAGCTTTAGCTGAAATTTCGGGCTCGGATTAAAAGTCTGCGGGCTCGGGCTTCAAAAAATGAGCCCGAACTCATCTCTAATGCCCTAACGAATGCGGTACCAAGGTTGATACACTTGATAATGGCAACAGCTAAATTAATGACTATGTCATTTTATCTCTCAACACCCTTTATTGAAAAATGTGTCCAAAAAATGCGATATAAAAAACCGACATAATTTTACATGTATTTAAATACTATTAGTTCACAGCAGCTTTAATCTATTGTTACAATACTTCGTAAGCTGTAGAGTATGCATCACATGTATTTTTTACATATATTTAAATACTATTAGTTCACACAACAATTTTAATCTATTGTTACAATATTCCGTAAGCTGTAGAATATACATCCCATGTATTTTTCTATAAATAGGTTACACTCCTAAAAATTTCAACATAGGGTTACCAGGCGAAATACGCGAAAGATGAGCGATAAAATGACATAGTCAATTAATATCGTTTTAATATGGCAATAATGAAACTAAAAAATTAGGGGGGTTCAGGGAGATCCCTGGCGAGGCTCGAACAGTCGAGTTTTTTATTATTGTTTTATGTTAATTTAATAATCATACGTGACAGTTTGAATGACAGCATCTTTTGAATATTCTGTTTTAATCTAAATGTAAATTGATGAGGTTTGAAATTAAAGCATTCAATGCCATGTTTTTAAGTGTGTAGATAAAGAGTTTCATATGACGTCATACAATTAAAATTTTGTAGTTCGTTACTGGTTGAAATATAAGAAACAGTTGAATTAACAAAAAAAAAAAAAAAAAAAAAAAAAATTACAATTAACGATAACAAAGCGAACAATATGCTATGTGTTCAGCAACTCACGTGTGCACCCACTGAATAAAGTGTTCCATTGCAAGACGAATTTCTTTAATCTTTTCGAAAAAATTACTAATTCTCTTTTACCACACATATTTTCAAAGAGGGGCCCTACAGCGATGACTTAGGGTTACTGTCCCTAGTAGCAAACGGTCATCGGTTCCTGAAATGCAGATGATCGGACAGGGAGGAAGCGCAGCGAGCGCCATGCAAGGTTCTTCATCGCGTCGGGGGGCTCTTATCTCGGATTTTGCTCGGGCATGTCCTCTCCCGAATAGTAGGGTGGGATCATCGGCAAGAGGGGAAAATTGGGCGTAGAGCCGTTGTAAAGCCGATGCGATTGGAGTTATATTAATCTCGAAAGAGCAAACACCTTGCAACTTAGGATGTGAAGCCTATGACCTTTGATAAAAGTTTTAAACTGAACAATCGATAAAAATTGGGGTATATCCCAGCTAGATAAATTTTTTTTAAAGTAAAAAAAAAAAAAAAAAAAAAAAAAGCAAATTCGAACTTCTTCCTCTTCTCTTTAAATTTTAATGCTGCCATCTGAACTTCATTTTTCAAGCTTCCGAGACTTGGTTTCGAACTGGAGAACTAATGATTGGTAGCCGGGTATTCTAACCACTAGACGGAGTCTCGTTACTGGCGAGATTAAAATTTGAAGTAATTGTTGTTTCAAGTTCGGAATTGGAATACTTAAGTTTCAACTTAAATAAAACTAGACTTTTCCTGCGATTTCTATCCGTTTTAAGCATTTGAAGCCTGTGTACGGCCGTTAAAAAAAAAAAAAAAAAAAAAAAAAAAAGTTTGTCTGTCTGTCGTTCTGTCTTTTCGCACATCACGTAAAACTGACTGATTAATGATTAAATAAAATTTGTTGACATGATAGGTGGTCACTTAACTTAAAGTATAGGCTTCGAATTTTTAAAAATATACATTATAATGAATATTTTAAAAATCTCTCTATAGATTTTGAGATTTTTCGAAGATTGTTTCAAACTGCGTAAATTTTTGTTCGCACATCAAGTAAAAGTGACTAAAGCGAAAGGAATGAAATTTACTGACATGATAGGCAATTACTCACTTTAAGCTATACCCTAGTAGCAATAACTCATCGGTCGATGAGAGGCGGGTGAGATAAATCCGAGGAGAAGGAGCAATGGCCGATCAAGGCTTTTCATCCAAAAGAGGGGAAATTTCACCGGAAACTGGTACAAAATGTCCGCTCGGGGGACCATAAAGCCGATCATCGTTTCCCGATGACACCGATGAAATAACGAAAAGAAACCGATAAACTGTTTAAAATATATTTGTTAATAAAAAATGAACGACTGGCAGCAAAATTTTCAAAAAATGTCCGTTCTGTTTATTATATTTTCGTTTTTTGTATGCTAAATTTCCGTTTTTCTGAAAAAAAAAAAAAAAAAATTCTTTCTCCCCCGGACCCGAACATTGAGCGTACTGATTACGAGATAAGCGCGCTACCCCTAGACCATCGAATCTTGTCATGTACAAGGCAAAGTGTGAAGTACCGGTTATTTTAGTCTCAGATTGGGACTTAGGGTGAAATTTTAACAGAGTGTTGTTCAGCTATTATTAATAATAGTCAAATTATTCGATTGGTAAGAAATTAATTTCACTTTTTACCAATGTATGTAAGTAGCAACAACATTCATAATTAATAATTAAAAAACAATATTGCCAATTGTATAGGAATTTTAGTGTGATTTTAACTTTCATATTTCTTGGACAACTTTTAAAAATTAACTGATTTCTCTTCTTGCTGTTTACATTAAAGAGGTTTCAAAAGAGTTGCTCATTGTAATGAAGTTTCCGTTTTTCTTATAATGCAGCTGACGCTCAAATAGATTTTCTTTTCTTTTTTTTTTTTAAAATTATTTAAATATTACAAACGATTTTTATATAATAAATACTTACATTTTTTTGTAAATATTTCTTTTCAAATTTAAATTTTGTGGGAGGGGGCAAGGGGGGGATACCCCCCCGCCCCCTCCCAACCCCAATACAAGAAATTTGAAGTAAATTATGCGATTAATTCAAGAATTGTTCAAATTTTCCCTTAGATTATGCAAAGGCACATCTAAATTACGCAAATATTTATAGAGAATTTGGGTAAAGTGTAAACTACTGGGGACACTTGCAAGGCCCGTTGACTATAGAGCTGCAGTTTCGGATAAGATATTGTTTTTCGGTTTCCCATCGGCGAAACTGCTCGTCTAGATCACTTCTATCCATGAATAAAAATTCATCTATTGCAGATTAACAAAAGTGCACTTGCCGATGACTGAATTCTACGAGTCGATGAGTTAACGATGAGTCGATGAACGACCGAGCAGAAAGCAAGCAGTCATTGCTACTAGGGTAATCGTCGGATTAAAAAAAAAAAAAATAGATTTTGAGATTTTTTCTGAAAATCGTTTCAAACTGCGTAAATTTTTGTCGGCGCATCACATACGACTTAAGTGAATAAAGCAAAATTTAGTGACACGATAGGTGGTCGTACAATTTAAACTATGCCCCTAAAGTTTCTTAAAATTTGGATTAGATTTTGAGATTTTGCGAAAACTGTTCAAACTGCTTAAATCCCAGCTAGAAAATTATTGCACTTCTTGTGCAAAAAATTTGCATATAAAGTGAATATTTTGAATACTTTGAAAAGTATACACTTTTTGTGCACAATTTTTCACAATATAGAATATTCACTTTTTAGTATGCATAAAAACTATATATAATTTGCACAAAAAGTGTATGCTTTCAAAATATTAAAAAATATCCACTTTTTATGCACAAATTGTACACAATCTATACTTTTTTTGCAAAAAAGTGAAGCCATTTCTAGCTGGGTATATTCATCTCGGAAGAGCAAACGCCTTGCAACTTAGGATGTGAAGCCTAAGTTGCAGCTTTGGTGAAACTTTTAAACTGAGCAATCGATAAAAATTGGCACATATATCGTTGATTTGCATATTAGCTTGTTTATTTCTTTTATTGTATCAGTAATTCATGTACTTTCATATGCATATATAATTTTATAACTAAATATCATTTTCTTCAAGGCTGTTCTAGGGACGAATGCAAGTTTTTGAATGAAATGTCATTAAAAATTTACACAAAGAAAAATTTCTTATATATATATATATATATATATATATATATATATATATTAATTTCGCACTTTTTCAGGAAACTTTCAGAATTTTTAGTCGCTGACAAATTTTGTTTTAAAAATATTCCTTGTCTCCACTCTTTGACAGAGATTGACTAAAGCAAGGTGCCCTTTTAGCTAGCACAAGATAAATACATACAGGAGAACACGACAAAGCTAAGAGCAGGAAGAGGACAACATGATTCAGCATTTTGTCGCCTGTCTTGTCTTCCCGCGTAATAGCTTAGCCAATCAGCAACCTTAAAACAAACATATGGTGTGCATATTGTGCTCTTTGCACATTAATGAAGAACGGAGATATCGAGCCGTTCAGCTACTTGGTAGAAAGACCGATATGAACCTGTTTGCTCGCTTTACCCTTCGCAATCTTGAAAGCGCCTATCAGATCTCAGTGTAAAGATTCGATCATCGAGAAAAGATGAACATACGAAAAATTAAGGATGATCAATAATGATCAGGCGATGAATAGCCGATGCACCCATCATAGTCCTGGTAAAGCCCGAGGAAAGATTGCTGCTAGGGTGTGTTTTTTGGGCCTCTCAAAAAACCAGCGGTAGCATATTTTCGAGAGGCTCCACCCCCCCCCCCCGTCACTCACAGCGATGGCCGGACCCAAGGATGTTTTCTTTCTTTCTTTTTTTTTTTTTTTTTTTTTTTTTTTTTAAGTCTCGCACAGAACCAGCGACAGCATTTTTTCTAGGTTGCCCCCCACAACGATAGCCGGACCCAGGGATGTTTTTTTGAATCTTGTGCAGGACCAGCGATAGCATTTTTTTAGGTTGGCCCCCACAGCGATGGGCGGACCGAGAGATGTTTTCTCGCAGAGGACTAGCGATATAGCATATGTTACACGTGACTCAGTATATATTAATTTACTGATTCTTTTGCCGTTCTTGATTTGAAAAAAATTATTCATAACACGTTTTTCATAAATTATGTACCATACTTGAGTAATTTTTATGTTTCTTACATTCTCTTTTGTCTTTCGAAAACTGCTTACATGAAAACAATCGTATCGTATTATAATCGTATCGTTTTAAACGTAACTAATTTTTAAAAGTTCCTTTAAAATCATAGTACAAGCCGCGAGTTGCGCAAACTTTGTTTTGACGAATTGCGAAAGCAGAATTTATTGCATCCAGTCTTGAGATCGTCTATTAGTTGAGAAAGCTTTGAGAAATTCTTGGAGTAACCATAAAGAAAGGCGACGCGAAAACTCGACATTTCAGCATCTATTAGGAATCTCGCAAAACTGGGCACCACTTCTGCATTTTAACCTCACTGAGGTATTACACCAACAGAGATCGATGCAAGCGAAATTTAGGCCCCTTTTACGGCCCTTTCACAAAATTCAGTCGTACTAGACATACTTATTAGAGTTATGTTGTGAAATGTTTGCAGGAGCCACTTCCGATTTCGAAATTTTTACATTTTAAGTATAGGAAACTCAGTGGCGGCTCGTGGGATACAGCAAGTACAGCCAGGCTGCACTTGAAATTATCAGCCCATACTTTAAAATAATTTATTCTACTAATTTTCCTAAATTCAGATTAGAATTATGGAATTCCTACGGTAAATTAAAAAAAATCTCAAAAAAAAAAAAAAAAAAAAAAAAAAAACGTATTGTGGCCGGATCGCTCATTCAGAAAAAAAGCACTTTAATCTTCCCGCAATTCCATTGGGAAAATCTTCGGTTCAGCCCAGAGCGCTGAAAAGAAAATTGGCAGCACCGTTGCCATGACAACGATTACATAAGCAGTCCCTCCGGCATTAGGCTATAATGGAGGTGCGCAGCTAAGACTCAGCTCATGACAGATTTCCAAACGTTGGCAGCACCTGTGGATTCGACTCACTGATTGGCTCGAGAAGTGAGGGAGGGGTAAGGAGAATATATGTTCGGAAAACTCTCGACTTTATATTGCTGAATTTAACAAGAAGGCAAGTCTGAATAGACGCTTATGAATAGACAATTACCCATCAAAGCAGTATTATTTTTAAGTAAGCAAGTACTGGCTTTTAAAGAGCTTTTAAAAGCTCTTTTAAAGGCTTTTAAAATTATTGATATCTGAATTAAAACAACGCCTTTTTATGAGGGCATCACTGACCGATTCGCAAGTTTAAAAGAAAGGAGGTTTGATTTGACCTATAAAAAATAAGTAAGTTTTCTTTTCTTTTTTTCTTTTCTTTTCAAGTTATCGTTACAATAGAAAATTCTAAGGAAACTTCGAATCAGACACTGATTAATGCAATTTTGAGGATAAGAGCGGCTGGTTGAAATTTATGTCCATTTTATGGAAGTAAAATTGGATCTCTTACATTTTTTATGTAATTTCTTTTTTTTTTCCTCGGTGAGGGCTTAATCCGCCAGCTTTCGAATTCAGTAACAAGGATTTTCCATTCCTGTCCGGAGGAGGGGGGGGGGGGGCTCATATGCTTCCGGCTGCACTAACAGTTTTGACAACGGGCCGCCACTGGGGAAACTAACTTGTACTTGCCTGTGTCACTTTATCCTTGTTGAAAGCAACGTAGCTCTTGAGAGCTTTCATTGCCGGCGATCCTACAACATGTGCATCCAGCACGAAGACAGTGTCGTGGAGCTCGAACAGATGGCCGAATTTCTGTTGAGCAGCCTTCAGCACCGAAGATGCCTCGCCACTCACGTATTCGCCAGTGGCTGCCACCCTATGGCAGGAAGCAGTGTCTGCGTGAGTAGCCACCAAAGCTACTCGTGCAGCCTTGCCGCTTTTACCGCAATATCCTGAAAAGGTACGTTCGTGCATAATTAGTAGGTAGGTTGTATTAAAAACTTTGCATAATAACACACATAAACATGTCCTCTCTCTCTCTTTTAAGAAAGCAGACTTCAGATTACTTCATTATAACGAAAAATTATTCCCATGGTGAAATAGTAGCGCTTGGAAATTCCTCTATAAGTATAGAAGATATTGCCAAGCGGTATTCGGTCTTTGGATCTTATTTTATCGTCAAACTTAGCGATAAATCACAAAAGTGGCTAACCTTGGTGATTTTTGACTTACAATTAGCACAACCTTATAGGAAACACTATATGCTTTAAAAACATGTTTCCCCCCCCCCCCTCCGAATTCTCAGAATGAAAAATAGAACTTCATCAGAACTTGACCAAATTAACATGGGCTACTTATAAAGTACCCCTTTTGTATGAAAAACGAATTATCGAAATCAGCCCACTTGGTAAAAAGAAGTTATCACTGAATAGACATAAAAGACTGTGCGCGCACAGCCAGCTGCGTCAAAAAAGGCTCTCTCGATCTGTGGCACGCAATGAACGTTTCGATCGTCCGCCATCTTGCTGGTAGTTAAGTCGAGCGATGGCAACGGCTGCCCTTTTACCAGCATTGGGCAATAAATCCAGCTCTTCTCGCATTCTTCCATTTTTCAGCTGATGTCAGTGCTGTTAAAAATAATCGTGACAATTCTTTTACGGGAAGTGACGTGCAAAAAAAGTAAAGGATTCTCGTGGAGCTAGATCACCCGCAACTATTTTTATAGAAATCAAATCTATTCTTCGTGACTGGCAACAGTCAAAACGTCAGAATTTGGTGTTACCAGAGCGGGAACACTGCGCGTTAAAGGGTTAATCTCTTGTACTCTAGCTCCGTGGTCGGTGTTGCGAACTCTGGTAGCAAAAAAAAAGTGGCTGTAAAAGTGGCTAGGAATGGCCAAAAATGTTTTCAAGCTGAGAAGAAAAAAAAATAATTCATTCGAGTTTATTTCTAAGTGCTTGTGCTGGTGAAATATGTTTGTTTGCACGTATTTTTTGAGTCATTTGGACTTTCATTTCCGATTTACAAAAGACTTCGATATTGCCAGTTGACCAAGATCTAGCCACAAAGTGGCTAAATTGGCAGATCTATCTACACAAATGGCCAGATTTAGCCACTTTGTTGCTTGCTAAATTGGTAACACTGCCCGTGGTCATACTAAATAAAATATGTGCTACGCATTTTAAGTAGGATTATATTTTTCAAACCTAGAGGTTCCTGGGGTGCAATCCTCGACTGTAGGAATGACAACCAGAAGAGCACCTGCTGCACTTGGATCTCGTAAACGTCGCTGAGCTTGAAGAATATAAGATGAAGGCAATTGGTATTGCCGATGAAATTATCGTACACAATGTAATAAGGTTCGTGACCAGAAAATTCCCACATGCTGATGTCGCCGATACCTATAAAAAGATTCGTCCACGTAAGACAAGAACATTATAAATTGTACCGTTCACAAACCCTTTAACGCGCAGTGTTCCCGCTCTGGGAACACCAAACTCTGATATTTTGATTGTTGCCAGTCACGAAGAAGAGATTTGATTTCTATAAAAACAATTGCGGGTGACATAGCTCCACCAGAATCCTTTACTCTTTAGCACGTCATTTCCCGTCAAAAAAATATTGTCACGATTATTTTGAACAGCACTGATATCTGCTGAAAAATGGAAGAATGCGAGAACAGCAGGATAGATTGCCCAGTGCTGAAAAAAGGGCAGCCGTTGCCATCGCTCGACTTAACTACCAGCAAGATGACGGACAATCGAAACGTTCATCGCGTGCCACAGATCTAGTGCCACAGTGCCGGGCACAGCCAGCTGCCGTCAAAAAAGGGTCTCTAGATCTGTGGCACGCGATGAACATTTCGATAGTCTGCCATCTTGCTGGTCGTTAAGTCGAGCGATGGCAACGGCTGCCCTTTTTTCAGCATTGGGCCATCTAATCAGCTGTTCTCGCATTCTTCCATTTTTCAGCAGATGTCAGTGCTGTTAAAAATAATCGTGACAATTTTTTTTACGGGAAATGCGCTAAAAAGTAAAAGCATTCTTGCGGAGCTAGGTCACCCGCAACTATTTTTATAGAAATCAAACCTATTCTTCTTGACTGGCAACAGTCAAAACGTCAGAGTTTGGTGTTCCCAGAGCGGGAACACTGCGCGTTAAAGGGTTCAACTCTGGAAACAGATCGAACTAAGACAGGGTGTCTACCACAAAAAGTAAGCTTGATTTCTTGACCTTTTCTTGACTTTTTCTTGATCTTTTCTTGACCATAACAAATACGAAACTCTAATATCAAAAATACATCGTGGCAGGGATGCAGAATATGTTCTATCCGGCGTTCTAGGATTGGGGGAAATTTTGCAGAAAAATATGCAACTGATTTTGATTTTAACAATGAATCACAAAATTCTTCGAGTTTTTCTTCCCCCCTTCCCATTTTTAAAGAGTTATTTTTTTTTCAACTTTTTCACTGATCAGCCATTTGCTTTCAGTTAACTTGGACCAACTGCTATTTTGTAAACATGTATGTAGCTTGTACATTGTACATCTTTTTACATCTATATTAACACAGAACTTATGAAAGTCTATAATATATCATAAAACTTTTGGGAAATTTAAGTTATTAGCTATGAAACATGGGGATCAGTGATAATTATAATTTAAAGTGGAATCCAAGTTATTGTTTTTAAAAAAGAAAATGTGGAAAATAATCAAAACACTGAATTTAACAGGGAATGAAGGGAGAAAAAAAATTACACTTAAATCCAACAATTTTAACTTTTTTTGAGGAGAGAAGGTGGATAACTGATATACTTTTCTCAAGGTTTGAAGACACATACTTGCCAACTTTTGAAATTCCCAAGGAGTAAAACAACACGCATTTGACATATTGAAATATTGTCAATTCACTATACAACTATTTGGCAGACAAATTTTTTGATGATTTCTGCTAAATAACATGTAAATGACATTTTAAATGAATTTTATAAATAGCAAACGAACAGTATTTTAATATTTTCCTATAAAATAAATACATGAAAAACTGTTAAGTTTTGTCTGTCACAAAAGATTAGAAACTAAGAATTTGAATGAAATGGGAAAAGCGTAGTTGAGTCGCTAATCGTGACCTAGTGCTTAATTTCTTGACCTTTTCTTGACTTTCGTGACCTTTTTCTCATTTCTTGACTTTTCCGTGACTTTCGTGACCTTTGCATGATGGTAGACACCCTGTAAGACTCGTGTCAGGTGAGTAGTTGAGTTCTAAGCTTTCCAACTTCCACCATTGCAATAGGAAAGGAAAACTGTTTGCGACATGACAGTCAGCGTTGCCATGGAATACGATAGGGGGATTTTGCAATAAACGTGGACGTTTGCGCTGCATAGCCGGACACAGATGGTGCTGCAGAAATCGGCGTCAGTAGACGAGACGCTGGGCAGGGAGGATTAAAGTGCTCTCTGGCGATTTGGCGTGCAGACAGACTCCTTTGGTAAGAGTCGTTTCTCCCGCTGTTATACACTGCACGCTAGGGGTTGCCGCCCGCAAGTTGATCCGCGAAAAAGAGTAGAGTTAAAAATTTCATGTTCTTTTCCTAATATTTTATTATTTTATTTGTTTATTAATTGTTCTAAATATGTATTTTAATGCATTTAAAATTGCAGTCTAAAATTACAAATCTAAAATTTTTATTCATATTTAAATGCATGCATTTAAATATGAATAAAAAATTTTAGATTTAAGGTAATATGTTACGGAAATAAAAAAGAAACAGTGGACAGTTAAAAAGCAATAATCATTTGGCTTTTCTATGAAATTTACATACGATTATAGAAAACCCTTCTTTATTAAATGTTTAGTCCGGGGTTTTAGCAATTTGTAGATATGGATTATAGATGCCACATAGATAACCTCTTCGCAGATAAACTCTTCGTGTTTAAATCTATATGTTCCCATGGATGTAGATTGAAGCGAGGACGAAAATTGGATTACTGATTCTTGTAGGATACTGAAAGATTAATATGGGCTAGCAACAATGTGTGTAACAACAAAGAATAATAACCGTTCGTCTTTGTAACGCTAAGAAAGTAAATGTTAAACTTTGTGTAAAGTTCATTTACATATAATCTATATTTATAAAATGCTAAATTCTTTTAACCAAACACAAACTACTAATTCAATGAAAGAAAAAACTAATGGGTATTCAAGAACGATTTTTTAAGACTTTCTTTTGACCATTTTGTTTCAGTGAAAAATTAATAAGGTATATAGCTAAAAACTTAAAATTAAATGAGAAAGCAAATTCTAGATAATTTTTTTACTGTTGACTTTGTTTTAAACCGCAAAAGATTTATTATTTGTTTTAAATACAACTTACTGTAATTCAGTCAAAACATTGTCTATGTATAAAGACAGGGGGGAAAAAATTGAACGGTGAAATCTGGAAATTTCTTGTATTGTCAATGACATTTTGTCTTTTTTTTTTTCCCAATGGCAAAGGCAAGACAAGGGAAAGAAGTAAAACATTCAGAAAAAATAAAAAGATAACAAGAAAACCGTAAATAGCTGCGAGTTAAAATTTTATGCTCAAACGTTGAATTTTCCATTTCAAAAGTGCTCCGTGACTTAAAATGTTTGACCACCTCTGACATAAATCATATTTTCCATTCTTGTTATTACATAAATAAATGTGTACTTTTTTAAAGCCCACCCCCTTCCCCTCTAACACCTTAGTTCTATTCCATAGCAGTGACAGAAACGGATTATTGAAATGGTGTATGTAAATATACTGCAACATTAAATACAATCAAATATATTTGTAGAACAATCAATATATAAATAAAATCATAAAATATTAGGAAAAAGAACAGAACATGGAATTTCTAAAGCGCGATTTCTCATTTTAATCTATAATAATAAAAATGAATGTTTGTAAATCTGTCTGTCTGTATGTGTGCAGTCTCCAGACAAACCTACTGCACGCAGAACTCTGAAAATTTGAATATATAAGCCGATGAGTCCGATAATGTGCACCTGAGAATCAGAATTTTAAAATTTTAATTACTTTTTTAATTATTAATTAAAAACCGTTTTCAGGATGCCATGCTCGGCGAGTTTCGCCAGCATGATACTGTGAAACAAAATCGCATGCATTGGAAAACATGAAATGGCACGGAAATTTAGTCAGTTTTGCGCCAATCTATATCAATAAAAATGAATGTCTGAAAATCTGCATGCGTGCGATGTCCAGAAAAAACTACTGGAAGCAGAACTCTGAAAATTCGAACATATGAGCCCATTCCTTCGGTAATGTACACCTGAGGCTCAGAATTTTGAACTTTTAATTACTTTTTAAATTATTAATTGAAAACCGATTTTAGATCGTCATGTTTGGCGAACTTTGGCCTCATGAAAAGATTTATGCTTGAAGTGAGTGGTTACCGCAAAAGTAAAAAACCGTTTTTTACGTTGCCATGCTTGGCGAGTTTCGCCCGAATGCTACTATAAAACAAATCATTTGCATTTGAGAAGCATGAAATGGCACGAAAATTTCATCAGGTTTACGCCAAATCTATCTATCTCTATAATAATAAAAATGAATGTTTGTAAATCTGTCTGTGTGCGGTCTCCAGACAAATCTACTGCACACAGAACTCTGAAAATTGGAATACACTGCTGGCCATCGTAAATGCAACACCCTGAAGGAAGCATGCAAATAATATGAAATTTACAACATGCATTAGCTGAGGTGAGATATGCAAATGATTAGAATTTCAGCGCAGACGCACATCAAGCGCGCCTGTGGCGCCACCTCAAAGCGCTATTTAAGGCTTGGAGATTTCGACGTTTTCAAGTACAGCAATTGTGTTTTTCTTGCTTTTTTTTCAAAAAAACGATAAATTATGCCTCGTAGGAAACAACGATCATCTTTTGATCAAGTATCCGAGTTTGACAGAGGAAGGATAGTGGCATACCGAGATTGTGGGTTATCTTTCAGGGAAATCGGTCGTCGTATTGGACGAAACCAAACAACTGTGATGCGGATATGTGATCGTTGGGTGCAGGAGGGTACGACGGACAGACGTGATCGACCGCATCGACCTCAGTGCACCACGTCACGTGATGACAGGCAGATTGTACGCATGGCAGTGACGGACCGCTCAGTCACATCACGAACCATATCACAGCAGATTCAGTCTGTAACGCATCATCCAGTGTCTGCGCGTACCATTCGACGTCGTTTACAGCAGAATGGTCTGTCCGCAAGACGTCCGTTGCTTTGTCTACCTCTGACGCGGAACCACAGACGTCTCCGCCGCCAATGGTGCGATGAAAGAAGGATGTGGACGACAGAATGGAATGAAATTCTCTTTACTGACGAGTCACGCTTCTGTATGCAACACCACGACGGTCGGATTCGAGTCTGGAGACACCGTGGAGAGAGGATGCTGAACAGCTGCATTATGCACCGTCACACTGGTCCTGCACCGGGTATTATGGTATGGGGCGGTATCGGATATCTCTCTCGCACTCCTCTAGTACGCATTGCCGGTACTTTAACCAGCCAGCGCTACATCTCCGAGGTGTTGGAGCCAGTTGTCCTTTCTTACCTTCAGGGCTTGCCAACAGCCATATTTCAGCAGGATAATGCACGGCCACACGTGGCACGCATTGTCCAAGGGTTCTTCGTCAATCACCAGATTGAATTGCTTCCCTGGCCGGCGCGCTCTCCGGATCTTTCGCCGATAGAAAACATGTGGTCCATGGTTGCTCAACGACTGACCCAGAGTTCATCCCCAGCTGTCACACCAGATCAACTTTGGCAACGTGTGGAAGCTGCTTGGTCTGCTGTACCCCAAGAACACATTCAAAGTCTCTTTGAATCAATGCCGAGGCGTGTGGCAGCTGTGATCTCCAACAACGGCGGCTACTCTGGGTACTGATTTTGGCAGGAACCACGCTTCATAGAATGCTGTAAATTTAATCATTTGTTACTTGGTCAACATGTTATCTACACAATAAATTTTGTTGTGATATCTCTTGTTTTTCTTGGTGTTGCAATTTGGGTGGCCAGCAGTGTATATAAGCCCATGAATGCCGATAATGTGCACCTGAGAATCAGAATTTTAAAATTTTAATTACTTTTTTTAATTATTAATTAAAAACCGTTCTAAAACGGAAATTTTCTTACCCTGTGTTACGAATTTTGGGAGCAACCCGCTGTTCTGGGGTTTAAAATAGTTTAAAATTCGTATTCTATGCGTTAAATAGTTAAATTTTGCTTTTTGTTGCATTGATATGTAATGTTCTGGAAATCTCGGCGTCTATGGGTCGTAGGTCTTCGAAAACCTAATTTTGGGGACTTATTTTTAGCGCCAAATTTGGCGATATTTCTTTATTTGGCGCGTTTTTCCTAATGGGGCCTTTTCATGAAATTTTTTTATGGTATTTAATACGTTTAATGACCTAACATTTCCTAATTTTCAGAAATTTAAATCGAAAATTGCGGATTTTACATGATTATTTTGTGAAAAATTGTTCTGCCATTCGAATACTATGCGAAACTCCCCTTCCGTTTTTTCAAATGGGAGAAATGTGTGACGTCACAGCAGTGAGTTGTTTTTAGTGGTGCATTTGTAAGTACGTACCTGAAACTCTGGAACCATTATCTGCACATTCTTTTATATAATTGCGGCCTAGAGTACTAATCTGGAGTTGCAGTTTACATGTCAGATTTTGTAAATCGCATAATTTAAGGGGTTCACGGGCAACGCCGTGCGGGTCTGCTAGTAAACAAATAAAATCATAAAATATTAGGAAAAGAACATGGAATTTCTAACTCTACTCTTTTTCGCGGATCAACTTGCGGGCGGCAACCCCTAGCGTGCAGTGTATAACAGCGGGAGAAACGACTCTTGCCAAAGGAGTCTGACTGCACACCAAATCGCCAGAGAGCACTTTAATTCTCCCTGCCCAGCGTCTCGTCAACAGACGTCTGCGTTGATAATTTGTCCTGCAGGCACAGCTTGCGTCACACCCTCCACGCAACCCATCGTGCAAACGCCCTATAAGGCAATGAACTTTCATTACAGGCTTCCAGTAGCCCTCGATAGCATTCTGTTGCATTTTTGCACAAGCAGCTTCTATTTTAAACCACGATCGCTGATCACTTTTTGAAAACATGCTTTAGAGCGATGGAAACGAAACTCTTCACTGTAATGCCACACAACTGTCTTTTTAACTAGATAGACCCCCCCCCCTTTTTTTTCATTCTACACATCGACAACAGCACCATCTCACCGCTATCATATCCTATTTGAGTAAGTACGCTCTTCTGCGAGTTTCTGAGTTAAGTTGCCACTATTCAATTTACAGCCCTCGTGTATATATATATACACGTTGCCCGTGCAATGGAAGGGAAATGCCCATTGACCTTATATATAGATTGTAAAGGGAAGGAATGTGAATCCTCACGCTTCAATGATAAAAAAAAGTACAAGGGACTTCCCGCTGCAATGAAAAAAAAGTGAAGTGGACACCTGATAGCGTACAGAGGTTACTGAGAATTAGACGTGGCTAGGCTTGAATGTGAATCCTAGCACTACAATGATAAAAAAGGGACATGGGACTTCCTGCTGCAACGACAGCAACAAAAAAGAACACGGCACCTGATAGCTTACAGAGGTTACCGTGAATTGGACGTGGCTAGACTTCTCCCCTTCTACCTGTTTGTGTTCTAACAGTCTTTTATCGCTAATACTTAAGCAACTACTAAAAACAAATAGAATCCAGTCGTCGGTATGAGATTGTAAAGGGAAGGAATGTGAATCCTCCCGCTGCAATGATAAAAAAAAAGGTACACGGGACTTCCCGCAGCAACGAAAAAAAAAGGAAATGAACAGTGGACTTGCCAGCGTACAAAGGTTCCCGAGAATTGGACGTAGCTAGGTTTCTCTCCTTCTGCCTGTTGTGTTCTAATAGTCATTTATCACTAATACTTGCGCACCTCATAAACTAATTATTTTTTATTTGAAATCCAGTAAGAATCACTGGAGGCAAATCATTGGGCATAATTACAGTAGATAAGAACTTAAATAATGATAGATGAATTAAAAATCCAGGTTTTTATAATTATTTTATTAAAAATCTAGGTTTGTTTAGATGTAATGTTCGCAGTGGGTTTAATTTATTCATAAATATTTTATGAGGCTCTAATTATTTAGTAACTATCTTCTCGAGGAATTGATATTCCGTGTAAAATACTATCTTCAAATTCTTCAAGAGTCATACTTCCTAATGCAACGATTTCAAATAAATCTCGCATGTTTGTTTATTTCTGACGGATTCTACTTTTAAGTGCAAGAACAACCTTGAAAAAATACCATATGAAAAAAAGAACACCGTCAGTTGTCTTGGAAACGCTTACCCACCACACCTCACACAGGACGAAAGGGGGGAAATTTGCTGTTTCTTCAATCACGGAAGGGAATTTTAACCTGTGATGTTTTCAGAAAAAAAAATCTAATAAACATTTCTGCACGGTTCAAAATTTAAAAGAGGGAGAAATAAATGTTTAATCAGCTGTAAAAAGGTGGAAAAATTTTGTCCGTTAGGCTTTTCGATGCGACAGTTTAAAAATAGCATATTTTTAAAAGCAGTACATTTTCTTCGAAACAGGATTTCCTTTAAAAAATTCCCAAAAATCGGCAAATGTAAGTACGATTTTGTAACAAATTGTATTTGAAAAAGAAAACTCTGTAGTTTCCGATGATATAAAAAATATAGTATTCGGACAGAAATTGTGCTCGCGTTAACGTAAAATGCGAGAAAAATGGCCAAAAACCTTACAAAACATAAAACAAAAACTATTAATCTGATTAATTTCTTTATTACAGCATTAGCTTTCTCTTGTCCTATTTAGTCAGCGTGCCAAATTTGGTCCAGATCCGTCAAAATGTCTGGACGCGTATAGCGAACAAACAAACAAACAATATATATATATATATATATATATATATATATATATACAGGGTGGTTATTAATTAACGTGAGGTGTTCAGAGTCCTCTAGCAAGTAAAGTATTGGACGAAACCTAACCAAATTAGATGAGCATGCATAGCAGACCATGGGATTTGGATTTCAAAAAAAAAAAAAAAAAAGTAGTTCCAAAATTTGCCACTGGGGCAATTTTGGCGCTGCAAAAGTGCCCCAGAGGTCCCCCGATCTCAATCCTTGCGATTTTGGTTGTGGGGATTTCTTAAAAGTGTTGTTTATCAAGGACATGTCTCCGATATGGCAACGTTAAAGGATCGAATAACGTTACGCGTGAGGCAAATCAACTCTGATATACAGCGAGCGGCAGTAGAAAATATCGCGCATCGTATGCAGTTCATGGAATTTACCAATGGTGCGCATATTGAACCAAATTTTTAAGTAAAATTGGTGTTTTCTGTATCGTTTGTCAAAAAACCATTCAAAAATTACGCTAATACACTTTTGAAGCGCCAAAATTGCCCCAGTGGCAAATTTTGGAACTATTTTTTTTTTTTTTTTTTTTTTTTTTTAATCAAAATCCCATGGTCTACTACACATGCTCATCAAATTTGGTTAGGTTTCGTCCAATACTTTACTCGCTAGAGGACTCTGAACACCTCACGTTAATTAATAACCACCCTGTATACATACTTTACCCCTCTTTAAAATTTCTTTTTACAAGGGGCATTCGAAAAGTAAGTTACACTCGAACAATGTAGGTCAGAAAACACTTTATTGAGGAGTGCGCTACAATACAATATGATACACATAAAGCACATATTTCTATACATAATCGTCCAGTCGCTGCAGACATTTGTTGGAACGTTCCACCAATCGTTAGATGCCTTGATGATAGAATATCGCTGCTTGATCCCGGAGCCAGCTTAGAACAGCTGTCTGAACCTGGCCATCGTTGGAAAATTGTCTCCCACCCAAATGCTCTGTTGTGGGTTTCCCGAACACGTGAAAGTCGCAGGGCGTCAGGTCGGTACTGTACGGAAGATGCTGCCAGACCTTCCATCCAAAGCTGCGAACCAAATCCTGTGTTGTGCGCGCCTTGTGAGGTCTTGCGTTGTCATGCAAGAGGGCAATCCTTTGCTTAACTTTCCACGCCTCTTGTTCTCCACAGCTTTGCGCAAACATCTTAGTGTGGGCCGTGGTAGCCCAGTGGTTAAGGCGTTAGACTCGTAACCGAAAGGTTGCGGGTTCGATACCGCGTACCACTAAAGACCATCGTGCACATGCGGTGTACGTGCACGTTAAATCTGTGGTTCCGAAAGTCATCTCGGCGGTCGCTAGCAGTTTCCGAGGGGTGCCAATATTCAGAAGTCCCCCACCTTCTGATGAGGTTCCAAATTGTGGCAGGAAATTCCGGGAAGGACATATATGTAGCTCTAAACGACACATTCAGTGACGCGAGCTGTTCTCTCCTGGCAAACACCAAGCATCTTAGTGTTCCGCAGTATGATTCAGCATTAATGGTTGTCCCCTTCCGCATAAACTCGGTGTAGACAACTCCTTCGCAATCGAAAAAAAAAATCTAACCAGAACTTTACTCGCAGATGGGGGAACTGGAATTTTTTTCTCACAAAGACGTGGAAAGGCGACGATGAGTGTCTCCATTCCATCGACGCTTGCTCCGTTTCTTGGGTGAAGTGATGCACCCATGTCTCACCACTCAAGAAATCATTGCCTTCCGTAGAGTAACGTTGAAGGAATTCCAGGGAGGCCGCAGACCTTGCTCCTTTGTGTTCTGAACTCTGAAGAAAAAAGAACCCATCGTGAACACAATTTGCGATAATCCAGTCGGTGACGGACGATGGAATGAGCATTGCCAACAGATATTCCCAACTCCTGTGCAATGTGTGCGACGCTCACTCAGCGATTGTTGCGAACAATGTCTTCCACTCGCTGCACCGTGTCTGGTGTGCTCACTGTTGCTGCCCTTCCTTCCCTTTCCGCAAGCGGTTAAGTCTGTGCGACCATCTTCAAACTGCTGCCACCATTTCACGATGGCTGGACGTGACACTGCGTGTGGTCCATATACTGTCGTTATTTCACGATGAATCTCTGTACTCGTGAAGCGTTTTGCCCACAAAAAACGTACTGCTCCGCGTACTTCAACGCTGGAGTACGCTTCCAATTTACGAGCCATTTCCTTCTCGCACTACGCACCAACGACTGTCACTATCCGAATGAAATTACTATCGTTGGAAGCCGTGGAACTGAACTATCGTCTGCGCAAGCTTCAGTCTTGTTTCGCAATGTTACCATCCGTGGTGGAATAAGTGTAACTTACTTTTTGAAAGCCCCTTGTAAATAACCAAGCACTTCTATTAAAAAACTTTTAAACAAAAAAGAGATTTTAAAGTTTGTTTTAAAGCCGTTCAGTAGCCTGTAATTATTTTTAAGGACAGTCTTAATCATCTATAAAATTCTGTCGTGCGTGTACAGAAGTATGACCTACCTGATATGCTGACTTGTTGAACATCGATTCCATGAGTGTATGTTTCGAAATTTGTTTCAAAACTTAGCTGCGGCTCTTCAGGTCCAGGACTGTTAAGTTCAATACTAGATTTGTTCGCATGGTCATCTGTTTCAGAAGAAAAAATCAAAAGATCATGTGAGAGTAAAATAGAATGAAGAAGGAAGTTACCAACAACATATTGTTATGAATTTACGGAATGATTAATGCATATCTATAAATTTTGAGTTAAAATAAATGTTCCATAAGGGAACAGTAAAAAAAAAAAAAAATTGATTATTCATTAGATCGTGAATTAATGGCCAATATATTCCCATAGCTGAACACAAGGATTTGGCGATAACTCAAAAAAGTCACTTAATTTCGTCAAGCTGAAAACAGTTAAATAAATTAAATGTTGATTTAAATATCATGACATACACACTAAAAACGATGGAAATTCATAAGGAATTTCGTTTCATTTTCTCGCTATAAAACTTTAAATAAATTTTTTTAGATTCTTTAGTTTCGCCTCTTTTGTAGTGGAAACGTTAATGCACGTCTGGTGTATATCTGGTATTCAAATCACAACTGGTTAATTTACCTATCCATCCACTAATACATTCAAATTGTTAAGCAAACAGGGCTATAACGAATCATTGATTATCGCCGATTCCTATGACCAATTTGGATTGTCAAGTTAGAAAAGGCTCAAGTTGGTGGGTACAGTCGCACTTTCCATATCATGGGGAACGACAGTTCTACCAGTGATTCTGCCTACACCAACCAACCACTTAACCGCGGCACTCTATAAATAGACGTAGTTTGTGGAATTTTTCGGTGTCCCACTTTTTTCTCAAAATCCGCTCTAACGATTTTTTAAAAATTAATATATGATTTTAATCGCTGCTAAAATCAGAGAGTAACGTCGCCGGTTTATTTAGAAAAACTCTTTTTTTTATTATTTAATCCAGTTTAAAGATGGGAATAATTAAAAAATAATTATTTCAAATTTTGAGTAACGCCATGGTGTGACTTTGTAAGATTTGTTTTAAAATTAAATCACAGTTACTTTTGTTTTATTTTCTAAAGATTTACAAATTCAAGCAATGCTTTTAATTATCAAATATATCACACTTTCACTGAGCCTATATTATGTATTCAAATGAGTTTATTTCAATTATTTAATTTATCTTTTGCGACATGCTATCCAAAAGAAGGGCATGTAAAGGTTACGTAAATGTATACTTTGTGTGATAGTGTCAAAGTAAGTGAAATGTATTCAAACACATAGTGTGTTACTCAAAAAAAAAAAAAAAAAAATGTAAATTTTGCTTGCCTTTTTGGATAGCGTGAAGCTAAAGATAAATTAAATTATTGAATACGTAATATAGGCTCAGTGAAAGCGTGATATTATTTGACACTGTATTTAATAATTAAAAGCATTGCTTGAATGTGTAAATCTTCTTTATAAAATAAAACAAAAGTAATTGTAATCGAATTTTTTAAAAAAAAATCTTATTAAGTCAAACAAAGGCGTCACTCAAAATTTGATATCGTTATTTTTAAGATCCATATTTAAAATTCATACACCCATAAGTAAAATGCTGCGTCATAAACTTTTAACCTGTTAAAGGGTTTTTTTAAGGGGTTAACAGCATCCAGTGAGCGGATTGAATTGCCACTAACTTTATATGGACTATATACACGAAATACATTCAATATTTTTTTTAATGTCCAGTAGGTGGACCTTTGCATGGAAATACGGCAAATTAGACAAAGACATTGAGCTATACAGGGTGGCCCAAAAAGGTGGTAACGGGCTTTAATTCTTTATCTTTTAGAGATAAGTGGGAAGATTAAATCGAAAAAAAATGTTCAAAATGAGGTCGCATAGTGGACATTTTGAACACTTTGCTTCACAAATATTGGAGTGGTTAAGCTTTCAAGTTGACAAAATTTTTTAAGCTTTCTTGGGTTGATAATAAATTAGATCGAATTTTAAATCGTACGCATGAACTTGGGACCGGTTGGCAGAGTTAATTTTCTGTTTGGGGTCAGATAAACCAAAGGTGAGGGGCATAAAACTTTACAGGCAAAAATAACTAATTCTACAGATGAACAAAACTTTCACCTTTTCTGTGTCTAACAATCTTTGGCGACATTGAACCAACAGACCTCCTAAACCAAGAAGTGAAATAACCACACTTCAAGCTTTCTACAAACGTTGTCTTGCCAACTCCGCTGTGGCCGAACAATTTTAGTTTGATCTTCGATATTGGCCGTGTTGACGGAATCAGCTGAGCTATGTATTCTTGCCGGAGGTGGACCTAAAAAACAAGCAATTTGTAGCTCAATGGATGAAAATTACTAAAATGCAGCAAACGAAAAATGCACAAGCATAGTAGTCCACTAAAATTATAATTTTACCTTGCATTAATTCCGGAAAAGTTAGAAATTGTTTAATAAATGTAAGTTTCGAACTTTTTTCAGTTTCTCTCAAGTAACTTAAAGAATATCAGTTTTAGAAAAAAAAGCTTATTTAACAAATTTTAGAACAAAAAATTGCGCGTCGATAAAGAAAGTATATAAAGTATAAAAAAAAAGACGAATGCTTTCAACTTTTTCGAGAAAAGCATGAAATGGGTCTTTTGAATTCCCAAACTTAAAAAATTACTTTATCGAATCAAAAATATTCTCACACATGCTCTCAATTATGGCCACCCTTTTCAAACCTCAACAAGAAAGATAAATCATGCCAAACACATTGATTATGAAACACATTCCAACACACACGCGTACACACATCCCCTCAGTTGATAGCCCTTGCGTAGCTTTGCCTTTACACAACACAACACACTAACTGGGTTAATTAGAGCACGAGTCTGGTGCTCTAATTAACCCAGTCGTACTCGAGATGGTGGTGATGATGATGATGATGATGATAATTACACAGGCTATTATTTTTTAGAAGACAAAAAACAATTTTAACAACTTACGTTTCTAAGCTTGTTTAAAAGATCTGCCATTTCATTGAAACCTTGAGCTAAGGCAATTATTTCAGCAGCTATACCATCCTAAAGAAGAGTCATAAAAATTAAGAATGCGGATTTTATATTTTACAATGCATTTTTGTAAATGCGTAAATAAGTCAAACAGATCTAAATAAATATAAAACACGTTTATAATAATCATGTAAAGCAAAATAAATGATCGAACATTAAATGTAAACAATCAAATACGTAATGTAAAGAACGTTCGATTTTTCCTACGACCAAATACAAAGATGGCATGCATTGAAAAAAAAAGAATCGACTGTTAGAAACCGAATTCTTACTGACATGTCATTGCGTATAAACACCTGTTAACGAATGTCTGGCTTTTTACTTAAATATAAAGGAACTCTAGTATTCGCTGTTTGCGTACCTAAGTTTTTCACGATTTTTGTTTCGTCAAAACACTCGAGGTTTCATACTTGTCATTTACAGACATATTAGACGAGGATACAATATATATATATATATATATATATATATATATATGTATGTATGTATGTATGTATGTATTATATATTGCTCATATCATCACATACTGCCTAACTACCCATTGTGGAAACGGCTACTTTTCAAAATTTTCAACGCAAAAAAAAAGAAAAAAAAATCCTTGGTTATAATACAAGAGCTGTTTTTTTTTTCTAAAGAATTTTTTGCAGTGTGTAATTAATATCCATTTTGAATAAATACAATTTATAGAGAATCAGTTATACGAATCCAGTGTTTCGAATTTCATTGATCTATGTGAATATAAGTATGAAATCTTTTCTTTTGAATAACAGTTACCTGTGACTGGATTATGGCCAAAAATCCGGAAGCATGTCTTGCTATGCTCTGACTTCAAAAGCAATCTCGTATAGTGCAGTTCAATAACTGTTTACCTACAAAAAATTGACTACTTCCCGAGCATGCGTGTGCTCAGAAATGATCAACCAAGTTATAGCAGTTAACTTCAAGCATTCTTCAAAGATTCCAAAGCAACTTCTTTAGTCCTCAGCAGTGGCTCAGTTCGATTGAATCCCGTTCCCACGTGAACACTGACCATGGTCAGCACTTGGGAAGTGTGAAAACCTTTCTTGAGTAGTCTGCTGTGGGACAGTGTACGCTACAGAGAGTTTATGCACGTAAATCAGTCGTGACTTCAATGTCCTCGTTGTTAAAACGATACCTCTGGGGGTGCCAATCCAGGTGCAAGTCTGTCATTTGGAATTAATTCAAAATTAGAAGACCCCCGAGCTACGTCGGTCTTCTTCTCACTGCAACTCGATAAAATGAGGCGCTCATTTTCGCCCATCGTCGTCCTATTTCGAGAGTCTGATGCCGTTCTGCGGTTAGCCAGAGGGCGTTAGAAACAACAACAATACTCCAAACTGAAAAGTATAAAATTCTTACATCATTCTTTAGTTCAACATCGCATCCAGCAAGGCAAAGGCACCGAACCAGCTCAATGTGACCACTTCTAGCTGCCAAATGTAACGGATACTGTCCAAACTGGAAAAAAAAAAAAAAGTTATTATATGAAATATATTTTCAAAATAAAAGCTTTTATTTAAAATTTTCTTTAAAAAAATGAAAAGATCAGAGTAACACTGATAGAAATGGTGTTCGAACCCAAGCTACGCCATCTTGCTTATTATTCATAGTATATGTATTGTAAGAACTAAAATCATTTTATGAGCTTTAGAAAAGAAGATGAATAAAATCGTTTAATGAGGTTTAGAACTTGAATGATAGAATCCACATTTTTGTATAATATCGTATTATCACCGAAAATCCGTGTTAAATTTCAATACTGTGGCTCCGTTGGAAGAGGGTTGGACATCAATCACACGATTTGAAGAAGTCAGACACGAATCGACAGAGACAACGACTTCGTGCTCAGTTACGCGCCCCCTCTTCCTAATGTTGTTTACAAAACTATTTATTTTAAGACTTTTTTTTTCAAAAGCAGTCGTTTACTATTTATAGTAAATACTAACCCAAAGCCAAATGTAGTAAAAAAGGCAGTCAAAAAGTACCGCCTATTTATTGTAGAAGAACACATTTCTGTTATCAAGGAACCTGACTCTGTTTATGTCGGCTACGCTGTCCCAAGCACTGGAACGGCCAAGAGCATAGAACGTGCTATGTATGACTTGTTCTCTCTTTGAAAACGTTTCATTGAGAGCAACTGTAGCTGTTGGTTGTGATATTACAGCAACAAACACAGGGAAAAATGGTAGTGTAACACGGTTGTTAGAAAAACGTTTGAATCAACCTTTACAATGGATCATATGCCTTTTACACACGAATGAATTGCCTTTAAAACACCTTTTTTCATTCTTAGATGGGGCAACTACTGGGCCAAGTTCCTATTCTGGTACTATTGGAAGATTGCTAGAAAAATGCAAAGAAAATCCTATTGTACGGTATGAAAAGATAGAAAGCGTTTTGCCGGATATTTTGGCCGATATCATCAAAGACCTAAGTTCTGACCAACGTTACTTGTACGATATTACATCAGCTGTAATTAGTGGCGATTGTCCTCCCGATCTAGCACACAGAGCTCCAGGGAAAATGTCGCATGCTCGATGGTTAACAAAAGCCAACAGGATATTAAGGCTATGTATTTTCACAAGTAAACCATCTGAAAACTTTAATCATCTGACGACAGCTGGCACAGCCAGCTGTCGTCAAAAAAGGGTCTCTAGATCTGTGGCACGCGATGAAGCTTTCGATCGTCCACCATCTTGCTGATAGTTAAGTCGAGCGATGGCAATGGCTACCCTTTTTTCAGCATTGGGAAAGGGTTGCACCTCAAAGGATTAAACCATAATGTAGAGAATTCTTTCGAATGTTCCAATAAATGAATTCTATGTACACCATTTTCAAGAGGGAACACAGTGGAATAATAGCGTTAGCATACTTACCTTTCGTGGCTACTGTTATGTATTTACCACAGTTAGAGCAAGAAAATAAATACTTACAAACAAAACAAAACGAATATTTTTCAACATTGTACGTTTAAAAACAACTGCGTTTTAGCTGATGAGCATTGCGTTCGCCTGTTGTCAGGGTGAGTTGAAATAATATGTCAAGTGAAATGGTAAAAGAAAAATCGAATAGTTCTCTCACTTTGTTCTTTATTTCAACTTTGCAACCAAAAGCACACAATGTTTGAGCCATCGGAAGAAGACCTTCTCTAGCAATGATATGAATAGGAGCCTCTCCCAGCTGTTAAAAAAAAAAAAAAAAAGTAGTAGTAGTAGTAATAGTAGAAGAAGATGGAAACATAATAAAGTATCTCAGTGTATAAGAGAATAAAAGTAAAAGTTGGAAATAAAAGGCAAAACTTAACATCTCGTACAAAACTCTCAGTGAAACTACTACGCTAGCACTAACAGAACTTGTTGTCGAATACAGGGTGGCTATAATTAAAGTTCCCCTACAAACAGCATTCTACAGCTGAAACGGGTGAGCCGATTGCTACCAAATTTGGTAAGCGGACTGTGCACGAGATACTCTCAAGGAAGTTTTTTTGAAAAATTAGTTCAAAAAATGTCCATCGGGTTGCTCTTTGCATGATGGCTTGAATCAGCTTTAAAATGACCCAAATAAGTTAAAAAATGCTAAAAAAAAACTATTGAATAAATGTTTAAATTGTTTGTACAATATCGAATTAGCCATTTCCGTTGTTAAACTTGCTGTTTTTCATGCAAAGCGCCACCTAGTACACATGTTTTGAACTAATCTTTTTTCCCCCCCGAAATTCTTGAGCACATCTGCTGTATTGTCTATATACCAAATTTGGTTATAATCCATGCACCCGTTTTAGCTGTAGAACCTTGTTTGTAGGGGAAGTTTAATTATAACCAAGGAAATTAATTATACCCTGTATATATATAATGTAAACCGCCCAGTAAATGTTGTTTTTTAGGAATCATAACATTTTTTTTCAATGCGGCTTTTAGCATTTGTCTGTGTAAACACATTTGTTGTTACACGTAGTTTACGTAAAAAAATGGGCGAGCTTATAAGTTATTGGATTTGGGTTTAATGAAAGTTAAAAAGTGGCACAATACAGCCATATGAATGAACAGTTCTTACCAATGAATAAACACAAATTTTTCCAATGAATGAATATGTGAGATTTTGATTTAGAAAACATTTTTTTAAGCTTCTCGCGTACCTTTATTTACACTACTCAAATCAATTCAAGGATATTGACGTTATGAGTGGATCTTGCTGCTGGGCAATTGTTCGAGATGATTGATATATAATCCGACAGACGGGGTAGTCTATATGAGAAAAAAATACGCATGCTTAGAAAATAATGCATTTTTTATTGACCATTTGGGTACATATGGAAAAAAAAACACAATTTGTTCATGTGCGAAAAAACGAATAAAAAAAGGTTTTTTCTAGAAAGAAAATATTTTTAATAGGGGGTATGATTTCCCAGGACTGCCATCAACGTTGAACACCTTTGAGGCATGGAGTCAATGAGACTATTAATGAGGAGCTGGGATATTCTTTCCCACTCCAGAAAAAAAGCTATTTCCATTTCTTGGAGAGTATGTGAGGGTGATAGGCGGCCAGCAACTAGTCTCCCTAAATTGTCCCAAACATGTTCTATTGGGTTCATGTCCGGAGAATACGCTGGAGATTCCATTCATACGATGCCTTCCTCGAAAAGGAAGTCATCTACCAAGCGTGTACGATGTGGCCTGCATTGCCGTCCATTAGCATGAAGTTATGTCCAATTGCTGCAGCTTAAGGGACTACAAAAACTCTGAGAATCTCATCCCTATATCGACGACCGGTCAGAGCTCCATTCCGAATGATGTGATGATCGGTGCACTCATCAATAGATACCAGCATAACATCACTTCCCCACCGCCAAATCTGGCATTCTCCAGTACGAACGCATGGGTGTTTCTAGTGCCACGTTCCCTACCAGATGAAAGTACTAAGCCTATAATCAGGATGAACACAAATGCGGGACTCGTAAAAAAAAAAAAAAAAAAAAAGAATATTGCGCCATTTGTTTCTCGTCCAGCTGACATGCTCTGCTGCACACTCCCTGCAGGCCCTACGATGTCTTGATGTTAACCTAACCGCATACCATTCATCGGTCGGCGAGCATACAGACCTGCAGCGTGGAGTCGGTTTCGGACAGTTTGAGTTGAAACTCTTTTGCCAGTAGCCTAATGAAGTTGTTGTTGAAGAAGTGTGGCATTCATAATTTGGTGTCTCTGAGCTGTCAGCGTTCAATCTCGATCTTCATTGGGCGTTGTCTCAAATCTACGACCTTGCCCTGGTCTTCATCTTGCATTTCCAGTCTCTATGAAACGGTTCTAGATCCTTGATATCATACTTTGTGCGACTCCAATGGCTTTTGCTACTTCGACTTGTGTTTGGCCCCCTTCTAACCGACCAACAACTGTCCAAGCTTCCGATTCAATTAAAATCCTTCGTTCAGACATCACACTTATCAAAACAAAACACTTACGGAATGCCGATCATTTTTTTCCTCTTTATGTTTTATTAGCCACCTCCGGCGACCACTTGGTTCGCCACGTTAATAAATCTTGTTCGGAGAAAATCCTGTTTCTCATCGGCTTCCTTGGCACTGAAATCTCTCAGATTGTGAATGGAATTTAAAATTAAGATGGTTACAAACAGGGGCGGCCCTAGGGTAAGTGGCGCTCCCTGCTAACGTAAAAAAGACGCCTCCTTTCATGCTCTACTTAGTTTTTGAGTTTGAAATGACTCCCTTCGAAGCCAGCTCCCCGATATGATGCTTACCTTGCTTACCGTGTCGGGCCGCCCCTGGTTACAAAAATAAGATGGTTTAATGATAAAAACACAAAAAGGTACAAATTATTTTTGTCCTATATTAATTCTGAAGAGCTTCTGGATATATTGGCCGTTATCAAAAAATGGAAAGAAAGAAAAAAAAAAAAAAAAGGAAAAAAATCTGAAACACACTTTCAGATTTTAAATACGCACTAAAGTGCTGGAACATCCTTAGTATCGCCCATCCGCCATTCTTGGCGCCTTTGGTTTTTCACGAAGCCTTCGCCAAGTGCCATGTTTTGTAAAAGGTTTACCTTTCAGACTCTTGACGCAACTCCCGAGTTTCAGAATGGCAGACATCTTGTCTCCAGACACAAAAAACGTCGACAAAAAACATATTACACTTTCATCTACAATTACAACGATATAATTATCCAAGAGCACATAAAAAAGTAAATGCATTTCTATAACTTCCTAATTTTTTTTTCGTTAATTTTAAAATTATCACTTTTCTGCCCCTACAAAAGCATTTTTATAGCAACAATACAAACAAAAAAATGTCAGCAATCCCTAGTTAACGAAAGCTTAAAATTGTCCCAATTGATATCCCTAATTATCTCAAAGTCGTCGCACAAATATATCCTATCGTAAAAGGCGTATTCAAAAAACTTAAATTCACAACGAACTACGGGTTCCATCATTAAAAGGCCGCCATCTTGTTTCTAAAACAATATCGTTGATAATAAAAACTTATTTAAACAAAATTCCTCGTAAACTCATTTATGAAATATCTATTTGCAACTCCCCACTTTGCCAAACTTTTCCACTAACTTGAAAAATCAAACGTAAAATGCCTAGTCAAAAAAACGTACCTTTTAACTTTCCTATACAAGTCCCGAAAATCTGATGTTTTATTTATTAAAAGTCAGATTAAAAGTCATGCGTATTTTATAAGTTTGCGCCATCTGTCGACGACTTTGTAAAATAAAAACTCAACTGTATTCTTTATATATATATATATATAATATAGTTATTTTTTGTATATTATAGGAACAGTGGGTTTTTTTCGAGCGATAAAAAGTAGCCTATTTGTTAATCCAGGACTTTAACTGTCTTCATTCCAAATTTCATTCAAATCTGTCAAACCGTTTCAGCGTGAAAGAGTAACAAACATGCATACAAACATTGACATTTTTAATATTAGTAGAATTAAGTTGAAGGCCAAATTTCATTCGCTACCACTAAAGCGTCGTTTTTGACGCCAAACTAAAAATTTGCATACTACGAAGTTTGAAAATGGGAAAATTTTGCATTTTTGACTCTCTTCCTCCATTTTCTGCAAAAAAAGTTTTTTTATACCGTTGTTTTATATAAAACTTATCCTCTAATTATAAAACAATATCCTTCAATTGTTTTGAGCAGTGTATATTACTTTGCTAATAATCAAACACAAATTTTGTTTTTCTAGAGAGCGCAGCCGGGGAGGTGATACCGGGATATATTCCCCTGGAGGGGGGGAAGTGTTTTTTTTGGGGGGATGAAAGGTAGCCCATGTGCGAATTCAAGATATAAGCTACCTCCATTCCAAATTTCATCCAAATCTGGCCAGTCGTTTCACCGTGAAAGAGTAACAAACATACAAACTTTCGCATTTATAATATCACATTTATGTTAAATAAACTGTTGCGGAATTCGTTAACAAAATTTCAAAGAATTACTTTAACTGTAAAAAATACTCACATTATCCACAATGTCAATATTGCAACCATCTTGAAGCAACATAATAGCTGCGTCCGTATGATGCCTCCTCAAAGCCAAATGCAGTGCTGTGCAACCGTGCTATTAGTTACAGAAATCTCATATTAATCAATCGTACTCAATACATACCACGATATTAGTTTCGTTTGATAACGTATCATTCTTTTATATTACCTTGTCAGTTATATCTGGATCAGCCCCTGCTTCAATCAGGCATCGTAAAGTATCGATGTGTCCTCTCATTGCAGCGAGGTGTAGAGCCGTCTCGCCTTCCTACAGTAAAGATTCGTCTTGGAATGTGAATGGCAATTTAAGTACAAAAATTTTTGGCTCTATAAAATTAATTATATAAAGGATATTTACACTATCAACCCAATGATCAATAGCTAATTCCTGACAGTTTGTCGAAGATATGTACTTTTAGTTATAAAAAAGGTTTAATATTCACGCTAAATTTTGTTTAACCAAGCATTTAAAAAAATGTATTTTAACTTTTAAACTATCCTCACTACCCTCGAAGTCCATTAAGTTACAATATGTATTAAGTAATCTATTGTTTTTGATGTGCAACAGAGTGTAAGCAAATGAAAAAAAAAGTACTATTCCCTTGAAAAGTGACAGCAAATATTTGAGGTAATGCTCTTTATATGAGGCCGGGGACCTCAAAGGTCATACATACGGACCTGCAGTATCTTAAGAAAAGTCTTAATGTTGTAGCAACTTAGGCATTATCAATTAAAAACGAAATGTGAATAAAATATGAACAAATTTATTAATAACGTATTAAGAAACAATATTTTAATAAGAGAAATAATACATCGTCGTTGTCAAACCAATATCTGCTATGTGCAAAAAGTTTATTTATTATTACCGGTTTTTATTAGCAGTTATTATTTGACAATATTCTGGCTGATACACATGACATGGCAGATGCCCCACCAGTGTCTGAGAGGTTCTGTTCTCGAAACTGGAAGGCGGGAGGTGCCAGGTTCAAACCCTGGTCGCGCTTGTCGACCTAGCCGTTCGGAATTTTCCGTGGTTTTCTCGGAAACCTCGCGTAAATACGGGTTAGGACCCTTTAGAAAGACCCCCACGGAGGGCACCCCACCCACAGGCCTAGATCCCTCGTGTAGATGATTGGCCTTAGTCCCACAACAACAACAAAAACAACTTGTTTTAGAATAACTGCATATAAGAATCTTCACTTAATTTGATTTTACAAATTACATTGGATCCCTTAGAAAGTCCTCCTATAGGCCTAGGACCCTAGTTCATTCAGTGTTCAGGACCCTAGTTCATTCATCATCCTTGATACTCAAACTCACATAACAGATATTTTTTTAGCGATCACAGTTCACAGGATAATGCTTAGAATCACATAGGAGTCTTTTTATACGAACATTTAGTTAGTAAACTAGTCATAATATCGAAGATGTCGAAATCTCCAAAAAGTGAACATAGCAAGTATTCATTTTACAACGACGATATTGTAAGATATTAACAAACAACATATACATTATAGACTGTTCTCATACCATCAGGTATTGAATAGGGATCGACCGATAGTATCGGCAACCGATAGTATCGGCGCCGATACCTTCTATTTTTTTAGGTATCGGTATCGGTTCTTTCGATTCTAAAAGTATCGGGAAAGTATCGGTTTCTGTTGCTTTCATCCATTTTCACCGATACTTTTCAACCGATACTTTGCTTTTCAGAAGAAAACCACGCAGGCACAACACCATTCTGGAATCTTTATTTTGGTAATGAGATGAGAGGGGTCGTTTCATTGGCACATTTGTTTGCGCGAGTGTTTCCGAACTGTGATTTTTTTTTAAATTCTAACCATCGCTGAATGGATGTCGTATAACCAAGTGTGGTCGAAATTATGGACAAAGAATCATTAGATGACAGTTTAACAGGACAATGGTCTATTCATCTAAATTATTTTGAATTGGTGCCCAACACTAAATACGTTATCTGCAAGGATTGCAAAAAACAAATATCGAGAGGTAGGCTATAATTTTACTTCAGTTTTATAAAAGTTTATTTTCTCACTGTGTGGACTCGAAAAAGTGTTCATTCATATATATATATATATATATATATATATATATATATATATATATATATATATATATATATATATATATATATATATATATACATATATATATATATATATATATATATATATATATATATATATATATATATATATATATATATATATATATATATATATATACACACACAATGGAATCTCCCTATAACGAACTCGCTCGGTTACAGTTAAAAAATTCGCTACAGAGAAAATTTCGTTGTACAGAGATTAGAGATTTTTGCAGCTACTTCAGCAGATATTACAAACTTTTTAGTTAATTCGATGTTTAAAAGTATTAAATTAGTAATTTCAATTAAAAATAAATTGGTATTTAATATAAATATGTTAAACTTACGGTTTCTTACTTTTCATTGTATACATGAAATGTTCAAAAGTAAAGACAATCCACGAATTTAGAGAATAAAATATGTAATGCATTTCAAAATTCCGTTATCTTACATAGTATTGCATTCTGTGATTTTAAATTTTCATAAGAATATTCACATTTTAAAAGTCTGCTGAAAATAGTGAGGCACATTTTCTGCCATTTAGAAACGCTTTTTAACAGGCGCGTAGCCAGGAAAATTTTTCGGGGGGGATATGCGCCTGGAAAATATTTCGGAGGGGGGGGGATATGAACTTATATCTGTATAAATAGACGGCATTTCATCACTAATCCAAACATTTCGGGGGGGATATATCCCGATATCCCCCCCCCCTGGCTACGCCCCTGCTTTTTAATGGTTTTGAGAGGTTGAAGCATTAAAGTATGATGTGGTTTTGGTCGTGAAGCGCAGGGCCTTATTATTGTTGCGGAATTACTCTGCTACTCCTGGGGTTCGTCGTTCTAAAGTCTTGTTGGTGTAAAAAAAATTCAAGTAAAAAGTCACTTGTCAGGATGGTACACAAACTTTATTTCTTCTAGAACTTCGTAGAACAATCGGCTGCACACAATTCACAAGCACAATCTAGCAGTAACGTGCTTTTAACAATCCGCTTGGATCAGAAGCTCTCACAAATGCTGTATTTCCCACACAAAATAAGTCACTTTTACAGGCTAAAATTCCGTGGAAATATTCAAGGGATATAGTACACTATCCCTTAAGACACAGCAATGAAGAATTTACACACAGCACTTTAAAAACAGCTTCACAAAGCAAGCTAAAACACAGCTTCTATAGCACTATCAGTTCACACAAAACAAGCGTACTCAGAGCTCTTCACACATTGAATGTTCAACTCGCAACTGACTTCGGGGCGATGCCCGCTTCTATAAATAGCCGACGCAGGAGGTACAAGAGGTTTCCAGAAAAGTCAATTTCTCGAGGATTCTACATAAAGCGTGAATTTTGATTACGTCATAGAAGAGACATGTTAGGTTATTATGCGTTTTTAATGCAGGAAAAACAACTTCCAGGCCCCATTGGGAAAATCGCGCCAAATGACCAAAAAATCGCCAAGCTTGGCGACTTTTGGCGAAATATCGCCAAATTTGGCGCCAAAAATAAGTCCTCAAAAGTGAAGAGATCTAAGCTCTAGGACTAATATTTCTCGAGATTTCTAGAAGCCCATAGAAAAACATATGGGAAAGCGAAACCTCCGTATCTCCGGTTCTAATTGGCCGATTTTGATGCAACAAAAAGCAAAATTTATCTATTTAAAGCGTAGAATACGAATTTTAAACCATTTTAAGCCCCAGAGCAGCGGGTTGCCCCGAAAATTCGTAACATTATTATATGGAAAAATCGGGACTTTGCCCAGGGCAAAGTTTTAAATATTTTTTCTGAAATATTCTTTTTTATATACAAATTTTATGAAAAATATAATAAATTTCATAGTTTGGGGGCCCCCAAATCTATCAATGCCCGGTGCCTCTGTTGGTCATAATCGGGCGCTGATGAAGTGTCTTCATTATCGGAGACAGTTTCACTTTCCTGGCCTCCATTTTTATCATCTGTTATTCTTCCACTAAATGGTCTGTTCAAAAATTAAAATTTTCTTCAAAACTAACAAAAAAAAAAAAATCAAAGGTAAATCTGAAATATTCAATATGGGAAGATAAGCTCTTCGTTACATGGAGAATGTTTATAGTGTTATTTAAGCCTTAAAGTTACGTTTCCATGAAAAATTTCGTTATAGGGAGATTCTACTGTATATATAAGCTTTTGATAGCGTTGGAGAAAGTCTAGCTCTTGGTATAGATTTCACTCTTAAGAGACATGCTTTAAATTTTTATTTAAAAAAAATTGGCGCACTGACAGCTGATTCGGCTTGGGTAAGATATAGAAATGGATGACAAATTGATGGAGGAGACGGTCCTTGGCATCGTTTGATATTTCATTGGATGACGACCTTTAAAGTTTTAAAGCAGGTATGGGCAACATTTAAAAAGTTGTGAACCAAACTTTAGGATGTTAGCGAAGTCGCGGGCCAAACTTGCGGATTTTAGAGAAAGTGGCGGGCCGTATAATTGGGATTTATATCGGATATTGAATGGTTTATACGGAGTTTTCAAATGTTCCGCGGGCCGGATCAAAAGCCGTGGCGGGCCACATCCGGTCCGCGGGCCCGCCATTGCCCATATGTGTCTTAAAGCGTAATATTTCTGCCTTCGAAATACGTTTGAGGAATTTGTTTCTATTTAGCGTATAGTACTTCAGATACAGACATTTTAATATTAGTCAGCCGGAGATATTTGAAACTGAAAGTAGCATTATGCTATCGGAAGTGAATCGTATTTCTGCGCATGCAAACGGGGATAGGGTTTGAACCGATTGACGTTTGTCGGACATTCCCCCCCCCCCATGGTGCCCGTCTGCAAACGTAAAAAAGGCGCCCCTTTTGTGCTCTATAGAGCAGTGGTTCCCAAACTATGGTCCGCGACCCATTGTTGGGTCACGGGAGCAATTTTGGTGGGTCGAAAAGGGCGGGAAAAATTAAACTTTAGTATTTTATATATGTAGTAAACTATACTATTTTATATAGCCTATATTGGTTATCTTTATGTAGTAGTAGGTCGCGAAAAAAAAATCTAGTTAAGTTTTTTTGAAGAGGACAAAAAAGTTTGGGAACCAGTGCTCTAGATCAAGATTTTCCCAGTTTTAGTTCAAAATGGCCCCCCTTTCGACGATGGCACCCAAACCTTGCTTACCGTGCCACGCCGCCCCTGCTCAGAGCTTAGAGTTAAAACAGATAAAATTTGTTCATATCAATCACAGAAAAACATGTTAACAATGATCATAAAAACAAAAACACTGAAGATCAATTTCATTAAATATGGATACTTTAAATAGCAACTTTTTTTTTAAGATTTGAAAATTGATTTTAGTTTATCATTTTTGGATTTTTCTTTAACCTTCATTTAATCTCGCCATTTTTAAGCATATTTTACTTAGACCCTCCAAGGCATAGCTTGAAAACGAGCAAAAATATTTTTCTTCATACTGTAGCTGTTTCAATGACAAAATTAATGATACCAAAATTATAAATGAAACCGATATGTAAAAACAATTTATTGCTTCTTTGTGTCGCAAAGAGGTTAACTTTTTGACAGTGACTTGAAAACTGGCGTCTCCCGTGAACTTTAATTATGTTGATCCAGCAGTTAAATGATTCATTTTTAAAACATTACACTGTTTGTCAATTCGTATCAAAAGTACGAATTATCAAACATTTAATGATTTTATTATCTATCAGGTTAATAAGAGAACGTAGATTTGTGTATCATTCTGTCTGTTTTGAGAAGTGTAATAATTATCAATATCTAATAATAATTTAAAAAGTTGAAGCTGTATTAGTATAATTAGTAATACTAATTATTATTTAGTTTATTTCAAATTTGGGGGTAAAAAACATATTTCTTGTGAATAGTATTTGGTTTATATATAAGGAAAACACAGGAATAATCGGTGTGTACCTGTTCTTCGTACGGAAAAGATCAAATACATGGATCATCCGGATTAATTGTAACCCTGTCCGGAGAAACGAACTATTCGGATTTTTAAAAAGAACTTAAAAATGATCATATGAGTTCATATTAAAAAGAAATCTTGCTAAAACCTTTAATAATTCACTTAGTGGTTAAATAATTGTAATATATCATTTTAACTCCCCCCCCCGTATTTGTGTTCTGTCAATCCTAAATGAGGGGCATCTACCTTAGGGGGGGTCTTGGGCAGAGGACTTTTTAAGGGAGTCTAACGCATATTCACGTAACATCTGGAGAAAATCGCCCAAAACTCTAGACCACTAGATCGAGAGCCACGCGCGGAGAAAGAATTCCGAACCTGCACACTTAGACGCTTCCCGGTGTTTATCTTTTTATAAATTCGGCCATTCGTCGGCGTGATTGAATAGAAAAGAAACACTAGAACTACTGTAAATTCACACTTCAACGTATCCACTGCTTTTTTTTTTTAATGCTTTCTACTGGGATCAAATTTCATCATGCTGTTATACATTTTAACGAGAACTACACTCTCGTTACAAAAACTGCCTAGAATACAGATGTAGGTTTAAATGACATTAAATTATGCAAAGTATCGGTATCGGTTAAGTATCGGTATCGGCCGATACCATAACTTAAAAGTATCGGTATCGGCTATTTCTGAAAATGAATTAATAGGTAAAGTATCGGTATCGTTCATCGGCAAAATTGTGGTATCGGTCGATCCCTAGTATTGAATGAAAAGTTTTTGTGTTTAGCAATTTTCTTTAAAGATCAAACAACAGCAGAAAAATCCCAAAAATATGATACGGCCTCCACAGTCACCAGATCTTAATGCTATTGAAAAACTATGATATGAATTGGACAGAAATGTAAGCGGAATAGCCCCAACAAATATAAAAAGGCTCTGGGAATGTCTGAAGGATGCCTAGTGAGAATCGTTAGAAAAAATTTCTCGAATACCGAATCTGCGTAAAAATCTGTGTTCTCGAATACCGAAGCTTATAATGTAACCCTTAGCTGTCCTTTGTGTTAAAGGAGGTCATATTTGATTAGAGTAAAATCTTACAAAAATCATATATACATATAATATTTCCACAATGCAAAATTGGCATGTCTTTAATTATAATTTTCTGGGTATGGCCCTTGATGAGAGTCCCAGAGGTTATAATTTCCATTCCATTAATTTTTGTATAATTTATCGTTCAATGTTTTTCGATCTTCATAACGTCTGGCCCTCATTTTAGCGTGAAAAAGTTTCTGATGTAATATACCTATATATATATATTTCCTACGGGGTATGTTATTTTTGCACTAATATTCTCCGTGTTTTACTTATTAATTATATGTATATACCGGGTGATTCAAAATAGATGTTTAGGCGATTATTTGTTAAACCGTAAGTGATCGAAACATACTTCCAATTAGAAAAGTTCGTCAAATTAAGAGCAGCTTTCAGATAAGGCATTTTTTTTTACTGGGGATACTTATATATTACTCCTCTTTCTAATGTATTAAATGATTCACACGTTGACCAAGCACTTTTGCACGCTAGTGTGCTTATTTACGTAATATTTGCTACAATTAAGAACAAAATATATAACACAAAAATAAATAAATAAATAATGCCATGAAATTTTGGAAAATCAACTTATATCATAAGTATTTTTTTATAAGTAGCTTTTTATTAAAAATATTTTTTTCTTTACTTCGTTCACTTGATTGATATCACTGCAGTGACGACACAACATAAGGACAGTTTTTGAATGACCCTGTTTGGAGGCTAGATGCAAAGGTGTGTCACCAGCCTATTGAAAAAATAAATCAATATTGAATTGAAATAACTTTCATATGCAAACTATAATTTAAAAAAAAAAATCATTTTAAAGCACAGTCTATATTCGAGCACTCACCGTAGGGGAAGGTGGAGTACAATGAAACATACAATCTAGCCCTCTGAGCGTCTTGGAAATGGGCAAATAATGTAAAGTTGTTTTCACTGCAAAATTTTCATGCAGCTGTAAAATTATTTAAAAAATAAAATTTTGATAGGAAGATTTGTAATTATTAAAAAGTTAACTCCTAAAATGCTCATCAGCTTTAATATCGAAATATATTTTATGATGCCTTGGTGTTATAAATAATTTAAATTATAGATGCATTGCAGTGAAAACTGGAATGAAGTGAACGGGATTTTACGTCTCAGCCGCTTGGAGGGCTAGAATCAGTAAGATTTATCACCGAAAGTTCTAACTCACACACAGGGGTCGCGCTGTCGATCGCCAACATCGCAAACTGCGAAAATAAAACTAGTTTGGCGAAAGAAAATACGTTTTGGCGAAAATATTGACAATTGCTTTTCTTAATGAGGTCCGGAAAAATCTAATTTGGCGAATGAATTGGCGAAATGTTAAAAAGAGCCAGCGCAACCCCTGCTCACACACGTATTATACGACTAAATAAGTTTCATTACTAAAAGTAATTTCGCTTTACTTCCTTGCTCTCATAGGTATAGGTAAATATTTAGATAAACAGCACATACAGTTAACAAGGAATTGTTTTTAAACCGTACTCCCCCATCTTCTCCAGATTCTGAAGAGGATGACAATTCAGATTGTCTTTCAACTAACAATTCAAACAGTACAGATTATCAGCTATCTTCAGGTAACTTGCATGATACAAGCAGTATCGCTTTAAATGGTTATTTTTAGTCCGGGAAGGTGGGTTTAAACGTAAAGAAATGTACTGTGTTGTAGGGAAATAATAAACTTAAATGGAATGCGAAGTTTTGTACGTCAGACGACTGCTTCAGGTTTCATATTTGTGTGTTCTTCGAAAACATACATTAAAAAAAAAAGAAACTCATTTTATAAAAACTCCCTAGTCCTGTTCTTTCAGGTGGTACAATTAGGAAAGCAGAAATGCTAATTTTTGAATTAGATTTAAGTATTATATTTTCATATCTAATAAAAGTGTTACGTTTTCATCTTAAGCTGTAACAGTTTAATTAAATTTGTTTTTTCCACTTAAATTTCATATTTGTCTCACTAAGGTTTATTATAAATGTACATAAAACATATATGCTGAAATTCGAATTTTGACTCATATTATTTGAGTGTTTGTGAAGTGACATTAAGCGTTTCATTGTACCCCGGTATATGGGGTACAATGAAGCACAAGCAGATATTTACCCCTTACGTACTTTTTGACGCAGCTGGCTGTGCGTCGTCAAAAAAGGATCTCTAGATCTGTGGCAAGCGACGAACGTTTCGATCGTCCGCCATCTTGCTGGTAGTTAAGTCGAGCGATGGCAACGGCTGCCCTTTTTTCAGCATTGGGTAAGGGTTGCACCTCAAAGGGTTGAGGATCTGACGAAGCAATTTTTTATTAACCACTTATCCTTTGTTATTTTCATCTCTGGGAGCACGACATTTGCTTACATATTCATCGTGCGAGTAACGTCACGCCCTGCAGATTATCTGCCTAATAACTTTCAGGCTAGAAACGCAAAAATAGCTTAAAGTCAATATTTTCGCTCTATCATGAATCGTGGGGCAGGGTTTTGTTAGCAACGTCATTTAGCTTTATCGACAAACTATTAAGGAGAAAATCTCCAGGCATATCCTACAGTGGTATATTTCGGAAAAAAAAAATCATGTTATTTTGGTAAACAAATACACACGCACACAGACACAAAAAAAAACTAATAATTAAATAAACACTTCAAAATTTTTAGAATTGACATGGTTTACTATGCATTAAAATGGAACGATAACCTATATCAGTTACGAAACTTTTAGGGAAAAGCCTTAAAACTGGAAAATTTTGCAGAATGTGTCACTCTGAAAAATTTTGCTGTGCAATTCCATGATTATTGATTTTTTCTGAAGTTTTCGTATAAGGTACTGTTTTTTCATTGACTTCAGTGTGTAGTGCAGTTTATAAAGGATCATCTGGAATTTTTTCGAGTCTTGACTTTAATTTGTGTACCAAGACCGTCAGGATGATTTTGCTTCACCGATAAATACCCTTAGACTTGAATTTTATGCTGTTAAATTTTATGCATAATGGTTCGAGGATGTTCAAGGTTAACCCTTTGAAGCGCAATCATTTTCACATCAATATAACAAGCCAACTGGATAGACAGCCCAAAGTTGAAAAAGTGAAGCCGTTGCCATCGATCCATTTAACTACCAACAAGATGGCGATTGATCGAATACCCCATCTGGCGCAACAGAGCGTAAAAGAAGTTTTCCGACACAATTGGCATTGCGGCCGCACTTTTTCAACGGTGGGACCATTCAGCCTCTTTTTTTTTTTTTTTTTTTTTTTTTTTTTTACCCAGCAGTTATAGCGCTGAAATACGGTGGTTTCACGGCGCAACCTCCGCGCTTGAAAGGATTAAATCCATGCCTGAAAATCTACTTTTTCCTTCTTAAAAGTGCGATGCATGGAAAGAGGCACTTGGGATTGAAACTGCAGTGAAACTGATTGATATTAAAAGGTTCCAAATTTGACGGTTTTAAGTTACGCTGGTTCTTTAATACATTACGAATTTTAATCCATTGAGCGGACTTTAAACATACAAGAAAACTTATCTCATCAACGAAATTCGTCCTCTGCCTTCCATGAAAGAAGTACAATCTTGCGCCAAGCATCGGCACAAAGTGCCAACACGGAATGTTAAGAGTAACCTCTACGTACGTTTCAGGAAGAACCAACCAACTACAGTTCTCCCTTAATCAGAAACAGAATATTCACCAACCAGGAATTTACCGATTGATTTGAAATGTCGTGTTACGGCCAATTATGTGCGAGAGGGATCTAGGCCAAGGTAGGTGGGATTGCCCTCCCTGGGGGACTTTCTAAGGGATCCTAAACCGTATATTTAAGCGAAGTTTCGTAGAAAACCACAGAACGGTTAGGCTGGCGGACGCGACCCGGTTTTGAGCCAGGCATATTCCGACTCCCAGTTGAGAGCGCATTAGCCAGCATGGATTGATTTGAAGGTGATATTTCGAAGGTCTACGTTTATAATTCAGACTTTAACCCCACTTGTTCCGACTCGAACCGTTACACAAAAAAAAGATTTACAACATAAAATAAAACAGCAGGACGGAAGGCATCACAAGAAGGAAACATCAAAATTAATAAAGAAGAAGAAGTTAAAAAACAAAGACGAAAACCCTAGAATTATTTATTTATTTTTAAGACAGCGTGTCACGCGCTGAGAGCAACATGGCGGCTGCTCAGTAAATATCAGTGCATATATTTTCTTTCATCAACTAGCAAGAAATCAAATATAAACCACTAACAAACAAACAAAAAGAAACGGGTGGAAACGTTAATATTGCTATTCCTGGAAAAGAAAAAGTGTAAGAAAGGACGAGGAAACGTCATACTCCATTTCCAATTTTGCTGTATAATTTTATTTATTTTTTCATTCTACAATTTATAAGTTTTTTTTTTTTTAGTATTCTGCATTTTTCATGCGGTCTGGTAAAGGTTCAACTGGTATATGTCGATTATAAAACCCTTTCCAATTACACTAGCATGCGCGCACACACACACGCGCGCGCGCATTCCCTAAGCAGATAGCCCTTGCGTAGATTTGCTTTAACACAACACAACACACTAAATCCGAGCGCAAGTAATGAATTTTAAAGGCCTGAATGCGCATTTCATTATCTGAGAAAATTAAAAAACATTCTGACTGATAGATTTCAAGATGCGACAATTTGAAATTCGTAAATCGACTGCCCAAATTTAAAACACAGAAAAGGACAAATTTTTCAAAATGGATTTTTAAGCATTTTTCGTTCTAAGAGAGTCGTGTGAACATGATTTACTTGGTACTTTTCAATAATTTAATTTTTTCGTATAGATATCAAAATTAGGCATTGATAAACCTACTAAGTGATTTTTTTTCAATTTGAAAAATTTAAAACAAAGTAACACTTTCAACAATTTTAAAAACCTATTTTATTTTCTACATGTTATCACCCTAATCTGTGACAATATAATCGACGGTTAATTTGTTGTGCTAAAATACCATTTCGTGTGGCTAAAAGAAAATACGTTTTACTGATTTTCTGAAAGATTTTGAATTTGTTACTAAATTTGGGCAGCCGAAATGTCATGGCGTGATTTTTTAAGGCAGAATCTATTAATCTGAATGGATTTCAATTGCGCGTTTAAACTCGTGGCATAGTGACGTAATGACTCAAAGTGACGTAGATCTCACTTAGCATATAAAACTCGGCGAACCACATTTGAATTTTTTTTCTTTTCTTCTTTCAAATGCTAAGTTTTCCCATTTGCGTTACAAGGCGAAAGAAAAAAGAATTTATTGGGTAAATAACGAAACTTCTACGCTGCAGCTACTTAAATTTAAATTGCTATTTCATTCAAAAATTCGTAGAAAATCTGCAAATTTATATTTTTATTTTGTTCAAAGTTTAAATGAATGTGCAGTTTATAATCTGACCAAATCATAAAATATTTTGAAGAATAGGTTTTAAAATGCAACAATTAGAAAAAATATTTCTCTAAAATTTCCGATAAATATGGAATTTTTTTTAAAGAATCTCAAAAATCAGTAAATAGTGTTAAACATTCAGAACAAATTGTTTTTGAAAGAAAATTTTCTCATGGTATACGTTTTCTTGTGGTTATTATTTTCGCTCCTATTGCTGACTATCCGTGAAAAATCGCAAAAAATCCGATAAAATATTGAATAAAAAGCATTTTATGTCGAATTTTGAAGAAATTGCTTCAAAGTGCATAAAGTTTAGAGCTTCCTACCTACCAAATTTGGTAACTCTACGTGCAACCGTTTGTCCGTAACGCCGCTGAAAAACAAACATACAAACATACATCTTCTTTTATAATAAGTTAAAAATACTTGATTATGTTTGAATGTTTCTTAAGAAAAATTACATTTAGTAGCAAGTCAAATGATTACAGGGAAAAAAAGTGTTCCATTTTTTTTTAAGCAAATAAAACCGCTAATAAAAAGATTATATTTTAAAAAATTCCAAAAAATTATTTACATAATTTGTTATCGAATTTGAAAATGGAAGTTCAATCATGGATTCAACAATACGCTAATATGTAGATTAAAGATCTAAAAATCATAAATCCTTAATTATTACCCCCCAAAAAAAAACTTTTTTTTTTTTAACAGGAGGAAGCGTTTTAAAACGTAAATGTTTTCTTCAGGAAAGGTTTGTCTACGGAAACTTTTGAAAACCAATTCATGATATTCTCATACATACGACCCAGTAACTTGGGTTAAAGTTGTTTTCTTTTAACTTTTTATAAATAGAAAAGAAAATCTAAGAGCCACACAAAAACTGAAGAACGTTTCGCAGATGTGAGGGAATGCATATAATATATATATTTATGATGGGCTTGCCTTTCGACTAAAAAATTTTTATGTTTTAAAAACACTTTTTACTAACCAACAATTCTTCACTTCTTTATAATATAGACTGCCCAAAGCTGAAAAAGTGCAGCCATTGTCACCAATTCATTTAACTATCAGCAACATGGCGGTCGATCTCCAGATTGCGTCAGAAAACTTCTTTAGCTTTGTATCGCCGCGCCAGACGTGCTATTCAATCGACCGCCCTGTCGTTGGTATTTAAATGGATTGATGGCAACGGCTGCACTTTTTCAGGGTTAAGTGGACAGGTAAAAGTTTTTAATTACTTCCAAAAGTAATTTAAGTTCGGCTACTTACTTTGTTCGGTGTATTAACAGATAGGCCATGCTGGTGCAGGAATTCGATGACATTGCCATGACCTTGCCGGGCTGCCCAGTGAACACCGCTCTCACCGTTCTAGAATAATTTTAACATTCAATTAAATCACTCAGGAATTCGTAATTAACATCGCAATAAATACTTTATGAGCATGTCAGCTTTGAATATGAAGATGAAGGTACGTATACGGATTTGATATTCTCCGTGCTACGAAAGGATCTCGTGTAGTATACTAAGGTAGTAGAAAACACTTTTTAAGTTATTTCAGGCACAGTTGTAATTATTTTTGCTGTAGGCTTATTATTGCTTCTGCAATAAATTTTTTAAGTTGTACGGAGACTTTTGGGACACCCTGTACATTTTCAAAGTGCTTTGCTTTTTACAAGTGAAAATACAAAATACAAGATATAAATGTATTTTGGAAAATGTATTTCAAATACATGTTTTTTTCAATACCAGCCAAGTCTGTGTAATATGCTATAACATGTTTGTTTGATGAACCATGTTTGTTTGATTAAGTTGATTAAGGTAACGTATTCATTACCAAGGTTATAATAATATGCATCATTTCGCAGGGCCCGTTTATCGGCAGGGCAACCGGGGCATTTGCCCTGGGCCCACCCATTTCAAGGGCCCAAAAATGTTGTATTTTTCAACAAATTTATGTTTGATAAAAAATTTTCATTTATATTTATATTCTTTAAAAAATTTACTTAAAAATCACTCGACATTATCCTGCAAATGTACATTTAAAAATTTCTGTTTATGCAAGCATGCACTGTAATATCTGGTGACATTTAACATTAACCTTACCGTGAATGAAACTGGGTTGCTTTAACTCCCTTTTAACTTCAGCTAGGCAATGATAACTCGTCTGTACAAATATTGATACGCAGACGTGACAGTATTTTGAAGCCCCCCTATAATGTTAGGCAAGTTTTGCATTTCCTTTTATAAATACATGCTATTTATGTATACAAAAATCCTTTAATATTTATTGCTATGTACGTATTTATATTTAGTGTTTAAACAAACAGTATATTTAAGTAGCTATATGTATCTAAAATAACTTAGATGCATAATACTGTTTTCGTGCAATTTCCCGTAAAATATTTATGGTCCGGTGCAAAGGCCCCAAAATCTGTGTTTGCCCTGGGCCCAATATTGTGATGATCGCGCCCTGTCATTTCGTTATCTTAGTAAGGTAACTTTTTGGCGGGAAGTTTGAAACAGGTTTCTATAAATTTTCACAGGTTCCCTATCCCGACTAGTAGTGTGGAGAGATTTTTTTTCCAAAATAGAAAGGACAAGACTGAAACTATGTAAATTAACATTCCTTAAAAGTCGTAAATTTTCAAGGATCGAAAAATTTTACAGATAGAAAATAATTTAAAAATATGTTTTACATTATAACATGTACATATTATAAAAGTACGTACGTAACATTGTAAGCTCTAATAGTATAATTAATAATAAATTATGATGATACTTGCTTCGTCCAGGCGGTATAAGTCGGCACCTTTGAAATGCAAGAACTTTAAAACATCTAGTTGTCCCATGCCGGATGCTACGTGAACAAAACATTCTCCTTCCTGCAGTCAGCCAAAGTACGTGAAGGGAAAAAAATAAACCATGTTATTTTTTAAAACTTGATTATCATTAGTAAATATAATATACAATAAGAGCGACTACAATGAAATTACCTCGCTAGCTGTTTTACATATGAGCCATAGTTGCGCCAAAAAAAAAGGTTCATTTGTTCAAAAGAAGCATTTGAAGATTTCCTCGTAGATTTTCAAAGCAGAACACAACACTGCGATAGTAAAATACAGCAAAATCTCGAAATAACGAACTTTAAGGCATCGAAGATCAAGGTCGTAATTCTGAAAAATTCATTAAATTGAAATTTCATTTTGACGGAATTAGTGCAAATGAATTTCCTTTTACAGACATATTTATGGGTTAACCCTTTGAAAAACTCTGTGGCGCGCAGTGGGCAATTCGATCGACCGCCATCTTGCTGGTAGTTAAATCATGCAATGGCCATGGCAGCACTTTTTCGACATTGGACAGTCTATTTAGATATCCTCCTTAAGTATTTAATTGAAATCAAATTTATTCTTCGTGTATCAAACCAGCCAAAATGTCAGAGTTGTGTCCTCACAGCGAGGACACCGCCCATTAAAGAGTTAATCTCAAATATTCGTAATAGGGAAGTTCGTTCTAAGAAGATTTTACTGTAAAACGAAATATTTCGTATGAAAAAAAAAATTGTATTTTGAATTGGTGATTATGCTGAATACTAATTTTCGAGGAAATTAGTTAAGAATCTGTGTTAAAGGTTTGTAAATATCTGTATCTCCACATCAGGTTGAAAATCATTCAATAGTCAAGTGGTCTTTTAAGTAAGCATTTTTTCAGTTAAAATATTTTTTAAAGTAAGAATGGGGGAACTCCTGGTGGATTTTTCGTTTTATTTGGAGGAAAATGGGAGCAGAAAACTGATACATCCAACCCTCGTTTAGTTCACCAAGGTTAATCAATTCCAGACTCTACTACGATAAGTGATTTTCCACGAGTTAGGATTCTGTTTTTATAATTTTAATATTTGCGTAGTTAGAGCACAGAAAATCAACCTAGATATTTTCTTTAAAAAATGAAAATAAAATAAAACATTATTAGAGTCTTTAGACGTGAAATGACACTTTTTAGTCATCATTACACTCGTATTATCCAATATAGACAGAATAAGGAATTTTTGGCGTAACAAATGTCATATCATCATAACACACATAGTTACATACGCACACGGGGAACGGTGAACGCTAATGGGTGCTGATGCACGTAAAATCTGTTCGTGGTTACAATGTTCAAACAACAGCCCTGGAGGGGTGTCGATTTCAAGTGCTAAGTCTCTCATTTGGAATTGGTTCGAAATTAGGAGACCCCATACCAGAGCAAAGTCGGACTTCTTTCCACAGGCACTCATTAGAAATGAAGCCGTCCCCTTTCGCTCATCACCGTCCTATATGAAGGATCTGTCATAGCTTCGCGGTTGCCAGCGAACCTAAGAAACAACAACAACAACACATACACACACATTAAAATCCGCGATAGAGTGAAACCTTGAAAGTCGAAGAGCGAAATAGCGAGGAACGATTATGCATTTCGTACCTCGGAACCAGATTTCAATCTACTCGTCATTTATTATCAAAAGGCAAATAAGTAACAAGATTACAAAGAAGTGATACCGAATACGATTGTTGCCAATTTCTAAAGCGATTATGATTAATTAACGCTAGATTTGAGGATGAGCAGTAATATTGGTAAATACATCGATTCAAAAACTTCAAGAATAAGGCAAAATTAAAAAATAATGCAAAAGTGATTTTGCAAAGTTTGAAAAATATCATTTTAATTAGTGTCAAATGTAATCGTTCCTAAGTTTGATTGGAACTACTTCTTTTGAGTAAATTGACAAAATCATTCTAAACAAGTCCAAACTTCTTGCTCTGTATCTATTCAATTTCAAAGACCGCAATAAATATTTATATTTATTTCTGGCTGTTTTTAAAATGGAAATTTCACAAATACCTATAACATTCAGCGTTGCATCACTGCATTTGCGAGAGGAAATTTGTCTTAATTAAAATTCCACTGCCGCGCAGTTCTGGAAGAACAAGCGGAAGTCACGTTAATTCCTCACATAAACTAAGCCGGTTTTAAAAGTCTTCGTAATTCTATAACAAATACGCGTGTACTAAATGTATATGCATGTATAATAAATAAGCTTACACAGCTTTAAAGAAACGGCTTATTTCTCAGTTGTTGCTGTCAACGACACTAAAAAAATAGGGTTAGGAAAATTGAAAATTGGTAATTGTGTAGTTGTTTTACGTTACTGGAGCTTAATTGCGCCGTTTAATGAAAAAATGTATCGGCAAAAATAGTGCGAAGATCAATACGAAAGTAAACAAGTATTATTATTATTATTACTTTAAGAAAAAGAAAACCGATTTCAAATTACTTCACCATAACAAAATTATTCGCATTCTAAATTAATAGGGTTTGACGAATTCTCGCAATAGAAGATATCGCCAAGCAGAGTTCAGTTTTAGGAACTTATTTTTTGACGCCAACCTTAGAGCTAAATCGCCAAAAGTGGGCAACCTTGGCGACTTTTAACGTTAAGATTAGCGACATTGCTGACAGACCTTTAAGCAATGGTTTGAAAACACGTTTTTTTTTCCGATTTTCGGAATGATAATATCATCAGAACGTGACCAATTTACAGGGGACCCACCCCTGAGCTATCTCCTTTCCAATAAAAAAGAACTTTTAAAATCGGTCCACATGGTAAAAAATCCTCGCAATACAAATATTAAAAAAATATACGCGTTGAACATAGTATCTCCTCCTTTTTCGAAGTCCGTAAAAATAGTAATTCGTGAGATTACTTTTGAAACAACATACATAAATTAGTTGTATGGTAATGCTATCTACATTCATAATTCGTTAGCAAGCAGATGTACTGCGGGAATAGACTACTAAAAGAAATTTAAAATACTCTATTTTAAGAATTTGTTTAATTTTCCAGAATGGTTAGCTTTATGAACCTTTTTAATTTTCTGTAAAACAAATACACATATAGTACAACAATTATTCTAGTACAACAATTAATAAAAATTCCATAAATAATTTCTTTATTACCACATATAACAATACACCTTTCTATCAGATTAGCTTCACTAATACTAAATCACAATTTAAGTATTTTCTGATTAGATATTTCAAAATGAAATGCTCACTTCGTTCGAATTATTAAGATCCGAAGCCCGTAAAATCTCCTCTAATCCAGCCAGATTGTTCTATTCGAACTGTTAGTACCAATTCTGAAATTAAATAAATAAATGAAATAAGTATTATCATTTTATAAATATTTTTATAAAAGGTGTAATTCTTCTCTCTCTCTGCTGCACCAAATAATAGTTAAGTACATACATCATAGCGATATTTTTTAAAGAAAATGATGAAATTTTAAGATTCAAAAAATAAAAATATTAATCTCATGTATTATATATATATAGGGTGTCCAATGCTAACGGTGCCCGGTGGCTATTTCCTAAACCGTTAGTCAGAGACATATAGTTCCAATTGCAAAAATGCTTTAAATTGTATAGTCTATTATATCAGAAACACAATCGAAATAAATAAATCAATTCCTATAAAAATTACGAAATTTAAATTTTTATACAGTCCCCCGGTCCTATCAGTTATATTAGAAAATTTTTCTTTATACATTTTCATGCACAATTTAAAAAGTTCTTCCTTGTACGACCAGAATTCACCGAGTTATAGCTCTTTAAAGTTAGAGCACTTTTCGAGCTGCGAAATAAATAGCGGTTGTATACACAATGAATGAGAAAAATTAATGTACATGACTTTGAACTTTATAATATTTATTAGCAATTTCATCAACTATTTTATGAATGTAGATTGCTATAAATAAGAGTAACGTTTAACTATGTGTATCCAATAAATTAATATAAAAATATAGCTTATTCTGAAACTGGAATTTTTTTAAATGCACTGATGTTAAATGCGTAAAAAGAATAAAAAAGAATAAAACACTTCATTAAACATTAAATTAGAAAATGAAACATTTTAAAATACGAATGTATGCACTTTAGAAACTTAAAATAATATTACAAATATGCACCCTTGTAGAAAACTCTTCCTGTACTTTGGGTAGTACACTCGATGTTATACATCTGCATGCTACACATAACGATTTAATAAGTCTGATCCCGGATAGATTTTATAGAGCGTGAATATAACCCTCTGCTTAAAGATCAATATTCTAAAATTAATTTTGCTTCTTTCTCCACTTTATGCCAGAAAATGAAATTAAAACATATAAATTAAAATTTCAATATCTATATGGTCCCTTACCGGTTTACCATAACGATGCATTTTTAAAAGTGGAACAATGACGTAAGTCAAAATGTTTGTTGCTTCATAAATCGGTGAATTTTGGTTGAATTTTTTTTTTTTTATTGTGCATGATATTGTATACGAAAATTTTTCTAAATATAACTGATAGGACAGGGGATCGTATAAAAATTTAAATTTCGTAATTTTTATGGGAATTGGTTTATTGACTTCGATTGTTTCTGATATAATAGATTATACAATTTAAAGCATTTTTGCAATTGGAACTATGTGTCTCTAACTAACGGTTTAGGAAATAGCCATTGGGCACTGTTAGCACTGGACACCTTGTATATGTATGTAGAAATTATGGGTCAAAAAACAACATCTTGATATTTTCTAAAGCATGAAAGATAAAATGATTTAATTTGGCGTGAAATAAGGTTAAATATTTTAGAAAGTTTTATTTAAATTATTAAGTTGGGCAATTATGGGTCAGATAAGTTCATTCCTTTCTTTATAGTAATGTATATCAAAAGTTGTGTCCCCTATTGTGAAACAAAAATTGGGGACATTTTATAAATTCAATGGTCTTCTCAAAATAGCTTCTATTTATTCAACAAGAGCATTATTAACATCCTAATTTGGAAACTAATGTTTGAAATGATTTTTTAAAATTTATTTCCCCCCCCCCTTTTTCCCCCTTATGGTGCCATGCAAGTTTTTGTATTGTGAAAGAACGCTCGTATATTTTAGAAACTAAACAATTAAACAGATCTATTGTTATTTTTTAACTTGTAGTTTAAAATATATATATTCTTTTTTTAAAGAAATTTAATGCATAACCTTAAAAATTATGTTCCATACCTGTATTGAACTACGAAAGAAAGAATTATAACTTCATTATAAATATTTAAAATCGTCTACTTACCAATGTCTAAAAGAAATTTAATTTACGATAAAAATAAAAATGACAATGTAAATTAATATTAAATGATTAAAACAGAAAAAAAAAGGCATTAAACCTATGTTTGGAAAAAAATAGCTGATCTATCACAGGTATCTTATCAAAAGTCATGGTTAAAATTTATTTGCTTCGGACAGTAGTGGGCACATAAAAAAAATATTTTAACTGCTCATATTTTAAATAACATTTTTTATGTACATATATGTAAAGATATTTAATTTTTGTAAATTATAAGTCAATTATTAAAAAATACTTTAATGATGAGTGAAGCATGTTTGCAAATTATTATTCTTATGTTATTATATAAAAAAAAATTAAAAACACACTTAATAACTAAATACATGTTTAGTGTCGGATATCCGTATCCGGTAACCAAAGGAGCTCCGGATATCCTATATGTGCTGTGTTATGGGATTAAGGCCAATTATCTGTACGAGGGATCTAAGCCTAACGGTGGGGTGCCCTCCGTCGGGGCCTTTTTAAAGGGTCCTAACCCGCATTTACGCTGTTTCGGAGAAAACCACTGAAAACTCCTAATGGTTAGATCGACGGACGCGCGATGGGACCCGAACCCGGGACCTTTTCACTTCGCCCGTCTGCATATTAACTACCTTTACTCTCTGTTGGAAACGGGGGATATTGAAGCCTTCTGATTGGCTGCTATCTCAGATTGATGCATGACGTCATGATGCCTTACCGCTCCTTCGTTATTTTAACCTTGTTCTTAGCCCAGCGCTCGATATAATCTTATTAGCTTATTCTTATGTAGTTTATCAGTTGTTTCAATGTCTGTTTTTCCAGAAAAAAAACTTCCCAGCAAAAAAAGGAAACATTCACTTTCTGTAAATATAAAAAGGAATCAACCAAATGCAAAACTGCATTAAATTGTAATTTTTTGTACAATACATATATATTAAAGATATAATTTTACTTATTTTCCATATTTCTTGCATTTCTTATTATTCAATTGTAACCTCAAAAATTTAATTTATAATTTTTGGATATTAAAGGAAAAGAATACATATGAAAAATTATTCGAATACTACCATCCCCAAATAATTCTTTCTATCTTAACGTGTCTGAATCTGAAAATAAAATTAAAAGAATTTCTCTGTTATTTACTTTCTCTTTCTAAGTTCTGGGGTTTATATTCAACAATTATAAGAAAGTTGGGAGCATTTGAAACGCAACCAACCATTAAAATAAAAATAAAAAAAAGATGCTTTGTGAAGGAGGAAAATTAAGAACTTTTATTAAGTACTAATAGTTTTGTTGAAAAAGTTACATAATGAAATAATTCTTGGAATTGAAAAATATTTTTATCTATTAAAATTTTTTGTTTCATCAGTGAAAAAGATTCAATTCATAAAAGTGACCGTACATGTAAAACTAGCAAGAAATAAATGAAAGTTTATAAGCTAATAAAGTTTTATTCTATAATATGTCTCTCTCTATATATGTGAATAATTTTAAGAAATGCCTTATAGAGAATTAACTGAGAATTGTGTATCCTCAAAAACTACAGCAATAAATATTGAATGAAAAATTTATTGTTTATATTAGAGTATTCTAAATACATAGGTAAGTGTATTTACCAGTTCAAGGAAATTTTTTGTTTCGCATATTTTTCTATGAATATAGTAGCATTAAAAAAATACTTTTCTAATTTCTAAAAACATTTAAATTTCTAAATATTTTTTTAAAGAAAAGTATATTATAAATGCATTTGTATCAATTTATAATATACTTTTCTAATATTTGAGGTTTTAAAATATTATCACTTAACAAAATCTTTAATCAAACAAACAAATTTAAAATTTAACAAAATCCTCTTATATATCCTATTATGTTGAATTTATCATTCAGAATACTCTTTTGATAAAAATATTGTCATTCTAAAAGGTAACTGTATCTTTCTTACAATGAAAAATGAATTTCATTTTATAGTAATACCTAGTACTTTTCTTTGCTATAATTAAAAAAAAAAAAAAAAAAAAAAAGATGCTCTATCCTTAGAATATTCTTGTCACACATATGTAGGCATTGTTAAACTTTATTTCCTTTAAAAAAACAGGGTTCAATTTTTGTCATTTAAAATTAGTAGTATTTAATATTCATAACATTTGAGTATCTGATTAAGAGAGAGAACAAATTAACTAAAGAAAAATATGTTTAAAGGAATGCTGTTAAATGGGAGGAATTTCTTTTTTAAATTAAATATACACCAAAACAAATTATTCTGATGTTTTTTATGCTGTTAATTTAATTAAGGCGAGGCAGTCATGAGTTTAACAATAAAAATATAGATGGCACCACCACATATATTGAAATTTTAAGATGCTCTGAGAAAGCAGCCAATAAGAAGGCTTCAAGTTCCCCCGTTCCCAACAGAGAGTAAAGGTAGTTATTATGCCGCCCGCATACCATCTTCAGTGACATGAAGGCTCCGGTATCCGGCAAAATCAATATCCGTTACATCCCTACTACACAGTCAGGTATCTGAAAGCTTTCTGCGTGGAAAACATAAAAAATCTATTCAGGAACAGGTAGACTTTCAAAGTTTTAACGTGGACTATCATTTATTATATATTTTTTTACACATCTGTGCAAAATTTCAAGCTGATAGGTCCATTTTTGTGAATATGTATACGGTCTAAACCAGGGATGGGCAAACTACGGCCCGCCGGAAGGTTTTATCCGGCACGCGGATAGAATTTTAATTTGCCGGTCCAACAGAAATTGAAAGAATTTATATATTATAAATCCATATTAAGAATTATGATGATGGCTTAAAAAAAGTGCACTTTCAAATCTTGAAATCTGCGTTCGAATTCAGTGCCATTCAAACAGAATTGGATATTTTTTACCACGCCTTTCAACGTAAATTGGTCAGATTTGCAGCTTGAATTAATTGAATTGAATCTAACAATCATCTCAAGCAGTTGTTTCTAAATATGCCAGAGTTTTACAAATCGTTATCGAAAGTAAGTTTCCCGCCCAGAAAATCAGTGCTATGTTTGCTTCATCTTATATATGTGAACAAGTGTTTTCAACTATGAACCTTAGAGAGAAATCTTTCAGAAGTAGACTGACAGATGAGCATTTAGTCTCGTTCCTTAGAATCAGTGCATCTCACTTCGAACCCCAATATAAGGAACTTTTAAAAATGAAATCGCAATTTCATTCATCTCATTAACATATTTAAATTGCAATACTTGTATACTGTTTTTAAGATTTTAGAAACATTTATCTTGGCCCACCAAACTTTATTTTTCGATTTTTTGCCCGCCACCGAAAAAGTTTGCCCATCCCTGGTCTAAACAAACAAACCCACAAACAGAATTTAATTTTTATTTATAAGGATTATCCTTCAACTTGATGCATGGTGGTTTTTTAGGTATTACAAAAATTAGGGGGTCTATTGAAAAAAAAAAAAAATCTTTCAAGGTGTCTAAGTAGTAAAAAGGTTTGGAACCCCTGGTTTGGACCATCTGAAGTAAAAGAAGCATCAACTTTTTTTTTTTCTTTTTTTTTTTTTCAAAAAAGTTTCACTGACATGAACCTTTAAAAAAAATCATGATTTTCAGAGATAATCTTTTTTGAAGATGTTTTTATAGTAGTGTAAAAAGTATATTTTTCCTCTTATTTGCTTCATAGTTGCATTGTTTTTGAACTTAAGAAAATAAAATGTCTAAGGATAGCTTGGCATAATTTAACTGTTTTGTTTAAAAAAAAAAAAAAAAAAAAAAAAAAAAAAGCTATAAAATTAGTGACCATTATTTGCCGGGAAGCAGAGTGAGGGAAAATTCCCATATATATATATATATACGCCTCCAAACTAAATAAATAAATAAGTAAAAAACACTTTCAGTTTTAATTGATGTTCACACACAAGTAGACGGTCGTTTTTCTTCCTTAATTTTTTCTATAGTTGTGCAATGAAAAAAAATCTTTCAAGCATTCACCTTGAGTGTTAACTTCACGGAGCAGTGATTGACATACTGATAAACAACTTGCATTAGGTAATATTCACGTTCATTTATTTTTTCTGGTAGAACGAAAGAAAAAATCTGATATGGATATCACAATACTTCCTCGTATGCGTCTTTAAATGACACACAATTTTGATGCTCTTTATTTAAACTTATTTAATTTTAAATTGATATTTCAATAATATTAAGGCTTGACGATTTCTCGCCAAATGTAAGAAATATCGCCCAGTTGGATTCGGTTTTAAAAACTTATTTTTGGCATACATTTTAGGGATATTTCGCCCCAAATCATCAAGTTTGGAGACAGTTGGAGAGATTTTGGGAAAATCCATTTCCAAATAATGATTGACAATAGTTTTTAATGCATTTAAGAATTCCATAGACCGCCATGCATTAAAGGTTTTTTGGGTGACCCTGTCAATACACTACTCAGTCTATTGCAATCAAAAGGGAGGTCAAGACTATATTTTAAAACAGTGCCTACATACAAAATTTCAACATTCTGCGACTAGTCGTTTGTGGGCTATTCGAGTTACATACATGCATACAGACGTCATCATAAAACTTAACTAGTAAAAATGGATTCACAGTCGTCAAAATAGTTCGTACATGCATAATTACGTACGTTGAGACGTCACGCAGATATGTGCAAAAGTAAATTTAGGAATGATCAAAATCTGTCTTTCCGTCAAAATCTTAATATGAAAAATTTTCAGGATCACAATACTTCCTTTACCTCGTACAAAGATGTAAAATTCCCTAATATAAATGGTAAACGTGATTAAAAGTTCTGAAATATAAAATATTTTTTTAAATACGTAGCTCTTCAGCAAATTTTGAATTGGTATATGAGTTATCTTTGCTACAAAATTATGAATTTTAAATTTAACGAAGATAGTGAGAACATGCTAGGTGTATTAGTTAATTTACAACCTTCGCACATAAATGGCTTTTCGCACAAATAAAGGAAAGAAAAATGACCTTTTTTTCCCGCCAGATATGACACTCCTTTTCAAAAAATGAGTTGACAGTAGAACACATCTGAAACAACAATATATTTATATTGCGTTTAATCAATCGAATTTTGCTCGAAACAAAAGGAAAGGGCATTTGCGGGGTTTTTAATTCATTAACTTATTTTGAAGAAAGCAGACCCTCTGACACATGTAACATTTCCTTCTGGAAACATAGCATAAACAATCGCCATCGAATGTCAGGTGTAAAGAATAGGTCAATGCTTTGATAAAAATCATTTTGATGTGAAAGATAAGCATTCAAGACAACCCAAAAATTCTAAAATTGCCAAATGGCAAGCATTGTTGGAGCAGTAATGTGAAAAAAAATCCAGCAAGAAAGGTCGGAAATCAAATAATACAAATCGTCTAAACCCCAACTTCAATATTTGCACGCGGCAACACCTTTGGTTCATCCGAGAAGAAACTAAAACCTTTCACTGCTAAGGTACAACCTTTAGCCGTTGTCACACACACTCAGTGGCGGCTCCTCCATTTGAGCACGTGAACCCCCAGAGGAAAAACTAAAGAATAAACACATTAACAAATTAAATTTAAAAAATATATATATATTAAGTACACTTCTAGATTTTTGGGGATTTAAAACATGAGTTTTACTCTCCCCCACCACCCCACTATTATTAAACGCGTTTATTATAGCTAACGCACTATATCGTAGGTTACTACAGCATAGTCTTTCGTCGTTCGCACGTGCGATCGACCCGAGTGGCCTTTTGAACCGCTCTGTGAAGAAAGACGCCGAGAGAGTGAGAGATAGTTGCGGGGGAAGCGAGGCGCTTTCGCTCGCACAATTGTGCTGCTCACAGCAGATTTTTTTGCCATTATCTTCTCTGGATTCTCTCTTGGCTTGTTCTGTTCGGTTAGTTAATCCATTTGTTTTTCATATTCTTATTATTTTCTTAATTTTTATGATTTTTCACTACAGTATTTTTTACGAACTAATGTAAATAATTAAGATGGGAGTCAAATAAGTGTTTCGGAGCTACAGCAATGACATTTTTCAATATCATCCTTTGAAAAAACAAATTGAAAGAAAAAATCAAGACAATATTTTTGCTAAAACTTATCTTAGCGACGAAATGTAAAATCAAAAGTTGCGTGCATTGTTTTCCTTTCACTGCTGGAAATGCAAATCTATTTTAACTGGGAAGGTGCGTCGTATCTGCATATTTAATTTTCTAAATTAATTTTGTGAACCTCCATTTAAATAACCCAAGAGCCGCCACTGCACTCACTCACAAAAAAAAAAAAAAAAAAAAAAAAAAAAGAATCACAGCATGGATCTGGGAAAGGTTGACTACCCTTGGTATTACATGGGTTTTGTGCTTTTTATGTAAAGAACCATCTCTTAGATTAGTCGCCGATGTGATAGAGAGCCAAACAGCCCACACATGTCTTGGCAAGCAAAATTCACTTACTGAGGTTGGTGCTGCGGTACTACAGAAATGAAATTGGGTGTAGGGCTTTCTTTTGCAACAGACATTACTGATTATCTGTTAAACAGTAATTAACATAAACATAAAATTACTTGTTCTGCATAAATTATCATTTTTATTTAGCCTCATTAACTCTAAAAAAAAAATTGTAAAATACTGCACGTCATTTAGTTTAAAATTGTATAAATCATGAAGCTTACTTTTTAATTAACTAAATAAGTCAATTAAAAATTATTTATTTAAATTATTAACTAAATAAGCTATTAAAAATAACTACATTCTAAAAACATTCAGTTGGTTTAACTTCTATTTTCTATATAAAATGCATTTTGCTTCATCTCATTCTTTAGAGAACATGAATGGTAAAACTGCAGTGATATACTTTGTAACACCAATCAAATAAATATACATGAGATATTAGCAAAAAGATTAAATTAATATGTATGTCATACATAAATAAGTTCATTGACCTCAACAATTTGCTGTTACGGAAACTAGAAGCAAGACTGACGTGAGTTATAAATTTTAAGTTTATAAAAAAGTAAAAGAACAATTAATATACAAAACGATGTTTTAAATAGTTTATATGTCATTTATTTATTGTTCCGAAAAATGCATTAAGAGAGAAATTAAAACAAGTGATTCCCCCAAAAATGTAACAACAATATGAAAATAATATTTAATTAATTAAAACACTCTACACGGTTTGTATTTTTCTTATTTACTTTTTTTTGGCACAAAATAAATAAAAAATAAGAATAATAACAGCATAGAAATTTAGTTAGTCCAATAAACTATACTAAATAAAATAATTGTCTCATTATCCACACAGCATATCGTCTAATAAGTTGATCCTTGTAATAAAATTAAAATTGCATTTACACATTTTTGAGGAAATTATGAACTTAAGTATGTCAATTTCTGTTCAAAAATAGATGTGCAAAACAATATACAAAGAAATTTTTAATATTTTAGTAATGTTTTGGATAGTGCCGTAGCTAAGGGTAGGGGCGGTTAGGGGGTCAGGACCCCTCCCCCGAAATGAGAAAAACAGACACAGGAAAGGGATCTTATCTCTCTTTTTTATCAAATAGAGCAGAAATCGCATTTTTTATGTTGTCTTTTTAAATTTCTAGTGTGAAAAGTCACTTTTCGGTACTCCCACCACCACTTTTCTTATGACATTCAAGGGGAAATTTTTGCGAAGGAAAAAAAGGGAATTCCTCTCTCACCCACCGAAAGAAAATCCTGCCTACACCGCTGGTTTTGGGTGGTTCTCCGTCAGCCTATAATGCTCACTTGTGAGCTGGAACACGTCTAGAGTAATAGTCTGATTTTTGTTTATTTACTTGAAGCAAAAACAAAGCAAAATTTAATCAATGAACCAAACAAAAACTTCTGTAAATTATACATGCCAATTCAAGTAATCACGAAATCTCTTGTTCATATACTCGATGAAATACTAATAAACCTTACTGGAATAAAAATGAAATACCTTTTTTTAAATTCAATTTATGAATGAACTTTATAAAATTTTGTTTTATAATCAGTAAAATACCTTATAGATAAAAAGAAAAGTAAGAACAATGTGTAAAATAAAATTTAATATTTGCTCCGACTACTATATGTACATATATTTTTCTTTTTCGTGCGAACAAACAAACAAAAAAATAAGGAAAAGAAATATAGATCAAATCAGTGCCGTAACGAAGAATACGGAGATTCTACAGCTTTGAGACCCTTATAGGATACATTAAACTTCTTTGCCGGTACTGAAGGGTCTGCTGGGGTTATTATTATGCCACAGGTAAAAATGAATGTAAGCATCTCAAAACAAATTAATAAGTATCCCGAGTAAAATAATTCATGAATCTCGTTCATATTTGTATTTCATGTATTACCCTTCTTTCATGGCTCATATCGAATTCCAAAATAAGATTCGAGAATGACGGGTTTTTTTTTTTTTTGTTTGTTTGTTGTTTTTTTTAAACAACCAACTCGAAACTTACCGTTGTCGGAAGTGAACAAACCGAATCCCAGCTGATATAGCAAAAAGGGGGAAACCGGCGAGAAAGGTTTTCTAAAACCCTGCTTCTACATACCAGGTTATTTGCTCTTAGGCCTAGTTTTGTTTTGGGCGAATCAACGGAGGTGGAAATACTACGCAGGATCCGAAAATCGATCGTGTTTGGCGGTTGTCGCCATGAGGATGCAGAAAAACTTTGAATCATCGCTCGGGCTTAGAATTAGAACGAGAATTGGTTTACCCTCTTTTCTTGCAAAACTATCAGGGAAAAAAACAAGGATGAGTCACGTCGAAATTAAAAAGATTTTGTTCACGTGGCTTCGATAGAAAACGTGGATCGTTTGCTGTAGAGTTGATTGGCGATAAAGTTGCATTGGCGGAAGTCATTTTCGGTGAATTGATTCGTATTTAATTTTTATGCCTGTGGAGGGATTTCAACACGCTTTCGTTCTGGTAAACACGGATATTGATTGGTTAAGTGTGAATAGTTGTTCTTCTCGTGCACCGAACCAAAACTGCCTTATTTCAGCATTTTGTCTTCATAGTTCGACCTCATAGTAGGGATAGCTCTATTGGGTACTAGCTGAAGTACCCGTTCTTCGTACGGAATGGATATTATTAAATCAAATGTAATAAAAATGGAAAATAAGTAAATAAATATTGAATATACTTTGGTTATAGATTTAATCGCCTACAAAAACTGTTTTACAATATTCGTTAGGCACGTTCTAACTATACGTGATTTTTTAAAATACTGTTTGGAATGTGCATCAAATTCCGCGAGTGTGTCGTATTTGTTTTTCTTGTTCCATAAAATACATCTTCAGATTTGAAATCTATATTAAAATCGTCTGCTAAAGCTGTTTTAAAATCCTCGCCAGGCAGGGGCGTAGCCAGGGGGGGGGGATATCGGGATATATCGCCCCCCCCCCCGAAATTTTTGGATTAGTGATGAAATTCCGTCTATTTATGCACATATAAGTTCATATCCCCCGCCCGAAAAATTTTCCAGGCGCATATCCCCCTCCGAAAATTTTTCCTGGCTACGCGAGTAGTAGATAAATGGGAGTTCTGCCCATGGGGTGCCATGTTAATTGTGGGGTGCATCGTATAACTGTGTTCCCTATGCTGAGCGGGGAAGGGGGGCGTGGTCGGACCGGATGTGGGGAGCGGATGCTAAGACCGGATGTTCAAAGGGTTGATAAGAATTTTTTTTCCTTTTTTTTCAGATAAGGGGACTTGTAATTTTTTCAGATTGTGACATATTTTTCAAATAAGGGTACTTGTAATTTTTTTCAGATTGTGACATATTTTACAAATAAGGATACTTGTAATTTTTTTCAGATTGTGACATATTTTGAAATAAGGAGACTTGTAATTTTTTCAGACTTTAACATTTAGTATCAAAATAAGAGACTTTGACATAATTTTAAATAAGCTATACTTTATGAATTAAACCTGAAATAAAAAATATTATTGTAATTAAATGAGGACCCACCAGCCGCCCGGTAGAACTCGTCTACCGCCTCATTTCAAATAAAAATTCTTACTATGCTTTTCCACGTCACGCTAGCCTCGCATGAATGGAGACAGGGCGTAGCACAGCAGACGCGTTGTTGTTTTTGTTTCTTTAAATAATAATTAACTATGTGTAGCAAAGAAATGAACAACATCCCCAGGAGGCCTACGAACTTTAATTTTAAGTTAAATAAGTAATTTTACAACAAATATTTTTTTAACCAACAGTTTTAATTTTAAGTTAAATAATTTTACAACAAATATTTTTTTAATTAATTTTACAACAAATATTTTTTTAATCAAGAGTTAATTTTAAGTTAAATAATTTTACAACAAATATTTTTTTAACCAAGTTTTAATTTTAAGTTAATAATTTTACAACAAATATTTTTTTAATTAATTTTACAACAAATATTTTTTTAAATCAAGAGTTAATTTATTTTTTAACCAAGTTTTAATTTTAAGTTAAATAATTTTCTAAATTTATTTTTTTTAACCAAGTTTTAATTTTACAACAAATTTTTTTAATCAAATGTTTTTAATTTATCAAGGAAAAAAAAAATTTAATCAAGTGTTTTTAATTTTTGTATATCCTATTTTTGTTAAGTAGCCGTTTAACACTAAAGTAGGATACCCATACATTTTCTACAAATTTAATCTACGGTTAGGCAAGTGAGAAAATTATACCATAGAAAGATTTTTACAAATAATGATATAGTCTTATATTCTATTGCGAGAAAACCACTTTAGCCATATATCCCAAAAAACCCAAGTTTTTGTATACGAAATGCATGAATACGCGTTAGATCCCCTTAGAAAGTCTTCCTACCAAGGCACCCCTCATCCTAAGCAGATACCCCCGCGTGCAGGTTTACCTTAAAGCACAAACAAACAAAGTATTTATCTAAACATTTTTTCTTACCCACACATTTTTGATAAATCTTAGGCAGCGATTATACTAGTTTATATTTTCTATAGATCAATTAGAGAAAAAATTACATTTTTAGTAATCCTACAAAATATTCTTACTGTATATCACAAGTAGAGTAACTTGATTTATAGAATTTCAATACGATACGAGTTCGATTGTTTATGTGCAAATGTGTGTTAGATTGTTATGTTCAGTTTGACTATGAAAGCATAATTTTATACATGAATCAACCTTTTTAGAGGTCTTTTATGGATGCACTTAGCCTATTTTATAGAAAGGTGAGCATAACTAGCACAAACTTTTAGACTAGATAGTACTATTGTTAGAAAGTTGAACTATTGGAAATAAAAATTGAAGATCCGTTTTAGCACAATTGCATGCACAGTTTATCTTTCAATACTTAGATAGTTTAAATCGAAAATCATTACTTAAACTAAAAAATACAAGGTGTTTACTTACGTGAAGGGACATCTTGCGAAATCTTCGAGTCTCTGGACAAAGTACCAACATCTATACGGCTAGCAAGACCGGAAAATCGAATAATGATTTAAAATACATTATCCCTAATTCCCAGTCCAACTAGCACATTTTCATTCATTCTTAATACCATCATATGCTGAAATAGGTATATTATTTTGACACTAAAAACAAAACACATTTGAAGATATTAAACGCTTTAAAAGTAATTTTTTTTTTTTTCTTATAACAATATACCAGATTCACAATGCTATTTTATGTAGGATAAAATTAGTTAGCAAGCGAAAATTTAAACTTAGTTAGAATTTACTGAAATACAAATACCATGCATGCCTTATTTTCTATTAGGAGAAAGCCCTCAAACCCCAGTTTTTGTATACAAACTGCATAAAGTACTTCTACCGATAATGCTATTAATATTAATTACACTGGATTACCAACTTAAAATTTCGCAAAACACCAAAATACAGAAAAACATGCATTAACAAAAAAAAATCACACTTAAAAGTACAACACATCAAAAGTGCAACTATAAGAACCACATAATTATTTTCAATTAGAATTACGGTATCAACTTATATGTAACTAAAATAATAGAAAATATTACACTTACCCTGTACTTGTACACGCGAAAGGCGAAAATAATAAAAATATTCGCAAATATATCCACAGCATAAGTAAAATCCACGTGCAGGCCATATTGCTGATAAGAAATTGAGAGAGATAAGAAAGTGCCTTGAGGCTCTACAGAGCCGGTACAATAAGAGTTGGCCAGTTTGCCGATAAGATAAAACCAGGGAGGGTGCTAGGGGAATACCGAATTGTGGGGACACGTGTTTCATTCTACATTCAAAAATGGGGACTTATGGATTAAGATGTTTACTACTTAAAAACATAATCTAATTTTTACAAACGCATTGGAACTTTGTATAGGATATCTATTGAACATATATTAAATACATTATGATTATTCTTCTGATCGACATTATATCCTAAATTAAAATATCAAAGTTAAGCTGCAACGATTAATATATTTTACGTAGTTTATGAAAATAATGAATCATTAAATTAATTTCTGTGAAACAATTAGCAAAGATCATTATACTAAAGCAAATTATTTTTGTTAAGTTTTGATAAATAACAGTAATAAATTATAGGCATTGCAGATGAATGAGTATTCACGTATAAAATAGGTATTAAAATTATTGTTTAAAACAATTTTTAGAATAATAAACTAAAATTTTTATTTAATAAAGTCATAAACTAAAATTATTAATGAAAACTTGTTAATAAATTAAACATATCAAAATTTTTACACTCAGTTTTTTTATATACTTAAATTTTACAAAGATATCCTTTTAATAAATTCATAAACTAAAACAATTTTTACAATAATAAACTAAAATATTTATTTAATAAAGTCATAAACTGAAATTATTAATGAAAACCTGTTAATAAATTAAACTGATTACTCTAAAAGATAGCTAATCACAACATATATCGGAAAAAATATAAGCAATTATAATACCGGACAACACTCTTGTTACATGCGGACAAAACATCTGTTTGCACGGCTAAAGTATTCTTAGGTACCCGTTGTAGGAGAACTTACCTACGCCCAACCTACAAACTCTACAAATTTAACGGCAACTGGTTTTCTCTTATCAGGTATCACAGATCAGATAAGAGATAAGGAAGTGACATGCGCAGAAGACACGTGATAGTGACGTGTGCAAATCTGTGTTGATTGAATATCCGGTAGGTTCGTTGGCAGGATGTGCTATTTACATTGAGTGGCAACTCTTTGTAACAGGCTAAGACAAGTTAGATGATGCAATATCTACAGGGTTGAGGAAGGTAGAGGGCGCTTGGGTAATCACGTGATTTTTTAAAGAATCAGTATAGAGACATTTTAGTTAGATAAAGTGGCCAGGTGTGTGTTGCGAGACTCTCTTTACACTGTGTGCGCCTATACTTAAGACGTGTGTTTTAATTGATTTTTCGCCGAGTTTCAAAAATGTCTTTGCTTGAATCGATCGAAAATAACTTTAACATTGAATACACTCCCGAGTTTTATACTCAAAGTGATGCCGATGTGTTGCTGCAAGAAATAATACAATTGCCTTTAGATGTAAAGCCTCTGCAAAGTATTGAAAAGAAAATTTCCCCCGAGTTTTATACTGAAAGTGATGTTGACGTGCTACAGCAAGAATTGTTTCAATTACCCCTGCAAAGTAGTGAAAAGAAAATTTCCTCGACCCGTAAAGTAATTACTTTTGCTGATGAAGGAATCAATTACAGTTTACCTGGAGCAACAGTCTATGTTTACTCTTGGATACCCATTTTGCAAAAAATACGTGAAGATCTACAGAAAGTGACAAATTATGAATTTAATATGGTGCAAGTGAACTTTGGCTCTGAAGAACAACCTAAAATTGAAGACGGCAACTACGAAGATTTTAATCTAGACCTATCATCAGGTGTATGCATTCTAAGTTTTGGATCTAAACGAACTTTGGATTTTAAACCAGCGAACTGTGAAACCACTACCATTAAATTAGAACATGGTTCAATGTGTAAGATATATCCCCCAACCAACAAACTTTTAACGCATGGTATTCCTTCTGAACCTTATGTGACAGACCCGCACATTAACCTAACATTTGCCAAAATGTACATTTATGAGCCTTCCCCGAAAAGGGCAAAGTTGGACTATTGGACGGATCATCTTTACCATAGCTTATATGCTTCTGTAAATAGTACATGGCACTTGGAAAGACTTGTCTACGTTTCACTTCACGATGAAAGAACTGACTTGAAGATCCATATTAGACAATTTATTCAGAATGCCCAATTAGACTATATACCAACCGGTCAGGGAGTCGTGATGAACCCTTCCACATGGATCGAATTTATTGTAAAACTACTAGATTTTAATATAGGGCATAGCAATAGCTCTTTTATTTGTAATAATCAATTATCTGTATTTAATGATGATGGAAAATGCATCTTACAACAAATTTACAAAACCGGAGATTCATTCACGTTAAATCCAATTTCCTTAACACTTTTAAATGATCAAGTAAAAAAACTTTGCGAAATGAGAAATGAAATATTGGAATGCATTTTAAAAACGCTATATACGACGACCCTACCTCATTTAATTTTAAAATTAAAGCCTCAAAAATGTAACCGCGAACCCCATTGTACTTATGATGAGGCTAAACAGCAATTAATGGATATAGTACATCAGGAAATTTTTAAAAAAATAGGCCGGGTTCAGGATCATTCTTCACAAAGGATACATACTTGTTCGAATAGAACACATGTTGATGAGCGAGAAGGTCTTATAAGTAGTAAAGCATGGTTTACGGTTGACATGACGTATATTGCAAGAGAGATATGCGAGAAAAAATGCACATGTATTTATGACGGAGAATTTTTTTCAAACATTTTCATTGAAGACTATATGAAGTATCTTCAAAATGTGCTATTTAATACATTTTTTCAACCGTTTTCAGATTTTGCTAATTCTAAGGATGGCAAAACATGTGTAATTATGTGATGTTATTGGTGTATAACTAGTATTGCAATTGTAAAAAAAAATTAAAACCATTGTGATTATGTAGAAAAGGCATGCTTGCTTCTACAACAGTAAGATATTACTGACTTGTGCATGCTTAGTTAAAGAATACTCATTGAAAAGTTATTATTTTCTTAATTGTGTAAATAGTTTGTGTAATTTAAAATATATTTTTGTAAATAAATAAGTTTAAATACGAAAACTTTTCTGTGTTTTCTTTATGTGTATGTGTGTGTTGATTACTTGCAATATAAAAATTTATAAAATTTTACTGAAGCAAAAAGTGGTAAAGTTAACATACTTGGTCAAGATTTAAGGTTCTCGTGTCGTGTTTTATACTTATCTTTTATACACTACAAGGTAAAAAGTTACAAATTTAACAAAATTTATTGAAGCATGTACTATGGAAACATTAATCTACTACATAGAAATAAAATGTTCTGATTAAAATCATAAACTTAAGTGTAATAGGTAAATTGAGTTACATGAGAATTCACAAAGTATTAATTTTTTTATAAAATGAACTTGGCTAAAAAAGTAAGTTTCCATAATTTTATAACTTAATCGATTTTACATGTTTTTCAAAAATAAAGTTAAGTGAGATAAAGAAACTTAGTATTTTTAAATAAATATTTTTTGAGGTATTCTTTAATGTAAAGATCTTACCACATTTTACTTGAAGTAACAGAATATTTTAAATCAGACACTATATTTTTAAAACATCAGAGTATTAACTTAGCATATTTTTATTAAGTAATGGGCTTGAATATTTTTATAAGAAATATCAACTAAGTGCACATATTACACATTTTACTGATTAAGATGGTTATGCTTACAAATTTTAAATAAATATGCTCTTACTTTTATACATGTTACTTGTTCAAACTAAGTGTACTTTTGATTTGTATACGTTTATGAGTTCTCATAAGTTATGAAATTATTTCTCGAAAGGAACTTAGCTATTAGAACTTTGTAAATTTTGTAGAAGTAGTATGCTTAACGTTTTTCATGAAATGGATTTAAATTTGGTATAGAAATAATCAGTTATTTTTGCATAGATGTATAAACTTATCTTTATGTAAACCATAACTAATTAAAAGTAACATAATTTATGTCTATACAAAGTGAGGGACTTAAACTATTTTTCAGAATTATCAAGTAAAGGATTTTACAAAATACTTAGTAAACTGCATTAATAGATTGTAAGTTGTAATTTTTTTCTGTTAGAAGTTTTGCACATTGCTATATTTTATGTTCTGATAAGTCGTTGAATATATTCTTTAAATAAACTAACAGATCTGTACTTTGAAAATTTCATTGAAGTGTTGAACTTAATTTATTATATTTTATTTTGTTTATTTCTTTTTAGTAGTTACAACTTTGATAATTTTTAAGAACAGTATTTAAAAATATTTGCAAGAAGCACGTTTAGCAAGTTACTAGCTTGCTATTTGTAAAAAAAATTCTAAGTCCGTTATCTTGAAAGAGTAACTGAAATGTACTAAGTTGAATAATTCAATGTTTCTAAAAAGACAATTTCACATATCTAGCACTTCAGAAAAAATGTATCAAGTTCGTAACATTCGAAAAATACCAAAGTTAACACTTCAATGAAATTTTCAAAGTACAGATCTGTTAGTTTATTTAAAGAATATATTCAACGACTTATCAGAACATAAAATATAGCAATGTGCAAAACTTCTAACAGAAAAAAATTACAACTTACAATCTATTAATGCAGTTTACTAAGTATTTTGTAAAATCCTTTACTTGATAATTCTGAAAAATAGTTTAAGTCCCTCACTTTGTATAGACATAAATTATGTTACTTTTAATTAGTTATGGTTTACATAAAGATAAGTTTATACAACTATGCAAAAATAACTGATTATTTCTATACCAAATTTAAATCCATTTCATGAAAAACATGTTAAGCATACTACTTCTACAAAATTTACAAAGTTCTAATAGCTAAGTTCCTTTCGAGAAATAATTTCATAACTTATGAGAACTCATAAACGTATACAAATCAAAAGTACACTTAGTTTGAACAAGTAACATGTATAAAAGTAAGAGCATATTTATTTAAAATTTGTAAGCATAACCATCTTAATCAGTAAAATGTGTAATATGTGCACTTAGTTGATATTTCTTATAAAAATATTCAAGCCCATTACTTAATAAAAATATGCTAAGTTAATACTCTGATGTTTTAAAAACATAGTGTCTGATTTAAAATATTCTGTTACTTCAAGTAAAATGTGGTAAGATCTTTACATTAAAGAATACCTCAAAAAATCTTTATTTAAAAATACTAAGTTTCTTTATCTCACTTAACTTTATTTTTGAAAAACATGTAAAATCGATTAAGTTATAAAATTATGGAAACTTACTTTTTTAGCCAAGTTCATTTTATAAAAAAATTAATACTTTGTGAATTCTCATGTAACTCAATTTACCTATTACACTTAAGTTTATGATTTTAATCAGAACATTTTATTTCTATGTAGTAGATTAATGTTTCCATAGTACATGCTTCAATAAATTTTGTTAAATTTGTAACTTTTTACCTTGTAGTGTATAAAAGATAAGTATAAAACACGACACGAGAACCTTAAATCTTGACCAAGTATGTTAACTTTACCACTTTTTGCTTCAATAAAATTTTATAAATTTTTATATTGCAAGTAATCAACACACACATACACATAAAGAAAACACAGAAAAGTTTTCGTATTTAAACTTATTTATTTACAAAAATATATTTTAAATTACACAAACTATTTACACAATTAAGAAAATAATAACTTTTCAATGAGTATTCTTTAACTAAGCATGCACAAGTCAGTAATATCTTACTGTTGTAGAAGCAAGCATGCCTTTTCTACATAATCACAATGGTTTTAATTTTTTTTTACAATTGCAATACTAGTTATACACCAATAACATCACATAATTACACATGTTTTGCCATCCTTAGAATTAGCAAAATCTGAAAACGGTTGAAAAAATGTATTAAATAGCACATTTTGAAGATACTTCATATAGTCTTCAATGAAAATGTTTGAAAAAAATTCTCCGTCATAAATACATGTGCATTTTTTCTCGCATATCTCTCTTGCAATATACGTCATGTCAACCGTAAACCATGCTTTACTACTTATAAGACCTTCTCGCTCATCAACATGTGTTCTATTCGAACAAGTATGTATCCTTTGTGAAGAATGATCCTGAACCCGGCCTATTTTTTTAAAAATTTCCTGATGTACTATATCCATTAATTGCTGTTTAGCCTCATCATAAGTACAATGGGGTTCGCGGTTACATTTTTGAGGCTTTAATTTTAAAATTAAATGAGGTAGGGTCGTCGTATATAGCGTTTTTAAAATGCATTCCAATATTTCATTTCTCATTTCGCAAAGTTTTTTTACTTGATCATTTAAAAGTGTTAAGGAAATTGGATTTAACGTGAATGAATCTCCGGTTTTGTAAATTTGTTGTAAGATGCATTTTCCATCATCATTAAATACAGATAATTGATTATTACAAATAAAAGAGCTATTGCTATGCCCTATATTAAAATCTAGTAGTTTTACAATAAATTCGATCCATGTGGAAGGGTTCATCACGACTCCCTGACCGGTTGGTATATAGTCTAATTGGGCATTCTGAATAAATTGTCTAATATGGATCTTCAAGTCAGTTCTTTCATCGTGAAGTGAAACGTAGACAAGACTTTCCAAGTGCCATGTACTATTTACAGAAGCATATAAGCTATGGTAAAGATGATCCGTCCAATAGTCCAACTTTGCCCTTTTCGGGGAAGGCTCATAAATGTACATTTTGGCAAATGTTAGGTTAATGTGCGGGTCTGTCACATAAGGTTCAGAAGGAATACCATGCGTTAAAAGTTTGTTGGTTGGGGGATATATCTTACACATTGAACCATGTTCTAATTTAATGGTAGTGGTTTCACAGTTCGCTGGTTTAAAATCCAAAGTTCGTTTAGATCCAAAATAGAATGCATACACCTGATGATAGGTCTAGATTAAAATCTTCGTAGTTGCCGTCTTCAATTTTAGGTTGTTCTTCAGAGCCAAAGTTCACTTGCACCATATTAAATTCATAATTTGTCACTTTCTGTAGATCTTCACGTATTTTTTGCAAAATGGGTATCCAAGAGTAAACATAGACTGTTGCTCCAGGTAAACTGTAATTGATTCCTTCATCAGCAAAAGTAATTACTTTACGGGTCGAGGAAATTTTCTTTTCACTACTTTGCAGGGGTAATTGAAACAATTCTTGCTGTAGCACGTCAACATCACTTTCAGTATAAAACTCGGGGGAAATTTTCTTTTCAATACTTTGCAGAGGCTTTACATCTAAAGGCAATTGTATTATTTCTTGCAGCAACACATCGGCATCACTTTGAGTATAAAACTCGGGAGTGTATTCAATGTTAAAGTTATTTTCGATCGATTCAAGCAAAGACATTTTTGAAACTCGGCGAAAAATCAATTAAAACACACGTCTTAAGTATAGGCGCACACAGTGTAAAGAGAGTCTCGCAACACACACCTGGCCACTTTATCTAACTAAAATGTCTCTATACTGATTCTTTAAAAAATCACGTGATTACCCAAGCGCCCTCTACCTTCCTCAACCCTGTAGATATTGCATCATCTAACTTGTCTTAGCCTGTTACAAAGAGTTGCCACTCAATGTAAATAGCACATCCTGCCAACGAACCTACCGGATATTCAATCAACACAGATTTGCACACGTCACTATCACGTGTCTTCTGCGCATGTCACTTCCTTATCTCTTATCTGATCTGTGATACCTGACAAGAGAAAACCAGTTGCCGTTAAATTTGTAGAGTTTGTAGGTTGGGCGTAGGTAAGTTCTCCTACAACGGGTACCTAAGAATACTTTAGCCGTGCAAACAGATGTTTTGTCCGCATGTAACAAGAGTGTTGTCCGGTATTATAATTGCTTATATTTTTTCCGATATATGTTGTGATTAGCTATCTTTTAGAGTAATCAGTTTAATTTATTAACAGGTTTTCATTAATAATTTCAGTTTATGACTTTATTAAATAAATATTTTAGTTTATTATTGTAAAAATTGTTTTAGTTTATGAATTTATTAAAAGGATATCTTTGTAAAATTTAAGTATATAAAAAAACTGAGTGTAAAAATTTTGATATGTTTAATTTATTAACAAGTTTTCATTAATAATTTTAGTTTATGACTTTATTAAATAAAAATTTTAGTTTATTATTCTAAAAATTGTTTTAAACAATAATTTTAATACCTATTTTATACGTGAATACTCATTCATCTGCAATGCCTATAATTTATTACTGTTATTTATCAAAACTTAACAAAAATAATTTGCTTTAGTATAATGATCTTTGCTAATTGTTTCACAGAAATTAATTTAATGATTCATTATTTTCATAAACTACGTAAAATATATTAATCGTTGCAGCTTAACTTTGATATTTTAATTTAGGATATAATGTCGATCAGAAGAATAATCATAATGTATTTAATATATGTTCAATAGATATCCTATACAAAGTTCCAATGCGTTTGTAAAAATTAGATTATGTTTTTAAGTAGTAAACATCTTAATCCATAAGTCCCCATTTTTGAATGTAGAATGAAACACGTGTCCCCACAATTCGGTATTCCCCTAGCACCCTCCCTGGTTTTATCTTATCGGCAAACTGGCCAACTCTTATTGTACCGGCTCTGTAGAGCCTCAAGGCACTTTCTTATCTCTCTCAATTTCTTATCAGCAATATGGCCTGCACGTGGATTTTACTTATGCTGTGGATATATTTGCGAATATTTTTATTATTTTCGCCTTTCGCGTGTACAAGTACAGGGTAAGTGTAATATTTTCTATTATTTTAGTTACATATAAGTTGATACCGTAATTCTAATTGAAAATAATTATGTGGTTCTTATAGTTGCACTTTTGATGTGTTGTACTTTTAAGTGTGATTTTTTTTTGTTAATGCATGTTTTTCTGTATTTTGGTGTTTTGCGAAATTTTAAGTTGGTAATCCAGTGTAATTAATATTAATAGCATTATCGGTAGAAGTACTTTATGCAGTTTGTATACAAAAACTGGGGTTTGAGGGCTTTCTCCTAATAGAAAATAAGGCATGCATGGTATTTGTATTTCAGTAAATTCTAACTAAGTTTAAATTTTCGCTTGCTAACTAATTTTATCCTACATAAAATAGCATTGTGAATCTGGTAAATTGTTATAAGAAAAAAAAAAAAATTACTTTTAAAGCGTTTAATATCTTCAAATGTGTTTTGTTTTTAGTGTCAAAATAATATACCTATTTCAGCATATGATGGTATTAAGAATGAATGAAAATGTGCTAGTTGGACCGGGAATTAGGGATAATGTATTTTAAATCATTATTCGATTTTCCGGTCTTGCTAGCCGTATAGATGTTGGTACTTTGTCCAGAGACTCGAAGATTTCGCAAGATGTCCCTTCACGTAAGTAAACACCTTGTATTTTTTAGTTTAAGTAATGATTTTCGATTTAAACTATCTAAGTATTGAAAGATAAACTGTGCATGCAATTGTGCTAAAACGGATCTTCAATTTTTATTTCCAATAGTTCAACTTTCTAACAATAGTACTATCTAGTCTAAAAGTTTGTGCTAGTTATGCTCACCTTTCTATAAAATAGGCTAAGTGCATCCATAAAAGACCTCTAAAAAGGTTGATTCATGTATAAAATTATGCTTTCATAGTAAAACTGAACATAACAATCTAACACACATTTGCACATAAACAATCGAACTCGTATCGTATTGAAATTCTATAAATCAAGTTACTCTACTTGTGATATACAGTAAGAATATTTTGTAGGATTACTAAAAATGTAATTTTTTCTCTAATTGATCTATAGAAAATATAAACTAGTATAATCGCTGCCTAAGATTTATCAAAAATGTGTGGGTAAGAAAAAATGTTTAGATAAATACTTTGTTTGTTTGTGCTTTAAGGTAAACCTGCACGCGGGGGTATCTGCTTAGGATGAGGGGTGCCTTGGTAGGAAGACTTTCTAAGGGGATCTAACGCGTATTCATGCATTTCGTATACAAAAACTTGGGTTTTTTGGGATATATGGCTAAAGTGGTTTTCTCGCAATAGAATATAAGACTATATCCAAATCATTATTTGTAAAATCTTTCTATGGTATAATTTTCTCACTTGCCTAACAGTAGAAGAAATTTGTAGAAAATGTATGGGTATCCTACTTTAGTGTTAAACGTCTACTTAACAAAAATAGGATATACAAAAATTAAAAACACTTGATTAAATTTTTTTTTCCTTGATAAATTAAAAACATTTGATTAAAAAAATTTGTTGTAAAATTAAAACTTGGTTAAAAAAAATAAATTTAGAAAATTATTTAACTTAAAATTAAAACTTGGTTAAAAAATAAATTAACTCTTGATTTAAAAAAATATTTGTTGTAAAATTATTTAACTTAAAATTAAAACTGTTGGTTAAAAAAATATTTGTTGTAAAATTACTTATTTAACTTAAAATTAAAGTTCGTAGGCCTCCTGGGGATGTTGTTCATTTCTTTGCTCCACATAGTTAATTATTATTTAAAGAAACAAAAACAACAACGCGTCTGCTGTGCTACGCCCTGTCTCCATTCATGCGAGGCTAGCGTGACGTGGAAAAGCATAGTAAGAATTTTTATTTGAAATGAGGCGGTAGACGAGTTCTACCGGGCGGCTGGTGGGTCCTCATTTAATTACAATAATATTTTTTATTTCAGGTTTAATTCATAAAGTATAGCTTATTTAAAATTATGTCAAAGTCTCTTATTTTGATACTAAATGTTAAAGTCTGAAAAAATTACAAGTCTCCTTATTTCAAAATATGTCACAATCTGAAAAAAATTACAAGTATCCTTATTTGTAAAATATGTCACAATCTGAAAAAAATTACAAGTACCCTTATTTGAAAGATATGTCACAATCTGAAAAAATTACAAGTCCCCTTATCTGAAAAAAAAGGAAAAAAAATTCTTATCAACCCTTTGAACATCCGGTCTTAGCATCCGCTCCCCACATCCGGTCCGACCACGCCCCCCTTCCCCGCTCAGCATAGGGAACACAGTTATACGATGCACCCCACAATTAACATGGCACCCCATGGGCAGAACTCCCATTTATCTACTACTTACGCGCCTGTACGCCAGGCATATTCTAACTATACTTCACCTTTACTTACACGAATATAGACACCAATATTCCATTTAAATAGACAGTAGGATTATGCAATTTCTCGGCAAATACGTTTATTTATTTATTTCTTCCAGGTTATGGAAGAAATCCATAACCTGGGTCGTGTTTGGGAGGACTAATTTTTTATGCCAAATTTGGCGATAAATCACCAAAAATGGCAAACTTAGGAGACTTTTCACATTTCATCTGGCAATCCTTGAAAAGTGATTCGCCGTTTTACCAGGTAGACAAAAGACTTTGTCTGAAATTAACAGCACTCTAGAACTAAAGAATACATGAAAAACAGGTTTTGTAAACTACACTGTATTGAGGTCCTTTTTTAAAAACCTTTGTATGAAATATTGTTATGAATTTGTGTTCGATACTTTTTAATGCAAGATTTTTATAGCTGTCTTCATTTTCCTTCGATATATGATGACAAGTATGAAAATAACGTTTTGGTCTCTCACCAGTTTGGACACGAATTCTAAAAAAATCTGAAAATGATTTTAGGTATATATGTTTGTTACATTTTAAAGTAAGAACTTTCTGACTGTCATTTTTTTTTTCTTTCTTTCTCTGAGATATGAAGGGAAACGTTAAAGAACATTTCGGCCCCTTACGCCCGTTTGGGTGCGAATTCTAAAAAACCATGAAAATGAATTTTAGGTATTTGTATTAGTTGTATTTTAAAGCAGGGATTTTACGACTGTCTCTTTTTTCCTCTGAGATATGAAGGAAAACGTGAAAAGAACGTTTTAGACCTTTACCCCCGTTTGGGTGCGAATTTTTAAAAAACCCTGAAAGTGATTTTTAGGTATTGCTGCTAGCAGCATTTTAAAGCAATTTTACAGTTATCTCTATTTTCTTCTGAGATATGAAGGGAAATCTGAAAAGAAGGTTTCGACCCTTTACACCCGCTCGGGTGTAAATTCCATAAAACCATGAAAATTACTTTTTGTCCTTTTCGTGGTTTTATGGAATTAGTGTTAGGCATTTACAGTTTTAGGTTAGTTAGGTATTTTTAATTTTAGTTATTTGTGTTAGTCACATTTTAAAGCAAGGATTTTATGGCTGTCTCTTTTTCAATTCCTACTATTAGTTCACACTCTCCCTATATATATATATATCTTGTTCAAATTTTCAATCGTTAATATAATACTTTTTTTTCATCCACTCAAGTTCAAGTAAAATTTTTAAACATGTAGTGGATGACACTGGATGTTAATACTGTTTTGGTCCCAATCGACTGGATAATTTATCTACAGGACCGCCCAAAAGATTCTAAATCCATTACGCTCTATGGGCCGAAATTCATTGAACTCGCATATCTCAAAAACTATTAGACGTAGAATGTTGAAACTTTATATTCAGGATTGTTGTGGTATCTATAGTTGTGTACCTCCCTTTTCAGTCCCATTCAACAGGATAGTTTATCTACAGGGTCACCAAAAGGATTTTAAATACATTAAGATCTATTGGCAGAAATTCATTAAAGCGCATTTTAAAAATATATTAGGCTAGTTCAAAACTAGCCTAACACCTCTAAACTCAGAAGTGATATATGCTGTTAAGGGTTACAAAATCAATTTTTCCATCGAAAAAATCATTTATCCCAGACAGCACATAAGCTTAAATCAAGCTTGAGATTTGGCTTGGCAATGCAAGGTTGGCTTAAGCTGGATTTTGACTTGCAAAGTGCGGTGATGGCGCCATCTGTGAAAGAGAATGGACATTAATTGTCTAGCGTCCTCAAATTTGTTGATAGTTCGTAAAAGATGTGTTTTAACGGGGATGGGTTTTTTATTACCAGTGCCATATTACCGGCAGGGCAAACGGGGCAACTGCCCAGGGCCTACAGATTTTAGTGCCCAAAAATCTTACATCTTACACTTTTGTAATTTTAAAATAAAATTACAAAGGATAAAAAAAAATTCAGAAGTTAAATAATTTTTTTAATTATAAAGTATGAACAATGAAAATAATTCAAATTTACATTTGTATAAATTAATTTAAACTTATTTTTAATTCTTCGAAATGCTCTATATCGATACAGCATACCAATATATGTAGTAAAATAACTAACCACATTTATAAAGAGAATTTTTAGCGTTAAAAAATAGCAAAATTTTTCAATTATTTGTTATTATAAGAAATATTTACAGAAATGACTAAAGTGTTTGTATTCCATACATGTTATGTTAGCAACTGTGATATAGCATTTCGAAGTAACGTTTAACTATCTGTTTCTTTCATTTCAGATTACTTAACACAAAATTTGTGTTAAGTAAGTAAACCCATTCTATATTTCCAAATATGGAAATTCTTCAAAATAAAATATAATACGAAATTGATTTCAAAATCAGTCGTTTGTCTCGATTTTGGCCAGCGGCAGTATTGCTCATGAGTGTTGCGAAAGTTTTAAAACATGTGTTGCTCTTAAGTTTATATTATGTTTATTTCCCTATTAGTAGAGTCTCTAAATCACGCATAAAATTATTTTAATTTTGATGCATCCCATGTAAAAATAAAAAATAAAACAAATAGCATATCCCCCACTTATCAATCTGGCCAGAAAACCGCTTAATAATTCACTTCAAACTTTAGTCATAGCTGCACAAGGCTCTGGTGTTTGAATGGATAACGCGCTCGGCTACTAATCGAAAGGTCCCGTGTTCTATTCTAGCCACGGACACTCGATGGAAACAGATTAAAATAACTTAAAATTACAGCATAGAGGGGGGGGGGGGGAATGCGCGGAAAACTAAAGTATGTGGGGCGCCCCGTATATTTCGAAAGATGTTTTTTGGAAAAATTTTTAAGCTTGAATTGTCAAGCTTAATGCAAGCTGGGCAAGTGTAAACTAGAACACTTGATTCAAGCTTGCATCAAGCTTACACGACTGGAATTTTCAAGCTTAATTCAAGCTTATTGACTTGATAAATCAAGCTTGCTGCAAGTTTGCTGTGCTGTCTGGAATAGTTCTGCTACAGGAAAACTCAAAATATTTCCAACATATTACGGTGAATGGCAGTTTTAGGGACATTCATCCATTTCAGGCACACTACCGTCCAGCCATATAGTTAGGTAATGATCCGACCACGGTCACGTGCCTCCCTCAAGAATTACGCCAAAAGTCGCCAATCTTGCAACTTTTGGTGTATGTGTGTAGTGTATGTATTTAACTCTCAAATCTTAAAAACTATTAGTCGCAGAATGTTGGAATTTCATATATAAGATTGTTGTAACATCTAGTTGTGCATCTCGATTTTGGTTCGAATCTACTGGAGAGTTTATTTACAGGACCACCCAAAAGAATTTCAATACATTAATGTCTATGGACATCTTCAATATATTACATCTGTAGTCAGTCATTGTTTGGTTCATGCTCAAAATCTCGCCATTTGTCGTCGACCTTGGCGAGTTTTGCCAAAATATCGCCAAATTTGGCGATAGTCAATCATTTGGTCCATGCCAAAATATCGCCATTTGTCGTCGACCTTGGCGAGTTTTACCGAAATATCGCCAATTTGGCTCCAAAAATAATTTTGCATAACTCTAAAACTTATAACCGTAGAATGTTGAAATTTTGTATTTTGAACTATCGTAACATCTTATTGCGCATCTCTTTTTTTCAATTCCTTCTATTAGTATTCCTATTATTAGTTATATATATATATATATATATATATATATATATATATATATACTAATTGTTCAAATTTTCAATCGTTAATCACAATTCCTTTTTATTCATTCACTCAAGTTCAAATAGATTTTTTTAAACTTGAAGTGGATGACACTTAATGTTAATACAGATTTCCAAATATTAATTCATAATAATTAAATTAAATAATAATTAAATTAAATTAATTAATTTAATAAAAAGTAACTAAAATAAAATTTTTCTTTGTTGACCTAAGTAGGAATTGACTTCATTTTTTTTTTTATACATATTACTTGGTTTCCTCTGAGATATGAAAGGGAATGTGAAAAGAACGTTTTGGCGCCTTACTCCCGTTTGGGTGCGAAATCTAAAAAAACTCTTGAAATGGATTTTTAGGTAATTGTGTTAACAGTATAATTCTTGCTGTAAAATATAACTATCTCTTTTTACCTCTGGGATATGAAGGTAAATGTGAAAAGAACGTTACAGAACATTTTGGTCCCTTACGTCCGTTTGGGTGCGAATTCTAAAGAATCCTGAAAAGGACTTTAAGGTATTTGTATTAGTTACACTTAAACGCAAAAATTTTACCATCTCTTTTCCCCGCTGAGATATGAAGGAAAACATGAAAAGAACGCCACCCGCATCTGGTTTCGAATTTTCTAAAATCGCTTCGTAAATGACGCCTTGGGCACAAAAGCTACAAGCTCCTAAAATTTCATGTCTGTGTCTCCGGTAGATTTGGCTGGGTGATGATCGTCAGTCAGGACATCTTCCTTTATATGCAGAGATTGGCAAAGGCCGTAAATTTCAAGCCGCGTTCGGCCCTGACCCAGACTATAGACAACTTTAACCGGTTCATTTAAAATCACAATTAAGGCCCAGCCTGTAGCCAGAATTTAAAATTGAGGGACGGCCTGCCCCCTGATCTGTTTATAAATCAGGATTTAATATAAGTAGGTCGAATTTTTCTACCCGTAATTAATCAAACATATTTTTTCAGAGATATCATCGAGACATTTTACTTTTGATATTTATTTCGTAATAATCGAATATCAGTTTCCATAAAAAGTATTAGCTTAATACTTATGCAGTTGTTACATTTCATTCATGCTAATAAGAGCAAATAAGATCTCTAAAAAGAAATCCGAAAAAATTACCTTCCGTTTCAGTAACCATCGCATTGAGTGAGCGAAGCCTTCCTGCCATGTTGCTTTGACAGCAGGATGGGTGAGCGGATGCAAGGGGCAAGGCTCGTGACGCAAGCTATACGTCAATGTACCTCAAGGCTTCACTGCAATAGTGAGATAGTTTTCATACTTAACGTTGTATTTTCGAGCTCATATTTACGGAAAGCTACGATTCATTTGCTTTAATGCGTTCATAATTCTTTATTATACAGGGTGAATTTGAGATATTCTGCCAAACGAAAAGGAGTGAAAGAGCAGCCCATGTGGAGCATAAAACACCCTAGAAACCCTGTCTTATCGCTAATAGAGATGAGACGGACTCAGCCCGAGCCCGAAAGCCCAAACCCGAGCCCGGGCCCGAACCGGGCTCGGGCTCTGTAATTCACAATTGCGTTCGGGCTCGGGCTCGTGAAAAATTTCTCCTTTATTGAACATACTCCTTGAAACAGATTTTAAAAAATGATTCATGAGGAAAATAAAAGTACAATCAACTCCGGTTGTAGTGAACCTCTGGGGACCATCAAATTTCGTCCACTATATCCGAAGTTCACTAAGTGTCACTAGACCCAAGTGTCTTCATGATGGATAGAGATACTGTATGTGAATCGGAACTAATGGTTTGCGTTCACTATAGCCGATGGTTCACTATATCCGGGTTCACGATAACCGGAGTTAACTGTACTAACAAAAAATAGCGGCACTGGCGCCTAGAAGGTGCGTTAAGCTCTTTAGATATTTCTGAACGGCGTCTTATATTCATTAGTTAGTCATGAGATCCGACATTATTTGATAAACATGTGGATAAATAAAGAATTAGAAAGTGCATTGAGAGTTTGCAACTATATTTGTCTTTAATTTGCACAAACGGCAAAATTCATTGTATTCTATCAATGAAGTAATTGGATTTTTTTAATCTTTAAATGAAATTTCGGGCTCGGGCTCCGACTTAAATAATATTGCTCGGGCTCGGGCGGACTCGGATTAAAAGTCCTCGGGCTTCAAAAAATGAGCCCGAACTCATCTCTAATCGCTAACCGTCTCCAAATTATGGTGGATAGAATGAAATTCTGGTTTTTGTTATACCTGAAAAAACCCCAAATTTGTGAGGTTTCTGAAAGACCTATGTGTAAAATAAGTACATATTTAGAAAGAGCAGAAAAAAATCCTATAGGGTGGCACCATTTACATCAGGATATCTCTACTTTAGGAGGAGCTACAAATACTGAAACATTAGCGAAGTTAAAAATTGAATTGTAGTCAAAAACTAGAATCGGCGATTTCGAAAACACCCTTCTATCTACAAGCTGTCAAATGTCCACATCGCATGTCCATTCCACAATTTTTAGAATAAGCCCACAATAAAGCATATTGGTGTTCTAGATCAGGAGAAATGTATTTTTTTGTTTGCAATTTTGGTCGTGTGGGGCCGATTCCTTGGCCACTTAGATCGCCAGATCTAACTCCATGAGACTTCTTTGTTTGGGGCTTCCTGAAGTAAGAGGTTTACCGTACAGAAGTTGTAAGCTTGCAAGATTTGAGCAGCCGGCTCGATGCGGCAATAATAAAACTGGGGAATGAGCTTTCCCTAAGAACTACTGTGGTTTCCATTCGTAAGCGAGAAAGGGCATGAGGCAGCCAATTTCAGCAACGGCTATAAATTTCACAGATCCTTCTGAATGCATATTATGTGTTTTCAACCTACTGTGTGAGATACGCATTGGTAATTTCTTTGCATATTCCTTTGTGAAAGACGTGGGAAACGTTATACTTCTTTTGTTCCCATTGTATTTCTAAACTTAATAAAATGCTACCTTTCTTGTTTGCCTTTATAGCTTTCGTCCTTGCATCTGACAAAACAGCAGGCTCAAGCCGGACATGATATTAAAAACAAGAAAGACCATGACACCTCGTAAGTCTCCTTATTCGACGAACGCCGATTTCAGTGATGTGTTGCAAACAAAAAATTACATTTCTCCTGATCTGAAAACCACTATGCTTTATTGTGGGCTCATTCATTCTAAAGCTTGTGGAATGGAGCAGTTTTTGGGACATTTGATTGCTTGTAGCTAGAAGGGTGTTTGCGGAATCGCCGGTTACAGTTTTTGGCTACAATTCAATTTTTAACTTAGTCAATGTTTCAGAGCTTGCAGCTTTCTGGGTAGGAGTGGGAGGGGGAGGGGGTTGCGTAAGTGGAATTTCTCCAACCGGCAAAAATCCGTTAATGCGGAAGAATCCAAAACGCGTTAACGGATTAACGCGTTAACGGCGTAGCCAGAAATTTTTCATGGGGGGGAGTACGACTACTTCAACTCATATACATGTATAGGTGTGTGTGATAAGGGAGGGAAGAATATACATTTTGTATGGCTAAAATTTCCCCATGGGGGAGGGGGTTATGACTCCCCTAACCCCCCCCCCCCCCTTTGGCTATGCCACTGGGCGGATTTACATGGAACAAAATTGCAAACTTTGATTTTTTTAGTGCTTGGAAAATGAAGTTTAGACTGCTAAACCTTAAAAGAATAAGTTTCTGGTTCTCCGCCGTGTTCGTCCGATACCGTTATGTTATATAAAATGAATACAGTCGACCCTCGTTAATCGCGGTTAATTGGTTCCAGACTCAACCGCGATAAGTGAATTTCCGCGAAGTAGGATTCTTTATTTATAAATCGAATATTTTCGTAGTTAGGTCATAGAAAATCTGTAAACGACCTTCTAAATGCGTTTTTTGACATTATTAGAGCCCACTAGACATGAAATAGCACCTTTAAGATACCATTACTCTCGTATTACCCAATATATTAGACAAAATAAGGCATATTAGACGTTACAAATATTATATTATTATTATTGTACATTTAATTGTACACATCACTAACCTATGAAGAATACAACTTATTCGATGATGAAGATGTACTGCACAGCAAAGAAGAGCAATGTTACTGCACCTCTGAAGGAACGACTTCAGTCGCAGTATCTTCAGGTGGTGCAGTATCTTCAGCACGTGCGTCGTCTTCTTCTTCCATTGAAGGAATACTAGATGTAGGGAGTGGATGGCTCAAGAACATCGTGATAGGCAGTTTCTTACGCTGTTTTTCATACGCGTGAGGCGGCTTTTGTAGGGTTCCATCACTCCATTAAGTGCATTCCGGAACCGGAATGCACGCATCATTTGTGGATCTCATTCGTCAATCATGTCCTGTACTTCCTTAATAGTTCTCACGACTTGCGAGAGACGCCCAAGTGCATGGCCAACTTCCTCCTCCTGACCCCCTGGAACCTCTGGATGTTCTTCCTTCTCCTCACTCGCAGACTTAATTATTCCAGACTCCACCAGATTCTCATCAGTTAAGGGATCCGAATGCGTCTCCAGCAGCTCATCTACGTCATCGCGGGTCATATCCTCGAAAACTTCTCCTCCCAGCATCCGGGCTATCCCAACTGTCTGATCCACTGCCAAGTTTCTTATATCCTCTGGGGTGAATCCTCTAGAGTCGTGGACAATTTCAGGCCACAACTTCTTCCTGCTGGCCGTTACGGTCTTCATTTCCTCCAACGCTGCCTGGATGTTCTTCAGGCAGGTCGCGATGGTATACTGCCGCCAGTACTCCTTCAGCAAGAAGTTCTTCTCAAGGTCCATGCTTTTGACGAGGTGCTGCAGGGTGTTTCGCGTGTAGAGGCTTGGTATCTCCAGACTAGGAGCGGCTGCACCTGGATCGTTCTTCATTCTCACTGTCTCGATCAACTTTTCAAACAAAAACCTCTATAACAACAACAACAACAACAAAAGGATTTTTTGAAAAAACCGCGATAGAGTGAAGACGCGAAAGTCGAAGCGCGAAGTGGCGAGGGACGACTGTACTTATATTTTTAACTTACCTACAAATTTGAATGATTTCAGTTTGTTTGTCCGTTCTGTTGTCCACCCATCCAGTGTTCTAACTGTCGTAAATATATGTGCGAACTTTTTTTTCTATGTACAGTACCATATACCCTATTGAAAATAGTATAAGTAGCATTTGCAGTTCTTTTACTGGAGAAAAAAATCAAATACATCGCACTCTAAGGGCAGTCATTCTTGAAAACGTATTTTAGAGATTCGTTTTTTGGAATAAAAACAATGTTGGCATACATAATATTAAGGCTTTCAAAGTAATGCTCTCCATTGAAAATAGTGTCTGCATTATTAATAGTTCTTCTACAGGACCACTCAAAATAGTTCCAATACATTACAATCTGTGGTATTTCAGAGACGCTAATGCATTTCTAGCATAAGACAATGAGTATAAAATTTTTAGATTCTTGAGTTAAACGATGGAATTTTTTTTTAATCTCTTTTACAGGGTCTCATAAAATTGCATTTATAGTGATAATACAACATTAGCAAAAGTAGTTGTTACATTTCATTCATGCTAATAAGAGCAAATATAGATCTCTAAAAATAAATCTGAAAAAATTACCTTCAGTTTCAGTAATCATCGCATTGAGTGAGCGAAGCCTTCGTGACATTGTATTGGAAAGTGTTTTATAATCAATGCGCTTGGCATGAATTATATTTCTTGTTTTAGGCTGCCTGTCAGTTTTTTCTCTTCTGCATCAAAGTTAGGTTTGTGTTTGTGGATTACGGCCTATCGACAGCTCCTAGGCCTATACGAGGAATGCCCTCCGTGGGGTACTTTCTAAGGGATCCTAACCCGTATTTACGCGAGGTTTCAGAGAAAACCACATATCAGAGTTTGGAAAAGGCTTTTACCATCTCTGGTGTCATTTTTTTTATATATAATTTTTTTGAGAAACTGAATATTCTGTGGCTTATGTGGAAGACATATTTAGATAAATTTAGATCACTCAAACATTAAAAAGTAAGAAACTTACAGAAAGACAATAAATACATAAATGGAGACGCAGTGGGTCACTAACCCGCTGTACCACATTTCAAGTGATCCAGTGTGCCCCACACGAACAAATGCACCATTTTTCACCTCAGAAAAGTGAGATGTTTAACTTTTACCACAGTGTTAAGCTGTTTGATACTTACTTTAAATGATTTTCTCATTTGCAAACTATTCACTGAACCAAAAATATCTTCAGTGACCCATTGTACCTCCTTCCTAGCCCACTCTATCCAGCTCTCTCCAACTAACCAAAGCCAAATAATAATAATAATAATAATAATAATGAATGCTCTTCTTCAAGATTACATCGGATTTTGGGCAAAAGTCTCGACACTTCGATGTCAAACATTAAATTAAGATTCGAGTCTGGAAAAGATATAAAGCTTATGTCTTACGTAACTTTCGTATTTACGAAATAGATGCGATAAAAGCGAAATTTGCCAAGTATATGCGATTTTTTAAATTTTGTATATATTTCCACGAAATCTCAGTCATTATCAGTTTTTGCCGATGAACATGAAAAATGCCTATTTAAGCTACCTGAAAGAACATGCTCCGCAACTGATTGTAAAACTTTACCCCACATCAATTGTAACTAGGTGGAATTCTTGGTTCAAATCTGTCATTTATTGGAACGAATATAGGACGCATATTATTTATTTTCCTTCATAAAGACGAAAACTGCAGTATCAGTTACCTAAAGTAATGTTTTGGAACTGTAATTCTGGCTCGTAAAATACGAGTTCAATTAACATTCGTATCTGAGTTCTGTCCAAAAATCACAAATATAATTGAAAATCTGGAAGGATCAGACTATCCATTTGCGCACATTTTGTGGAATAAATTAGAAACTTTAAACTCTTCTCTTAATCGTCAATGTGAAGACTGTTTTGGTGAAAAAATGGTGAAAATTGTCAAATGGGAATTGCGAAATTGATGAAGAGCACAGCATTATGCTGAAGACAGCAGCACAAAAATGTTTAGGCAAATTGTCTGCACACATAAAATCCAATACGACAAACGAATCCTATCAGCACATTGGCAAATTACTTTGTCCATCTTAAGCTGCAGCCGTACCTTCTTCATCTATGAACACAAATTTGATCCTGGAAAGCTTCTCTATAATACCATTTTTCAAAGACATACCAGAGGATGAACTCGTAGATGGATATACTCATTTCCATGGACAACTACTTGAAGTGATTAAACAAGAAACTCACTGACGTTGATGTCATTCAAATTTTAGTAAGAACAAAATACTGCTACCCCAGCAAACACACACCTGCTGGCGGAGTACCTTGCTAGCGCCTTTCTGCTTTTACGTCCAGCACTGGCCCGGCACTGCAAAAAGTAACTGAATCGTACCAAAAGTGGTCGCCCGAGAAGTACCTTGCCAGAAGCCTGGGAAGGCAACGGCACTCTGCTGGCATACTGCATGTGCCGGCCGTTACTCACAATAAAGGCACTGGCCCATGGAGTTTATAATACCCAAAATGAAACGGCCGGGTGCCGGCTATTATTAAAAATAAAGGCACTGGCCTGGTACCTTAACAGTGACTACAATATAATGGTACGGTACCGGATTAGTGCCTATTTACAGTAACGCTGCTATAATTAAAATATGAGCCAGTGGCGGATCCGGGGTAGGGGGGCTTATTCATCAACCCATTTAAAAAAAAAAAAAAAAAAAAAAAAGACATTGCTTAAGGGTAGCATTTTAAGATAAAAAACTACATACATAAAAGATAAAAAACAACAAAAAAGTTTATCGTTTGCAAATTATGCTAGCCCAAAATTAGTGAATTGTGTGCAGTTTTCAAAAACTGCAATTTTCTTGCGAATTTTCAGTTGCAAAAGATACTTTTTTATGAGAGAGGCGGTAACACATTTCAAAAACTACATAAAATCATTTGTAAACAGTTTAATTGCATTATCTCATGATTAGAGACATTTTATAAATGAGTTATAATATTTTACGGTTGATATATGTATGCATATATAAAATATATATATGTATATATTAGTCAAAATCATATAGGATATAATAAATAAAGTTGCACTACATATATATATATATATATATATATATATATATATATATATATATATATATATATAATATATATATATATATATATAATATATAATAGCTTACTTACGTAAAGTGAAATCCCAAGATAATCCAATGATAAAGTGAAGAAAATATAAAAAATAAAAAAGTAGATAGCACATGGTGCCAATTAACGAGCTTATTCCGGATAAGTGTTTAAATATAGCCTTTTAAGGCAATGAAAGAGTGGAAAAATTGAATATAAAGCGCCAAATTAGAACTGGTGTGCTTTTAAGCCTAATCACATGTAATCAGAAATAGTCCGAAAATGGAATTAATATTGAAATGGTGTGCTCTATCATCAGGCGCCACCGCACACACATTTCAATTTAATCGAAAAAAACAATAATAGCTAGGTTTCTGCAAGTTACCTGACCAAAATTAGGGTCCTTTTGTAACTTGGGGGCGCGACCGTAGCTATTAGAAAAAAACAACGAGGAAGTGGACCGACACGAAGATCAAAGCTCAGTAATGGAGGCAGTATTAGTGCATGTTGCCATCAGAGAAGGCTTAATGCAATCAATAGACAAGTAATGCCATGGAGTGTGAATAAAAAATGATATATTAATAATACTTTGGAAGTATGGAAAGGAAAAGAATAAATAAATAAAAAAAGTAATAATTAAATGAATAAATAATAAAATAAATATTACACTAGTATATCTAGCCTATGTTTTACGTAGTACTAGCTGCAGTAGCTAAGAAGTACTTAGTTGAGGTTATATATATATACATTTATATACATATATATATATATATATACATTTTGCTTTATTGTAAATTTTGTTTTGATCAAATGATTTATTTGATGTTAGCTATTCTGAAAACAAATTTCTATATACCTGTTGTACCTACATGACTCAAATTTTTTGAAGGAAAATACTTTTATACAGTATAATATGCAATGAGATTTTGTATATTAAAAACAGTGTAAGTAAAAATTTACCTGTTATTTTCTAATTAATCCAGGGCATTATCCTGTTAAATCCAAGGCATGCAAATGTGAACTAACAAGAACCTCACCGTTGAAATAGTGTTATTAAAGTAACTATTCCTAACTATGAGATCTTGTTAGTCTGGAACAGTTTAAAAATACCAATTAAACACTTTGGAAAGCTGTAAATCGATGAAACAGATAAAAACTTTAAAGCCTTGAGATCCGAAAAAAAGAGCACTTTACAATTCACGAAATGCCATTCGAGAGGGGTTGCCATTTCCGTTGGAATGTAATTCGCCAATTTTCAAAACATGACTGAAGCAGTAAATAGCTTGGCGACAGACCCCCCACCACACTAGAGATGAGTTCGGGCTCATTTTTTGAAGCCCGAGCCCGAAGACTTTTAATCCGAGCCCGAATATTATTAAAGTTGGAGCCCGAGCCCGAAATTTCAGCTAAAGACAAATAAAATTAACTACTTCATTAATAGGATACAATAATTTTTGGAGCTTCACACACCTTCTAGTCCCCCGTGCCGCTATTTTTTGAAATAAGTACGCCTATTTATCCCATGAATCACTTTTTAAAATCTGTTTCAAGGAGTATGTTCAACAAAGGAGAAATTTTTCACGAGCCCGAGCCCGAACGCAATCGTGAATTACAGAGCCCGATCCCGAGTCGGGCCCGGGCTCGGGCTCGGGCTTTCGGGCTCGGGCTGAGCCCGTCTCATCTCTACACCACACCACTAATATTAACTCCGCGTTTCACAAACGTTTTCTGCCAAATAAAAAGATAACAGTTCGATTTTTGCTGCCTTCGTTGGAGATCGTTAAGGATTCCTCGGCTGAGAGAGAGACGGCTTATGAGGCCCCGTAAGGGAAATCGAAACATAGAATAAAGAAAATATAATTCCTAAATGAACCCCATTGCGTTTCTATTTTTGACTATTAAATGAAAATACTGGATTAATTTCTAACAAAATAACTACAGGAGCTTAACGTAGAAAAAAGTCTCCAAATATGTTTTTCAGGAAAAGTTTAGCAAAATTGTAAAAAATTAATATAAATTATAAAAATTTTAAGAATAAAATTCATAATTCTGTACATAGTGGGGGTTTCACTGTCGCTGTAGTAAACATTTTTATAGCATACTGAACTCGTTTGTATTATTTTAGTTTTTAGTAATAAAATATTTGAAGGCACAATATGAACTTCTCCCCTTACACCCCTCCCTAAAAAACAAAAACAAAAGAAAAAAAAAAATCTTAGCAGTGACCCTTGCCTTTGGGTGCCCGGAACTTATATCCCCTAACACTTCTACACAGTATGAATGTGAAACAATATTATTTAATTAAAATAACGAAATTTTATGCCAACACTACGAAATATATACAGGCCCATTACTGCCAAATAGTGCTGGTCCGGTACATTGTAAGCAGTACCACGCCATTAACTTTTCTGTGCATGTCATAGACACATGGCAGTTCGCCGTTACCAGTTATGTACTGGTGAATATGCACTTTTCAGACACTGGCACTCCAGTGACTTCCAGACGATGGCAATCTACCATGCTCCCGGTAGACGGCACTTTGCCAGCACGACGGGTACCCGGCCGGCATTTTGCGGGCAGTAGTGTGTTTGCTGGGACCCTAGCTTTGTAAAGGCAGCTATCCAAAGCCTCTTTCGTCCGGTGAACAGTGTAGATGCTGAGAGATATTTTAGTATAGATGCCGAGAGATATTATAGTTATTAATGACCGAAGACAAAAGTTAAAGGAAGAAAATGTAGAAACATCTACAATGTTAGTTTATAATTAAACATTGTAAGTACTATACTATATTTTTATTATTATTGATTTTTTGCGAATAAATGCGAAATTTTAATATTTTATTTTCGAAAATTACGTATCTCTAATTATTAGGTACCAATAAATTTCTTTTACTTCGTAAAAATTTCCCCCAGAACCTAACAGCAGAACTTGAAGAACCAGTGGCGCACACAGGATTTTCTCTCGGAGGGGGTCCAACATATAAAGCTGTGACACCAACCACCTGAAATATACGGATTTTTCATATTTTTATCTTAACCCCTTTTTACTGCTGAAAATAAGAATTTGATTTCTTCTAACATATTCAAAACTCAAAAATTACATGACGATTTAACGAAGGAAAATTTACGACTCTTTTGGGAGGGGTCCGGACCACCTGGACCCCTCCCGTGTGTGCGCCACTGTAAAGAACCGCATATGGCACAGTGGTTATATCACTGGAAATGGTAGACGGGCGAGGTGTGAAGGTCCCGGGTTCGGGTCCCATCGCGCGTCCGTCGACCTAACCGTTCGGAGTTCTCCGTGGTTTTCTCCGAAACTTAGCGTAAATATGGGTTAGGACCCCTTAGAAAGACCCCCACGGAGGGCACCCCACCCTTCGACCTAGAGCCCACTCGGAGCTAATCGGTCGTAATTCCACAAAACAAAAACAAGGGAATAACTAGGGAATGGACGCAAGACGAAAAGTAGGCCTATTAAATCTCTTTTATAAGTTAAGATAAAAACGTTTGTCTCATCTCGCATAACAACTATAAATCTCTCGTATCGCATCCTTTCCTAGGGAATGCATTTAAATACGAAGAACGTCTAAAGAAATATTTTATGAAAACATCACATTCAAATTTATCAGAGAAGTAAAGAAGAATAGAGAGTTTCTATTTAAATGAATTATTCAATTTCTTAAAAATTGTCATGCCACTAAAATACTGCACATTTTCATGCAATAGCTTACGTAAGTAAGCTTTAAAAATTTGGGATAATTCCTAACAATTTTCTGTCTGTGTACTCATAATAATTCATTATGATTTTTTTTTTTTTTTAACAACTATACAGTTTCATGCTTATTCAATTCTTAATCTCTTGAAGGAGAAATGTGTCGTTATAATGTAATTCTTAGATAACTGAAAAGACCATCCTTTGCCCCCTTCACCATATATTCTCGTATACAGGGTGTGCCAAGAAGGTGGTAAAGTAATACGCTTTAATTCTTTAGAGATGAATGGGCAATGCCAAATGAGAAATATGTTCAAAATAAGGTAGGAAAAAGGATTATTCAAGATAAATTTCATCTTGTTGATTTTCAAAAAGTGACGCTTTTTTTAAACTTGTATACGACCCCCGCTCCAAAAAATTCTTAATTAGTAAAATGCGTCCTATGCACCAATGAGGTGATGTGCGAAATTTGAAAATTAAATCCTAAAAAGTGTCAGAGATATGAAGATAAATATAAGCTGACTTAAATCACTTTTCATTGGCAGTAGAAGGGGAAAAGTCACAACGGATCATTGCGTCTCAGGAGTAGTACAGAAAGAAAATAATTTTTTTTCGCTCTAACAATAATCGTTTACGTTCAAATTAATTATGTATAGCCCCTGACCATCTCTGTTCAAAGATATCTCTGAGATGTTTTATGATGAATTATATAATAGATTTCTCCGCATAATAGTCGCACCTAGACTTTCATCATGAAAAATTGGCAAATAAAATCCGACTATTGCTTGAAATTTTGTACATCACTTCATTAGTGTATGAGAGCACATTTTAATAATTGAGAATTTTTTTTTTAGTGGGTGTCGTATACAAATTTAAAATGCGCAATTTTTAAAAAAATTAACGAGAGGAAGTTTTTCTAGGCGTAGCCGTTTTTTCTACCTTATTTCGAGCATTTTTTCCAATTTGCATTGTCCACTTGTCTCTAAGAGATAAAAAAGTAAAGCGCGTTACCACCTTTTTGGGACACCCTGTATATATACTTCAAACATTTCCTGAAATAAGTAAAATATACCCCATATATTAATGAGATGATGTAGAAAATTTCAGATTTTCTTATTAAAGGTTTACAGATATGTTTCAATCACAGTTGGTGAGGGACAATAATTTTTGCAATATCAATAATAGTATAAATACAATTATTAAGACTATTATAATAAAACTAATTAACCATTAATTAGAATAACATTTTACCTTTTAAAAAATGAGTTTTAAATCATTTTAAACGTACAATCTAGACAGTTACTGGAAGTAAAAATATGCTGTAATTGTATATACATTATACTTTGAAAACGGTGGGTAAAACGGGGCAAAACTTGCTAAAATTTGTTCAAGAAGGTAAACAACAGTAAATAATATTTTTGGCAAATTATATATATATATATATATAATATTACAAATCAAAAACCCATGAAAATCCCATATTTCTGGAACTATGCAGTTAATTCAGTTGGAATAAAGAAATCCGCGTTCAAAAACTGCAATTACTACACGGTCCCCTGCAATTCCTTTGTAACTTTGTAGACGGTCCCGGCAGCCAGCCACAAAGGCGCCTTAAAAGTCATAACAATACCGCTGCCCAGTTTTAGTTTTTGGCCAATGGTTGCAACGCTTTTGTGGTCATGTGACACAAGTCAAAAGGTTTTAAAAGGACTTGCAACAGGTCAGGAGCAGATCTTCCGCGTGACGCATCTGCTAAGAAAAGATATATCCAGTCGTGAAATAAAATCATGTAATCGCAGTCGGACTTCGTCTCATTTATCCCATCCACCGGGGCGGCCGGCCGGGGGGCTCTAAGCCAGAGTCCTTACCCAGTCGCGCCGCATCGCCTGCTCTGCCCGTCAATGCTGCACCAAACCGCAGCTACGCTCCTCGCCCCACGCCGAGAATGCGCCTCAAAAGCCTCGATTCATCCGGACCACGACTACAAACTTTCCCGTAGCCGCCTACTGCTACATATATATAAGTTCACACCCCCAAACACGAATTAAAACAAATATCTTTATGTATAAGTTTTCCCCATAAAAATTTGTTTTAATTCGTGTTTGGGGGTGTGAACTTATATATATATATTTGTTATCTTTTTGATTTCTTCTTTCCTTTATATAGTAGGGTAGGGCCCAGATGTGTGGAGTTAATATCTCATCTAATATGCCACACAACTGAAACCCTACTATTTGGTTTGCTCTAAATTATAATCCACTGTTTGTGGCCCCTGACGATGGTGACAGTGGTTATAATTTCCGTTCCATTCTATTATCACAATAATTCTTGCACTTTATTTGGCTTCAAAATGTGGTTTCTAATTCTTGCTAATAGCTGTTATATTTTTAAGCGAGGTATGTCTTATTTGTAGTATGTTTTGTGTTTTACTTTTAGTTATATAGGGGAACCTGGGGAGCCTTGACCACATTTTCAGAAAAACATTTTTGTAAATTTTATTTTCGCAGCAAAATAATCATATTATAGTGTAATTTAAAGGAAATTTTATTGGCATTAAGAATATATTTATGATAATATAAATTATGCATTTCTTCTTTTCTGAATTTAATATTTTTTTAAACGTTGGAAAGTGGGTCAAGGCTCCCTCTGACCCATGATATGGGAGGCTTGGCCATAGGCGCCGACTTCATGGGGCTTGAAGGGGCTTCAGCCCCCCCAATATTTTTATTCAGGGGGCTGAGCCCCTTCAAAAACTTCACTCCAACTTTTTTGTGTCAAATCATATTTCTTCCTCCAAATCGGTTAAACTTAAGAATCCTAAAAATAGAGAATGTATCGCTAGCTTCTTCTGTCTCCCACTCCGCTTTTTCTTTCACAGGGATTCAGGAATTACGTTGGGCACCTGTAATGCCGTAAGGCACGGATGTCAACCTTCTTTATCAAGAGCGCAAGCACAAACAAATGACCATCAGATAGCTAGGCAAAAAGAAACGGGTGTTTTCCCCCACAAGAACCCTTCAGATTTTACACCGTGACACAATTGATGATGGAATTGCTTTCTAGTAGGGAGAGGACTGCGTTTTTTTTAGGAGGGTCGTTCTCATGTAATGTAATCTTTCTTTTTTAAATCAGTACAGCAAAAGCTTTATTGTGAGATACAGACTCTTCTGTAGATGTCTGACCATAAGGGAGATTTACCCATTGTGCAAAACTGCAAACGATTGTGACATTCCCATTTCCCAGCAGTATTAAGTTTCGATGCTGAAAATAAACCGTTTAAATGTGACTTAAAAACAATTCAAGGCAGAAAATTGATAGTCAAATTTAAGTTTGAAGATTTTAAATCATGAAGAACCTTGTGAGATAGATGAAAAATTGATGTTTAATACAGTTTCGGATATAGACAGTATTCATTTCTTTATACGCTTTATCAAAACTTTACTAATATCGAACGCTTAACGTTTCTGATTTAGCTACAGTTAGGAGCTAAATAAAAAATGATTTCATAAAAATCTTCGAGCAGCACAACTTCTGGATTATATTTTTATAATTGCTTGCTCTTATCTTCTCTCTTTACATATAAAACTCTATCCCCCATCAAGGGCGTAATCAGAGGTGGGGGGGGGGAGGGCTACGCGGGCTGAGCACTACTTAGCTGTCTCCCAGCCCCCCTACGATTTTCAAAAATTTTTTAGTTTACACATAAATACGAAAATTTAGAAACGAACATTTGAAAACCATGAAATCTTTAAGAAGACTCGTTGTTTTAGGCGAATTTCGGTTCATTATTTTGCTACTCTTGGCTGCATATGGTGCCAGTGGCGGTTCCAGAGGGGGGTCACAGTGGTCATGGGCCTAGATTAACCATCTCGCCAAGAAAGAAGGAAGAAAAAAAACGAGGGCCCAAGCCGAGCTTGGACAAGGCCCAAAATTCAGAGAGGCCTTGATCATGTGCATAATATCATATTGTGTTGCTGAAAGAGAATTCCTCTTTAGAAAACCATTAGTCTCTGACTAATTTACTTTATTTTATAACAACACTAAAGTATGCACACAATATTCTGACTATGTGCTCAGTCGTTGTTCCTTGGCAGAAAAATATGCAGCCGTTTTGTAAATATGTGCATTCATCCATATTCATCCATACATAGAGGGCAAAGGAAAGGGGAGTCACAGCGAGCATGATTAACGGAAGGGTGAATGGGGTAGTTGCTTCGAAACCACAATGAAAGAAAACGATCAAAATCAAAAAATGGTTTTAGAAAAATGTGTGAATTGGGCGTGTGATACATATACTCGTATTCGACCCCCACCTCCACCCCACACTTGCAAATAGCCTCCCTCTTCTATAAAAGCACTCTATGAAGCACCTATGTTTGTAAATTATTATTTATGGAATATCAAACTAGCGTAACTGCTACAAAACCATAAAAATTATAGAGGAGGAAGGAGGGGGCTTCATGGGGAAAGAGGGACTATACCTAAACAGGGCCGGATTACCCATTAGGCTGAGTAGGCTTTCACCTGTGGGCTCCTACCATTTTAGAGGCCTGCGTTAAAATTTAGAAGGAAAAAAATATAATCAAACATTATTAAAGCTATTTTAGTGTTAATATTTATACAGTATATGTAACTCTGAGAAAATAATTCTGATTCATTATTGACTTCGTACACAAGAAACACTTTTTGGCATTGTACACTTCTTAATTGAAATTTGAATGAATATGTGCTAGAAAGTTTGAAGCTGACTATTTAGCTTGAATTTTATGTGCACATTTCAGTGATACCTTGCATTAGATGGATGTATATTTTGCAAATTCAATAAGGAGAACTTTTAGCACTATGTTTACACGAACGGGCTATGGTAATCATAAGAAGGCTTATAAACAAAATACCCTTTGTACCCCAGTCATCACAATCATATTTTATACAACTTTTTTCCGTTCTGAATAAAAATTAATTTTCGTATATTGTTGCACAAATATCATCAGAATAAATTTCAAATAACATAATGCGTTATGGTTTTAGTTTATAAAATGAATACTATGTATCCATTTAGCCGAAGCGTCTCTGACTTACCAATTTCTAGTGTGCTAGTTTAATTTGTTTTGATAATTGTTAAGGTAATCTGGAACAATTTCCCAAATAGAAAGGTGATTTAGAGTGCAGTGGAGTTTTTATATATGTTTTAAAAATAATATGGCGTAGACTATGATTTCGAATTAGATTTCATTCATTTTGTTTCCATTTTTCATATTATTGAGTATTCTTAAAAATTGTCTGTAAATATCTACAATAATTCAGAGTGATAATTTTGGAATTGTATATCTGTTTCTGTGTTATTCCACTTTTAAATTTAAAGCACGATTATATTTTATACAACTTTTCTCCGTACTGAATAAAAATAAATTTTCATATATTGTTGCACAAATATCATCAAAATATGTTTCAAATAGCATAATTCATTATGGTTTTAGTTTATAAAATGATTACTATGTGTTCATTTTGCCAGGAGCGTCTCGGATTTGCCAATTGCTTATGTGCTGGTTTAATTTGTTTTCATAATTGTTAAGGTAATCTGGAACGGTTTTCCAAAAAGAAGTGTGATTTAAAGTGCAATGCAGATTTTATATGTCGAGTTTTCTATGCCAAGTTCCACACGAAGCCCCCCCCCCGGCCTAGATCCCTCACGCAGATAGTTGGCCATAACATCACATTTCAACATTTCTTTTCATTTTTAATGTTATTGAAAGATTATATGAGTATTCTTAGTTTAATGTAAAATGAAATTTTTCAGAATTAAAATGTTTATGAAGACCTAAAATAGTGTAGACTCTGAATTTTGATATATTCTCGCACTTGGATTTCTTTGTTAAATCATTTTTAAATGTTAACAAGGATGATATTATTGAAAAATTAATTTTTTTCCTGCTGTGAAAATACTATGAGAATGAATTTAAAAGTATATTTTATTTATTTATTTGTTTTTACAATTCAAATCACGGAAATCCGTTTAAAATGTATGTGTCGAAGAGAGGACTTGTAACTTTGTATGATGGTTTGTATATTTGTTTGAATACATGGAAAGGAGGTATTTATTACTTCTTTGTTTATGTTTTTTTAAATAATTTTAAATGTAATCTGTAAAAAGTTGTCAAAAATGTAATTTAAATGTGATCAGTTTTTCTGTCTTAAAGTAGTGCGACATTTATATAAAGTCGATTCAATTTATGGGTATTTCATCATGTAGTAAAATAAAAAATACTATTTTATATTAGTAAAAATTATCTCTCATGAAGGTTTGCAAGTAAATAAAATAATCCAGATTTTAGTATTTCGTCTCGTTTGTACTTCTAGGGTATTTTGAAATATTAGCTGGAGTAATGTTTTGCAGAACAGTTTTCCACATTTGACTGCATGCATTTTCTTTCCTATGAAATTATCATTAAATACATTTCGAAAAAGATTTTACTTGTTTTGCTGTTATTAACTTAATTAAAATCCAGTTGTTCTTTCAGAAGGGAGATTTGCTTTCTCCATATGTGTACTGAAGACTGATTCGAGATCTTGAATTCAAATACTTAATTTTAAAAATGAGTTCAAAAAATTTTTGAAAAATTTATTAAATGGAATTCCTTTTATTTTCATGAAAGTGTTATGTTAAAAAAGCACATTTTGAAATCTCAATTCTAAAATTTCTGAACCCCTTAATTATACTGACGGAGAGAAGGATTTTGTGTCCCCCCGTCCACCTCCGTAAGGATACGAGCCCCCCCAATAATTTTTAGAAGTCGGCGCCCGTGGGCTTGGCCCAGGCAATAATGTATAATTTTAAAATAAGATAAAAGTAAAACTTTTTTATTAGTTATATAAGTATTAAGTATAAAATATTCAGTATGATAATTGAACACTCTGAAAAACATTTTAAGATCATATTTTCTACCATTATGAACATTTAGAGCATAATTATATTGAAAAACATTTTAAGATCATATTTTCTACCATTATGAACATTTAGAGCATAATTATATTGAACTACATTTTAAAAATAATAAAGAACACTGTTCATACAACCAAGTAAGTAGTACTGCATCTTATTTATGTTAAGATATATTTTATTTAAATTGAACACACATTAAAATGCACACAATGTAACAATATTGGTTTAAATTTTACATTTATCTTAATGGAATAAATTCGGAAAAATCAAAATCAAACTGAACTTTCATAATCACTCTTTTAGTACCACCAGATGACATAGGACATGGCAATTTAGTCATGTCTGTTAAATACACTGCAGATGAGTCTTCATTATCAGGATATACAAAAGTGTATGATTGTTCACATCGTCGTAACCTCGTCGATTATTCACATCGTTGTCAACCACCTATCCTATTGTAAACATATAAAATTATTTATATTCATATCTAGGTATTATTTTAATTATGACAATGTTTGAAAAGCAGTATTGCTATATTTTCAGAACTATTTAACTAAGGGAGCCGTGACCCAGTGGTCAACCCTCCCTTACATACAGTGGGTCAAGCCTCCCCATCACACCATTTTGTAAAGAATGGTGCATGGTGATTTGATACCTGATTCTTTCTATAAACTTTTTTACTTTAATAATAGCTTAATATGACAGTATTTATAAAATCCCACTAGCTCAAAGTTAATTCAATTACTTTCTTTGAAAAACTCTTACAAAGTGTGTTTAAAATACTTACTTTTTAGGCAGAAAAACTTTCTTTCTTGTTTATTTCCACTCCACTATGAACTGACTGGATGAAACTATGATGGGTGTCTGATTACATCAGTAGCTTTGACTGCCATCTAATGAGGGAAAGCTAAAATATTTTTAAATACTGAAATTCAAGGGTGGGTCAAGCCTCCCTTATGGTCAAGGCTCCCCAGGTCCCCCTATATTTATTTATATATATATATACTAGCTGACCCGGCACGCGTTGTTTTGCCATATAAATTATTCCTAGGATTATTTTAGTAGAAAGAAATGACTAACTTATTGTAAGTGTGTGAGGATGTGGTATATGAGTGGAAGAGGCATGGAGCGCTGTGAACAATGCTGGAATATAAAAATAACACAATACTAAACATTTATATTTTTAATTCATTGTAATTTATTCTTTACATTTATATATATCGCTAATTACAATAATTTTACTAAAAAATAATATCAACCCTTTAACGGAATAGAGTGAACAATATTTTTAGCTAACACAAACAAACTGCATGGTTTTCCCACTCGAGATCATGCCACGTATAATTGTCCGTGTGAAAAAATGGCGTGCTCAAATCTAAGCCACAAACAAACATAGTTTGGCCTTGAGACTTAGTCATTCCATAAAAAATTTTGTCCAAAAAAAAATAATAATAAAAAGATGAAAATCTGAAACATTTTCAGATTATAAATACGCACTATAGCGCTATATATTAAAATCGTATCATAATTTATGCGTCGTCCCTATTTTTCTCTCATATTCCATTAAGTTGGAAAGTGTATATTATTCATGACTGTGCTGTATTTTTTTTTTTCTTGTTTCGTAAAACCCATCTTTGGAATCGAAATCTATCTTAAAATCGTCTACTAAAACTATTTTACAATCTTCGCCAAGTATATTACAACTACACTTCATCGTTCTATATATTGTTTCGAATGCGCATCATAATACATGCGTATACCATGTATGTCTTTCTTGGGTTGATTCCTACTTTAACGCCTCGACTCTCGCCAAGGTGGCGATCATTAAACATATGCAGTTACAATAACAATTTTTTGCATTTATGTGGCAATCATAATTTAGAATTAAAATGGCGATTTGGAACAACATGTAAGCACAGCATGCCGTTACATTTTTATTTATTTTGGATTGCCAATTAATGTAGTTGTAATAATAAAGTGTCTTCAAATTCCTTAACTGGTGCGTTTATCGCTAATTTGTTTACTTTAGTTTTCATCTAGTTCTTTTGGGAGCCCTAAACGGTACGTACGTATTATGCCGGCGGTCACTTCCGCCAAACTACTTTTTCGACAAATTTGCTGGCAAACTATAGCCAATCGTATTCCAAACCATCAACAATTTCATGTGCCCGGCATTTATCTTGGTGAAAATTGCTTGTCTTGGAGGACCGCCGGGATAATACGTAAGTATCGTTGAAACTTGTGCATTACTCCCAGAGACCCATGACTGCAAAGCTCGCCAAAGTACGGGCATTTTTTAGGTTGGCGAGAGTGGGGGGCGTTAAAATAGGAATCAACTCTTTCTTGTACCATAAAACACATCTTTGGAATCGAAATATATCTTAAAATCGCCTACTGAAACTGTTTTACAATCTTCGCCAGGCATATTCGTCCTATAGGCATATTCCAACTATGCCGCAAAGACATGAAATGGGAATCATAATCCATTAATGTACAGCGTTTTCCTTTCTTGTTCCAAAAAGCACTTCTTCAGAATAGAAATCAATATTAAAATCGCCTAATAAAACTGTGTTACAATATACGCCAGGCGTTTTCTAACTATACTCGAAATATATTTATAATAAATTGTCACGTTTTGGCTCCCCATTTAGCGATCCATTATCAAAAATTGCAAATCCTTGTGCGACTTTCAATATTTTATTAACGCCCCCCCCCTCTCCACGTTATCTGGCAAATACATTTGAAAAGGGACTCGATGCGCTAATGCCTAGACAAAAATCCTGATTGAACTTATTAGCACTCTGGTGCTAAAAATTTTGAGGTGGACGGCCCTTGTGACTTAGGGGTATGAGACAAAATCATATTCGCAGATCTAACGAATATACATATAAAATTTCTTTAAAATCGGTTGAGCCGTTTTGGAGGAGTATGGTAACTAACACTGTGACATGAGAATTTTATTTATTAGATATACCCAATATGAGTTCAATCGAATGTACCGTTTAAACGCTAGAGCACTTTCAAGAATTTCCCCCCCATAAGCCATAATGTAAAAGAAATCTTTGTAGTAGCCCAGTATAAAAACTATAAGTTCTATACACATCAAAATCAATGTCGGTCTTACGATGGTGGTTTATAACATATATACCCAATTTGAGCTCAATCGAATGCCCCGTTTAGGAGCTATCGTGTTCACTCATATACACACAAACACACACACACATACAAACATACATCTCGTAAAAATAGCATAAATGAATTCAGAAGACCTCAAAACGTGTTAATATATCAAAATCTCAAAGTCGAATTTTTTCATGATTACAATACTTTCCTTACAGGGTACATGTTCGGAAAGAAAAAAAGGATGAAAATCTGAAACACTTTCAGGTTTTAAATACACACTATAGTGCTATATATTAAAATCGTATCATTAGTTATACGTTGTCCCTATTTTTCTTACTTATTCCATTAAGTTTCAAAAGTGTATCATTATTCATGACTGTGCTGTATTTTTCTTGCTTGTTTCGTAAAACCCATCTTTGAAATCGAAATCTATCTTAAAATCGCCTACTAAAACTATTTTACAATCTTCGCCAAGTATATTACAAATATACTTTATCGTTTTATGTATTGTTTCGAATGTGCATCATAATCCATGAATGTACCGGTTTGTCTTTCTTGGGTTGATTCCTACTTTAACGCCTCGACTCTCGCCAAGGTGGCGATCATTAAACATATGCAGTTACCATGACGATTTTTTGCATTAATGTGGCAATCGTAATTTAGAAATAAAATGGCGATTTGGAACAACATGTAAGTAAAGCATGCCGTTACATTTTTATTTATTTTGAATTGCCAATTAATGTAGTTTTAATAATTAAGTGTCTTCAGATTCCTTAACTGGTGCGTTTATCGCTAGTTTGTTTACTTTAGTTTTTATCTGGTTCTTTTGGGAGCGTTGAAACTTACTTACCGTAACTAACCTAACTTGATACTTACCGTATCGTACAATCGTATTCCAAACCATCAACAATTTCATGTGCCCGGCATTTATCTTGGTGAAAAATTGCTTGTCTTGCCGGACCGCCGGGATAATACGTAAGTACCGTTAAATCTTGTGCATAACTCCCAGAGACCCATGACTGCAAAGCTCGCCAAAGTACGGGGATTTTTTAGGTTGGCGAGAGTGCGGTTGTTAAAATAGGAATCAACTCTTTCTTGTACCATAAAACGCATCTTTGGAATCGAAATCTATCTTAAAATCGCCTACTGAGATTGTTTTACAATCTTCGCCAGGCATATTCTTCCTGTAGGCATATTCCAACTATACCGCAAAGACATTTTAAATGCTGTTTGAAATGGGCATCATAATCCACGAGTGTACCATATTTTCCTTTCTTGTTCCACAGAGCACTTCGGAATAGAAATCTATATTAAAATCGCCTAATAAAAATCTTTTACAATATACGCCAGGCGTTTTCTAACTATACGGGAAATATATTTATAATAAATTGTCGCGTTTTGGCACCACATTTAGCGATCAATTATCAAACATTGCAAACCTTGTGCGACTTTCAACATTTTATTAACTCCCCCCCCCCTCTCCACATTATCTGGCAAACACATTTGAAAAGTGACTCGACACGCTAATGTCTACACAGAAATCCTGATTGAAATGAATAGCACTCGGGGGCTAAACATTTTGGGTTGGACCGCCCTTATGACTTAGGGGTATGAGACATAGTTAAAAACCTATTCTATGACCTAACGAATATACATAGAAAATTTCATTAAAATTGGTCGAGTGGTTTCGGAGGAGTTAGGGGACTAACACTGGGACAGGAGAATTTTATATATTAGATATATATATATATAACATATATATATATATATATATAACATATATATATATATATATATATATATATATATATAACATATATATATATATATAACATATATATATATATATATATATATATATATATATATAACATATATATATATATAACATATATATATATATATATATATCTCTTCTATCTTCTTTATACTTATTATAAAAGAAGATGTCTGTGTGCGGGTCTGTGTGTGGGTCTGTGGGTCTGTGTGTCGGCGGCGTTACGGACAAACGGCTACACCTAGAAACACCAAATTTGGCACTCGGGAAGATCTAAACATGAAGTTGTGCACCTCGAAGCGATTTTTTCAAAATTCGACCTAGAATTTTTTTTATTTTATGTTTTATGCGATTTTTGGCATTTTTTCTCACCTAATTCGTACTAACGGCGGAAATTACGCTCGCAGCAAAACGGCATTTGTATCATCGGATAGAGGAGAAAGTTTTCTTTTAAAAACAGTTTGTTCTGAATACGTAACATAATTTACCGATTTTTAGGAATTTTTTTACTAAGCATCGACTTCGGCGAATTTTTCGTAAAATAATTTTAAAATTGTCGCCATCTTGAATTCTATCCGTCATAACTTTTTGATATTTTGACAAATCGTGAAACATTCTTTTCTCCCTCTTTTAAAATAAAAACGAAAAAATTATGTAAATTAGATGATTTTTTACGAATTTTCATGCAGCCTAATGTTTAGAATTTAATAGCATCAACACGATATTACGCCATTCATTACATTGCGATCTCGGCACGAGAACTTATGTTCGGTTATTGCCACAGAAAGGATTACAAAAAAGGGTTTTTTTCAACCAATCGAGCTTTGAAATGGGATATCAGAATTTCAATTCGCAAGTGAGGATCTATGACGTCAAATGCTTTAAGATACGTAAAAATTACGCCATAATTTTAACTCATTTATTCCAGCTCTATTTTCAACACAGGGAGACGATATTTTGATTAAAATTTACTGTAGAAATAAACTAATAAATTCACGATTATTATTATTAGAAGTGGTATTTTAATCCGGTGCTTATTTAAAAATTGAAATGTCTTCACGGTGCTGAAAATGTTCATTTTAAAAGTTACAAAGTTCGTTTCAAAGCGCGATATATTAAATTTTTTCTATTTACTATTTTTATTTTTGGCATTTAATTATGGCGCAGGCGTTGCCTAGCGTATGCATGCAGGTTGCGAGTATAGTTTTATTTTAACGTTGTATTACGTTCCTCCATAAAGGAGAGCTTACGGGATTACATTAATTAATCATGGCACGTGATAATTTAATTGCGTTGCCACAAAAAGGATTAGAAAAAAAATGTTCTTTTTCCAACCAATCGATTTTTTAAATGGGATATCGGAATTTCAATGCGCAAGTGAGGATCTATGACGTCAAATGCTTTAAAATACGTAAAAATTACGCCACAAACTTAACTCATTTATCCCTGCTCTTTTTTTAAAACAAGGAGGCGATATTTTGATTAAAACTTACTTTAGAAATAAACTGAGAAATTCATGATGCCAACCGGGGTATCTTTTACATATATATACATATATATATGTAGTTAAACAGTGACGTCATAATTTTTTAAAAATGCGTGAAATTTGTAAACTCTGAAACTCTAACGTCCTGTCACAGTTATAGCGATTCTAAATAGCTCCTCGAGATGGCACAGTTTGATGTTTTCAGTAGACAGAACTATGGACGATTTATAAGATATCTTTATATTGGATACATGGATATTTAAGTTGGCACCGCTTGAATATTTTTCACCACGGTGAGATTAAATATTTTGCGGTGCTAAATACGCCAATCCTACAAAACTATGCATAAATTAAATTTGTATGGAGAGCTTCCTTAATAGCAACTGTTATGGGAAATGAATAATGTTTATGGTAATGCGTAAATTGCTAAAGAATCGCCATAGAATATAAAGGTCCCATTTGTGCCAAATAATGTAAGCTGTTTCGTTAAATTGAGCATTAAAGAGGGAGAAGCGAAGATAGATAGTATTAATATGCGTAATAGGTAGTATTGGTAGATTTGTAAGGATGATATGAATAAATCCCAATATACAACGTTAATAAATATTTCATGAAATTAAAAGTGTTCTGTTTATCCTTTTTCAAGGGTTGTTTTACAACTAACTGAACGATAAGTAATTCTAATTTGCGTTGATATATACCGCAGTAATTTCGAGAGAGGAGATTACTTGAACATTTTAAAAATGAAATTCGCAGCTATTTTAAAATAAATAGTTGTTCATGTAGTGTCTGAGGTATTTAATGCTACAACTTGAACCTCAAAACAGTATGATGTAGAAATAACACATTTTGAAAGTCAGGAGTTCTCTGCAAACCGCTAAGCTTTTCACTTTTCTGATCGCGAATGACACTGATGTAGTTTTTTGAGTCATGATATTGCAATGATGCCAAGTTAGTACTCATGACGCAAACTTTACATTATAAGTCAAATAATTTCGCTTTTATTTTAGATTTCACATCACTGGAATTAAGTGGAATTACACATGTAAGGAACATTTTCGTTTCCTACCGTGCTAAGAAAGGGCACGCAGCTAGTATATATATATACGGAGCTGAGCTGTAACGAAATATACAACATGGGCGATATGGGCTGGTGATATCTAAATGACATAATTTTGGAAAATTTTGCCCAACTATTATTTAGAATTGCTTACCTTCTCTAAGCCGTTAAAAAGATTATTATTATTATTACTTTTCTGAAAGCGTGACATCGGCATTGACAAGCACGAATTAATATATAAAACTTGGCACAAGTTTTGCCTCGTTTTACCCATTTTTGCAAAGGTGGCGGCTCGTGGGGTACAGCAAGTACAGCCGGGCTGCACGTGAAATTATCAGCACATACTTTAAAATAATTTATTCTACTAATTTTCCTAAATTCAGATTAGAATTATGGAATTCCTACGGTAAATTAAAAAAAATCTCCCAAAAAAAAAAAAAAAAAAAACCGTATTGTGGCCGGATCGCTCATTCAGAAAAAAAGCACTTTAATCTTCCAGCAATTCAATTGGGAAAATCTTTGGTTTAGGCACGCTAGTTTAGCCCAGAGCGCTGATAAGAAAATTGGCAGCACCGTTGCCATGACAACGATTACGGGTACAGCTTTAGTATGGTCCCTTTGGCGCGATTTATTTTTGGCGACTTTTTTTGGCGCGATAACGGCGCCAATATGGTAACCCCTCCGGCGGATGCTCCGGAGCTGTACATGGCAACCCTAGCTGCGTGACGTCATTCATCCGTGACGTTACGGTTTCGCTAACGTTTTCCTCCAGCCAATAGGCAGCGTTTGTTCCTTTATTAAACTTTTGGAGACCCCTTTGCCAGTATTTCGCGCGGGAGCTTCGAGTCGTGGAACCGCCATTACGCTTTATGGTTTTATTTTAATGGCTTTATTTTAGATTAAGTTTTATTATTTAATTATTACTGAAATTTAAAATGGATGTTCAGGTTCATACTGACGGTTTATATACAGTTTTGTATGAATAAACATTCTTTTGATAGTACGTTTCAGGTTAATATTTTCGTTCGCGATTGTTTATTTGTTAAGGGTAGAAGCAACAAATAATTACGTTATTAATATTTTATACAGTGAAATAATTTTAGATATTTTGATTTTATTATTTCCATATTGTAATAACTTAGGGATTTTAATCAAGGTATGTGATAAGCATTGTTTGTTTTTATTTGTTATTATTACCTTTGTTTATTTGTTAATGGTAGGAGCAACAAATAATACCGTTATTATTATAATATTTGATTTTTTGATTTTATTATTTCAATATTGAAACAATTTAGCGATTTTAATTAAGGTATGAGATAAGCATTGTTCGTTATGATTTGAATTAGTTCTTTATTTTGCTTACGTAGTCTTTTGTCAGAATGCTAAAATGTATTTTAATTTTTTTGTCTTTTTTATTTGTTATTTTTGTGAGGTATTGCCTTTAGAATATTATTTGTTTGCATTGTTTAATTTAATCTACTCAAAAGAGAAAGGGGGGGTTGAGGGGGGGCACAGCCCCCCCTCACACAAAAAGAAAAGTTATTAAATTTTATTAAACCGAATCTATATGTACATGTAAGCTTGTTATCTGTTTAATTTTTTTTTCATAAAAATATTTAAAAGCCATTAAAATAAATCATAGCAAAATTAACGGCGACGATCAATTATCTAGGAACCAGCGCCATCCGATCCGCCATATTGTTTACAATTGGCATCGGCAAGGCAAACTTGGGTTGGCGACAAGATTTTGTCGCCAAATCAAAAAATCGCCAAAAAGGGACCATACTAAAGCTGTTCCCGATTACGTAAGCAGTCCCTCCGGCATAGGCTATAATGGGGATACGCAGCCAGGGCCGATCCCTCGGGGGGTGTGGGGGGGGGGGGTGAGACACCCCCCCACTTAAAGTATTCAGTCGGCAAAAATTGCTATTCCCGACTTCCAAAACTCTTCATTCTAGTATTCAAAAGAGTTTTTAATCGGCACTTTTCCTAATTTTTGTCTATTTGAGGTTCACCTTGCTGCGTATAAAACACTGAGTCGGAAATTCCTTTCTTATTTGCATTAGTCAAAAGAATGAAGTGGGAATGAATAATAGAGTACTCGGTATTCGTTTGCAATACACTACTGTACAAAAGGGGGAGTCGGAAAATCCGCACTTCGCATTCGACACCAAAGACTTCTATGATACCTGTCTCAGAATGTAAATATTCATCTTGCATGCCCATAGTAAGCTAATAAGAACTCTTCTGCTATGGGGGGTGATACAGTCTGGGGACGAAAAAAGTCCAGTCTCATAAATCACCCGGAGGAAAATTACGAAATACCGATACAAACAGTGCAAGGAGGCCGCCACTGGCAGGAAAATTTAACTTTTCAATCTAGAATTACTTTTCTTATTATTCCAGATCGTATCTTTTTTTGTGTGTCACATTAAGCCTCACATTCTGTCTTTTTAAGCATTTTTTAACACTTTCCAACGAAGTTGGAATGTTTATGAATTCCGTTTGTCTGTTACTCCGTGCTCTGCCGTAAATATTCATCGATCGCATATTATGTATTATAGTACTATGTACTATATATAGTATAGTACTATGTACAATACCATGTACCCAGTAGCCGATCCTGGGGTTTCAGCCCCCCAAAAAGAGTAACATTTTAATTTATTACACTCGTTAAATACGTAAAAAATCATTTTTTATAACTTAGCCCCTCCCAAAATTTAATATTGGCTTAGACTAAAATTTTGCTTTATGGTACATTTTGTTTGAGTGAAATAAACTTTTTTAAACTTAGCCTCAACACCTACCCCCCCCCCCCACACACACACACACAAAAAAAAATTAATTAATAAAATAATAATAATAATTCTTTATCCGCCGTTGTATGGACCCTATTAAAAAGGGTCTATGTACTATTTATAGTTCTTTTACCGGAGCACACAAAAGAATTCCGTTCCTTCATTTCAAGCAAAACAAAATTGATATTTATTATTGAGGTTTATGAGAGCATGCTGTCCGTCTTCAAGGGTGGACATTGATAGCTATACAAGGATAACAAAATAACGCTCATAGATTAGGCTTTATGAGCAGTAAATATTTTTGTGTCTTGTTGGCTTTAACCTGTTCACTTCCGATGTTGCTAAAATCTCGATGGCAGAAATCCCCCCCCCCCTCCTGTGTCCATCGTTACTTCCCGGAATAGGTTTTGAATGCTCTTCTGTGGCCCAGACATGCACTTGTGCAAGGCTGTGGCCATAGCAGCAGCATTCAGCGACCCAAGCCAGGAAGCAACGATGGACACAGGAGGAAGAAATCTCTGCCTTCGGGTATGAACAGGTTAACTAATTGTAATGCAATGGTATATGCGCAAATAAGACATTGTTAGAAAGGTTTTTTTTTTTTATATATAATCAGTGCTCTCACTGTATGGCTTAACTGGCAAGCTGAATTAAAAATCTTCGCAGATAGATGCCAAGGTATAGACTCTACACTTAAAATAATGCATAAAGCCGAAAAATTAAAAGGCATTCTACCTTTGGCTAATCGATTTTGCCGTTTAGCCCTAACAGCACCAGTAACAGTTGCATCTAATGAAAGGTCATTCAGCAAATTAAAACGAATTAAAACTTACTTGAGGTCAACTATGAAAGACAGTCGTTTAGATGACCTGTTGCTTCTGCACTCCGAAAAAGACATTGTAGATAAAATTAACTTAGATGACACAGTAATCAAGTGGGCAACGTTGAAACATAGGAGAATTAACTTAAAACTGCTTAATAAATAATGTAAATACATTCAGTAATATTGATAAAGTAAACGTTTTTGTATAAAGTGTTAGTATTTTTAAAAGGTTAATATTTAATTTAATGAGTTAAAATATTACATGCAAATCGGATTTAAATAAAATGTAAATTTGAATTATGTAATCAAGTTGTAACTATTTTTTTATTTTTATTTTTATTTTTTATTTTTTTGTTATCCGGGAGGGGAAGGCTGATAGCTCAGCTGTACTGCAGTGCTTTAAAGCTGTTAACGTAAATCGCCGAGATCTTTCAGGGCGTGATGGCTTGTTGCTTCCCATAATTTGGAGCATTACTTGAAAAGGTTGTTAGTGAGGCAGAAACTGAATCGGCAAATCCATTTTTTTTCAGTCGGCAAATTGCTGATCTTCAACCCCCCCCCCCCCCCCAAGATTTTCTCCTGGGATCGGGCCTGTACGCAGCTAAGACTCAGCTCATCAAAGATTTTGAAACGTCGGCAGCACTTGAAAGAGCGCGGTGAATTCGACCCACTGATTGGCTAGAGAAGTGTGGGAGGGGGTAAGGAGAATATATGTTCGGCAAACTCTCGACTTTATATTGCTGAATTTATCAAGAAGGTAAACCTGAATAGACGCTTATGAATGGACAATTACCCATCAAAGCAGTATTGCTTTTAAGTAAGCAAGAACTAGCATTTAGAGGACATGGCGAGCGAGAAAATTCTTTAAACATGGGAAATTTTAAAGAGTTTTTAAAATTATTAATATCTGAATTAAAACAACGCCTTTTTATGAGGGCATCACTGACTGATTCGCAAGTTTAAAAGAAAGGAGAATTGATTTGACTTATAAAAAATAAGTAAGTTTTCTTTTTTTTTTTCTTTTCTTCTCAATTTATCGTTACAAAAGAAAATTCTAAGGAAACTTCGAATCAGACACGGATTAATGTAATTTTGAGGATAAGAGCTGCTGCTTGAAATTTATGTCCATTTTATGGAAGTAAAATAGGATTTCTTATATTTTTTATGTAATTTCTTTTTTTCCCCCCTTCGGTGAGGGCTTAATCCGCCAGCTTTCGAATTCAGTAACAAAGATTTTCCATTCCTGTCCGGAGGAAGGGGGGGGGGGAGGCTCATATGCTTCCGGCTGCACTAACAGTTTTGACCACGGGCCGCCACTGGTATATACTTACTTAATGTAAAATTTACTGTGAATTAATTCTTAAAGGGTTACTTCAATCAAAGTCTTAAACATCTGAAATATATTATGATTTTGGTTCTCAATTAGTTTAAGTAAAAACGAAGAAAATGAAGACAGCTATTTTGTAAATGAAAAATTCTATATGGGATTTGATACAGTAAAAACACGCACAGTTCTACCGTTCAATCCAGTGTACACCTGCATCTGTTTCGTGTGAGGATGATAATGGCGCTCACCCCTCTCTGCTTCTGCTTGTTATTTCAAACCGGAGAGGGGAAACTATCTTTCTTCTTTTCCCCGATTTTAGACAAAGTGGCTCGACCGACCTGTACAAAAGGAAGTGCATTTTATACAGAACCTCTATTTTGCACCCACTTTTCCTGACCAGATGCCCAATTAATCACTTACTTCTTTTGCCGATTTTTAGACGAAAGCAGCCTAAACCGGTTTTCAACCAGGCACCTTCCATCTCCCAGTTGAGAGCGCAGATGCGCTCAGCAACAGGTCGGGCACGTTTAATGAAGAATAAGGCTTATGCTTCAATTATTGCTTCATTCAAATAAAAATAAAAATATGTTAGTTTTAGTCAATTTTTGTAAAATGTTAATTTGTCTTCTCCTAACCATACTCGAAATGTTGACTATTAGTTTAACATGGTTTTCATATTGATTATTAATTGGGGCATGAAAGCAAATTTTGGGAACCCACATCGCTGTATGGTTCTCAGTCATCTAGCTATACCCAACACTTCCCTAAAGATTTTGAAACGCTCAACTGAGATATCCTATAAAAATATAAATTTGGAAAGATGCCATACTTAGCTAGATTTCAACACTCAATATTTCTCCATTTGGATAGAGCATTAAACCTTAAAGTAACAATTTTTAATTTAAAAATGCTAACAGTTAAAGCACAACTAAAATCTACTGCTTTTGTAAGATATAAAATTATAAGCATGAAAAATATCAAAATGTTCAATTTTATAGTTCTACTTGCATAGCAAGAAGTTTCGTTTCGTTTGAAAAGTAACCACCAATTCAATTTTTATTTCAAAGATTTTATTTTAGATGTAAATTTTACTAAGAAACTAGTTTAATACGCCGATGAAAGAAAGGAATAATCTTTCCTTACGTTTTGAATAAATATGCGGCTAAAAAATGGTTAATTATAAAAAGCTATTTATTGTTTAATATCTGTTTTCAATATAATTTTTAAAAATGAAAAATGTGTAGAAAACAAGACTATAAAACAGATAAGCAGTTAAAAAAATTATTTTTAATTTTCTAATAGAATGCAATACGATACAGAATCGATGTACTTTTGTAAATTAACATCCCCATTTGGCTTTAGAGTAACAATATCGTGTAGTAGATATTCCCCGCATAATAATCGCACCTAGACTTTGAACATGAAAATTGGCAAAAATGTGCGATATTACGCGAGTAAACACGATATTTCACTTTTAACGGCATTAACCTTTCATTTCACAGTATTAAACTTTTACAGGCCAATGTTCCCAATTGGAAACATCAAATTAAAAATTTCTTCAAAAGTGAAATTTTATCAATATTTACTTAAAAAAATTAGCAGATTAAGTTAAATAGTGACTTGATTTTTTGAAATAGAAGTTGCATTTGTTTCTTTACAAGGAAACTGGACAAAAAATTATGAAAACAGCTATTTTCATAAATTTTTACACAACTATCTTCATACACCCCCATCCCTTCAACTTAATTCATATCTTTACTTAAATTTGAAAATTAATCTCATTAATTCTTAATATTTTACTTACTATTTAAGCTACCTATTAGTCTATTCCGTTTTTGAAACCAATGTAAAGGTAGAGTCAGAAATGAACCATGCGGCCAACTGGAAACACAGTGAAAATTGTATACAATATATATGTTACAGTGAAAACCCGAATTAACTAGGGAAAACGCGTTCTAACTGAGAACGTTAGGCAAAATCCGAATTAACTAGGCAAAACGCATTCTGACTGACAGCGCTAGGCAAAACGCATTCTGACTGACAGCGCTAGGCAAAACCCGAATTAACTAGGGAAAACCCGTTTTATTTGAGTAGCGGTAGCACGTTTTCGAGGGGCCCCTACAGCGGAGGCATATTTTCCGGGGGGCCCCCTACAGCGGAGGCATATTATCCAGGGAGCCCCCTACAGTGATGGCCGGACCCACTGATATTTTTTTGGGTCTCGCAAAGGGCCAGCTTTAGCATATTTTCGAGAGGACCCCCTAAAGTGATGGCCGGACGCAGTAATGTTTTTTTGGGTCTCGCAAACGACCAGGGTTAGCATATTTTCCAGGGAGGGCCCCTACAACGGTGCCAAACCCACTGATGTTTTTTTGGGTCTCGCAAGGAGCCAGCGTTAGCATATTTTCGAGGGGGCCCCCTAAAGCAATGGCCGGACCCATTGATGTTCTTTTGGGTCTCGCAAGGAGCCAGCGTTAGCATATTTTCGAGGGCCCCCCCCCCCCCTGAAGTGATGGCCGAACCCACTGATGTTTTTTTGGGTCTCGCAGAGGGCCAGCAATAGCATATTTTCGAAGAGGCCCCTTACAGCGATGGCCGGACACAGTGATGTTCTTTTGGGTCTCGCAAAGGACCTGAAATAGCATATTTTCGAAGGGGGAGCAGGGTCCAATTTCTAGTGGATTTAACATTCCGGAATTCACATGGGAAAAAATGGGGTCCGGCCACCACTGTAGCCCCCCCCCCTCGAAAATATGCTAACGCTGCGAGACCCGAAAAAAATCAGTGGGTCTGGCCATTGCTTTAGGGGGCCCCCTGGAAAATATGCCTCCGCTGTAGGGGGCCCCTTGAAAACGTGCTACCGCTACTCTGATAAAACGGGTTTTCCCTATTTAATTCGGGTTTTTCCTAACGCACTCAGTTAGAACGTGTTTTCCCTAATTAATTCGGGTTATGACTGATTTCGGGTTTTAACTGTAACATATATATACTATATATATATTTTTTTTCCCATTTAAATGACTAATATCCTTTAACTAACGCATTAGGGGGAAAAAAAATGAAAAAATAGAAATAAATAAATGAGATATGTCTGGATCTCAATTCAGTCTGTAAAAAGTTAATAAATAAATAAAATAAAAATAAAATCATAAAATGAGTATCGCAAGAAATTTTCTGCAAACCGTACTACTTTTTAGGAGTATTAAAAAAAAAAAATCCCCGAGAATCTGAAACGGCTGTGTCCCGCAATCTCGAAAGATAAGGCTGACAGAAGAGCATAAATTCTCCGTAATTGGAATTGTCGCGTTTAAGGGGTCAGTTAGAAATGCAAAAGAAACCCCACTCTCCAAAATAAGCGATTTCCTCACCCACAAGTCCGAAAGAGCATTGACCCCTCACCCCGCACCTTTCGAATGGGGAAGCTGAATATAGGACGTGTGTCAAGCTGGCCGGACCACATTCCGCAAAATGGAAAAAAACATAACAAAAAATTAGTGCTATATTAGTGCTAATTAGTGCTCGAACCTCGGAATTAGTGCTAATTATTTAAGCGAGTAATTCACAATTCAATGTGGTCCGGCTATCTTGACGTCAAGCTGGCCGGCCACATACAGAAAAAATAATTTTTTATCAAATTTCGATACATACAGAATTAGTGCTACATTAGTGCTGGCTGAATACCAAATTACAGAATTTTTGATTTGTATTAAAAAAAGTTATTAAATAAATGATGTGGTCCGGCTATCTTGACGTCAAGCTGGCCGGCCACATCAAGAAAAAATTATTTTTTACCAAATTTCGATACATACAGAATTAGTGCTACATTAGTGCTGGTTGAATGCCAAATTACAGAATTAGTGCTCCGTATTTAAGAAAGTTATTAAATAATCAATGTGGTCCGGCTATCATGACGTCAAGCTGGCCGGCCACATACAGAAAAAATTATTTTTTACCAAATTTCGATACATACAGAATTAGTGCTACATTAGTGCTGGCTGATTACCAAATTACAGAATTTTTTATCCGTATTTAAAAAAGTTATTAAACAAATAATGTGGTCCGGCTATCTTGACGTCAAGCTGGCCGGCCACATAAAGAAAAAAATATTTTTTCCCGAATTTTGTTACATACAGAATTAGTGCTACATTAGTGCTGATTGAATGCCAAATTACAGAATTAGTGCTCCGTATTTAAGAAAGTTATTAAATAATCAATGTGGTCCGGCTATCTTGACGTCAAGCTGGCCGGCCACATAAAGAAAAAATTATTTTTTCCCGAATTTTGATACATACAGAATTAGTGCTATATTAGTGCTGGCTGAATACCAAATTACAGAATTTTTTATGGGTATTTAAAAAAGTTATTAAATAAATAATGTGGTCCGGCTATCTTGACGTCAAGCTGGCCGGCCACATCAAGAAAAAAATATTTTTTACCAAATTTCGATACATACAGAATTAGTGCTACATTAGTGCTGGTTGAATGCCAAATTACAGAATTAGTGCTCCGTATTTAAGAAAGTTATTAAATAATCAATATGGTCCGGCTATCTTGACGTCAAGCTGGCCGGCCACATACAGAAAAATATATTTTTTACCAAATTTCGATACATACAGAATTAGTGCTACATTAGTGCTGGCTGAATACCAAATTACAGAATTTTTTATCCGTATTTAAAAAAGTTATTAAATAAATAATGTGGTCCGACTATCTTGACGTCAAGCTGGCCGGCCACATCAAGAAAAAATTATTTTTTATCAAATTTCGATACATACAGAATTAGTGCTACATTAGTGCTGGTTGAATGCCAAATTACAGAATTAGTGCTCCGTATTTAAGAAAGTTATTAAATAAATAATGTGGTCCGGCTATCTTGACGTCAAGCTGGCCGGCCACATCAAGAAAAAATTATTTTTTACCAAATTTCGATACATACAGAATTAGTGCTACATTAGTGCTGGTTGAATGCCAAATTACAGAATTAGTGCTCCGTATTTAAGAAAGTTATTAAATAATCAATGTGGTCCGGCTATCTTTACGTCAAGCTGGCCGGCCACATACAGAAAAAATTATTTTTTACCAAATTTCGATACATACAGAATTAGTGCTATATTATTGCTGGCTGAATACCAAATTACAGAATTTTTTATCCGTAAACAAATAATGTGGTCCGGCTATCTTAACATCAAGCGATGAGTCCAGAGAAAAACATGCGTCAGACATTTTTTTTCCGAAGAATTTTCTCCCGAATTTTCAAAAAGTACGAAAATCCATGCGAAACAGGGAACATGATGCAAAACACGGATAAAATATACTATACTATCGCAGGAATTCGGACATATTCCTGCAACAGAAAGTGCAAGCAGTGCGCAGTATCTCTTACCGTGTTATCTTCTGAAAATGATGATATAGACGAAGATTGTACCAAAGCTCCTTATTGTAAACTTAAGGATTTTGAAGAAAATTTTCAACACGATACTAAGATAAAGCGATGTCTGAAAGGTTCAAACGTAAAAATATGGCTAGTGAAATGAAACAATCTTCAGCTGCAGAATTGAGAAGGAAAATGGCAAACAAAATGATGGATTTTGGTGACCGTGAACCTCTAATGCTGTACAATGAGCACGTTCTTCGTCAATTAAAGTATGAAACTTCTCATTCTCATGTTTTAGACAAAGATCCAATTTTTTCGGTTTGGAGAATGAAATATACATCACTGTTTCTTGGAGTAATTAAAGATATTGGATTGGATCCATTCTTTGTTTACTATTGGACACCAACGCAAATGGAATGGTATAAAAGTTATGCATCTGAGAAAAGAAATGTACTCAGCATTGATGCAACTGGAAGTCTTTGCAAGCCTCCAAAACGACCCAAAACCATCGTTGAAAAGAAACCTGCACATATTTTCTTATACCAAGTCGTTGCTAAAGCTACTACTGGCCCTTCTGTTCCAGTAGTGCAAATGATTTCACAACGCCACGATGTCTTGTTCATTGATAGATGGCTGAAACAGTGGTTGAAAGAAGGTGCCCCTGTGCCTGAAGAAATTATAGTAGATGCATCAGCTGCATTGCTAACTTCGATTTCAAGATGCTTTAATGGGTATCAGAACGTACAGGATTACGTGAAAGATTGTTTCAATATCTTAAGCGGGCAATCATCTTACCTTCCACGAACTTATATCAGAATAGATGTAGCTCATTTTATAAAAACAAGTACGGGATGGAATTGCTTCAAAAACGTTGATCGTAGAGTAAAAGACTTCTATTTACGCTGTTTAGGTGTGCTAACAAATTGCACCGATTTTACCAGCCTTTATAGAACCTTTTACAAAAGTTGCAGAAAAATTACCATAGTGGTCAGGCGTAATGCAGCCATACTTTTAGAGTGGAATTCCTGCGAATGTTGAATCTTATTTCAAGGATTTAAAGCAGTCTATATTCCATGATAGTGAATTGGCCATAAGAGTACACAAATTTTTAATTACCCATATAAAAGCACTTCAAGGTACTCCTAAAAAAGAACCTCAAAAAACTACTCGGAAATTGATTTCAGTTCAAAGTACATAAACTGAACAAATAAAATGAGAAATTTGCACTTTGTGCAATTCGATAAGCCTGTTCTACATAAAAACGGAAGATTTCAGTTGGCTTACGCTCAGGATAGTGAATAAACGTCTAATCACATAACTATGAGAATTTTCAGAATGTTTCCTCTAAAACTAGAATAAGAACTGACATTGAGATAAAATTTGAAAAATTATTTAATTTAAAAAAAAATATTATTAAACTTGGCATTTTTTTCAGAGAATTATTTATTTTCTTGACTTTCACTGACGCTCAGTAATAAACGTACGAGGATATAATTATGAGAATTTTCAGAATGTTTCCTACGCAACTAGAGTGAAAGGAAGATGTTTTCGATGAACTTACACCAAAGATGAGAAAGTAGAATGCCAGAAATATGAAAATGTTTAGACTGTTTCCTCACAAATCATACTGTGATCTGAAACAAATTCCAAATTTGGAAAGTTACTTAATCTTTTGTAAAAAGATGTTTCTGCTGTTTTGTTGTACTTGAAAGTTATACTTGAAAGTCCGCTGTTTTGTTGACATTCACTCCATATAAGAAATAAACTGACAATGCTAGAACTATGCCATTTTCCAGAATAAACTTGCAATGTTAGAAATATGCCATTTTCCAGAATATTTCCTCGGAAAATGTACTAATGGACTACTGAAAATATCAAATCTGAAGGAAATTTTGTGTTTCATAAAAAAAGAAGAAAATACATTGTTTTTTTAAACTGAAATTCAAAATTTGCAGACTAAAACATTATCTATCAAACGTAACTTTGAAAATTTGGACCACCTCATAATCAAATCAAAAATGTGATTCTTCAGCTTCTTATTCAACTCTGATTTTTGTGAGTTTGAATGACAAATAAGCAGGGTTGGCAAGTTTTTTGACTCATGATAGTTTTTGATGGTTTTAACTATGGTTTAAACTGCCACGTCAAAAACCGTATGTCAAATGCCTTAAATATTGTGCTTTTAAAAATATATACTACGCATTAGAATAACGCATTACATATAATTTATTTTAACACAATTGCAAATATTGAATGATTGTTATTGATTATTAATATTACTCTACTACAAATATTGATTGTAGTAAAAATACTAATTGATTTCTTCATAATTGCGCACATTGTGAACTTTTAAGAAATATTGTAAACATCTTTTATCTATTTTGTATCAAGCATGTTTAGAAAAGGAAAAAGAGTGTGGAAAAGTAATTTTATTGCATATCTAATATTTCCAAAACATTATTCTTTTTGTTATAACATTAAAATTGTACATTATCAATCTGCATAAAAAATTAGGAAATTTCTTAATTCCTTCCATGGCTTGTAAGTTTCAAATATAAGAATGTAAAATTCTAATGTCAGATTATGTATTAATATTTGGAATAAAGCGCTGTGATCTGCAAAAAATGCTTAATTTGTTTACATCTATCGGGGTTATTTATTTAAAAAAGAGCATTGTGTTTTTTATAAGAATGTGCTTACTCATGATTTGTAAGTTCTGAAATTTTTTATTATTCTATTAGCCCGAATATAATGAAATATTTTTTGACTGATCATTTCCTCCTAAAAATCTCACTAATGCTATATTTGAGGCCTAGAAAATGGATTTATTAAATATCTTTGTGATAAATGTCAGTGTCGCGTTACATTCAGTCTAATATGGTAATTCCATTTTGAATGGGAAACTTTAGTATACTGATAATTAAAGGTGCTGATCTTTTATTACTTTTTATTTTAATGACTGAAATTACTATGTTATTGGTGGTTGCTTAAAACCCTTTTAATTTAGGTATTTAGATTAAATCAAGAGTGAGTTTAATGTTTGCTTCTAGGAAATGTTTTACTCAACATTTTACTCAATAATACACAAAACAACAGTCAAGTAAGATGACTCAACATTCAAATTTCAATTCATTGATGTTGCTACTCCCTTTTTGTGTTGTTTTATGTACTGTATGGAGATCTTAATCTATATATTTAATAGTAACGTCTGTATTTTAATTAAACGCATTGACCCGCGGTACAATAAAACATGTTTAATCGTACCTACACGGTACCTACAAGAGTTTCATTGTACCGTGTATTGAGGCTACAAAATAAGTAAATTTTTACTAATTCTTAAATTTATTTTCTTTTAATTCTGGTTTTAGGAGATTGAAGACTAAAATATAGTGATTACAATGTTTGAAAAATAAATAATGATACACATAAGATTGAGAATAAGGAAGTTACACTAAATTTCTTTTAGAAAAAAATAGGGGCCAAAGCCCCTAGTCTCGCTGCGCTCGCTTGTCGTCTGAAGCTTTCAGCCACTAATAAGGCATATTCGAGAGGGAAAAAAACATAATTTCAACAGACGAAAATAAAGATAGGATCAGGTAGAATGTTACCAAGCTACACACTGCTTGGTTCTCGTATGTTCCTTGGAACATAAAAATTTTAACTTCACGCTATTTTTAACTGTGTAAAACCTACGAAACACCTTACGTATTTGCCAGCCATGGCGGTTTTCATAATTTGGCAACTAACGTGTCCGTATAGTTATGAATTATTTGTAAGAAAGCAGTACTTTCACTGTACTTCATAATTTGTTTTTGAGGTTAAAAAGGAGAAAGATCAGTCTTTCCAACCATTTCTCTTCCTCAATTTTGCCTAAAGTACATAAGTGTAATTTGATACTTATGTAAGTAAAACTTCAGAAATAATTCTAGTTTTTCGTTTCGCCACGCCTCCGCAGGCAAAAGGATGGATTAAGCTCTTTTTGTCAAACCACAACCTTTATTCAAAAGTGGTCAAAAGCAGATAGGAGAAAATTAATCATGCTCACCTGTCACTTATGCGCGATTACCAGTGGTGGAATGATTGGTACTAGGACAGCCATTTCCTACCTACTTCAGAATCAGAAACGAAACAGTGAAACGTCCTGAGATACACCCCTCTTAAAAATGTCCTTACTAATGGTTAACATGTTAAAAATTATGATGAATATGAAAGTCGTTTTTAATTTTGAATTGTAATTATAAGTGAATTTGGCATAATATTGATGAATTTCAAATTGTACCACAAACTCAGTGAGGGCTTAGAACTTGGCGGAAAAAATACCTCACTACGTTTTTTTTTCTTTTTTTTACGACAGTTGCAGATGGTATACAAGTATCAGGTGTATAAATCCTTTGCTCGCATATGATTTCAGTTTTTCTGTTTTTTTTGCCAATTCCAGCCCTGGAACTAATAGTTTTTTATATAAAAAATTCAAAAATAATTACTTTTTTTAGTGAGTAGCCGCCACCTTCACGTCCAGATAGTCGGCCCACATTGGCATTAATTTTGTATGCATTGAAATTCCAGAAAAAATAATTTTTTTTCTTTATGCGGCCGGCCATTTTGACGCCATGATAGCAGGATCACATTGTTTTTTACTAACGTTCTTAAATACGGAGCACAAATTCTGTAATTTGGCATTCAACCAGCACTAATGTAGCACTAATTCTGTATGTATCGAAATTCTGGAAAAAATAATTTTTTCTGTATGTGGCCGGCCAGCTTGACGTCAAGATAGCCGGACCACATCATTTATTTAATAACTTTTTTAAATACGAATCAAAAATTCTGTAATTTGGTATTCAGCCAACACTAATGTAGCACTAATTCTGTATGTATCGAAATTTGGTAAAAAATAATTTTTTCTGTATGTGGCCGGCCAGCTTGACGTCAAGATAGCCGGACCACATTGATTATTTAATAACTTTCTTAAATACGGAGCACTAATTCTGTAATTTGGCATTCAGCCAGCACTAATGTAGCACTAATTCTGTATGTGACAAAATTCGGGAAAAAATATTTTTTTCTTTATGTGGCCGGCCAACTTGACGTCAAGATAGCCGGACCACATTGATTATTTAATAACTTTTTTAAATACGGAGCACTAATTCTGTAATTTGGCATTCAACCAGCACTAATGTAGCACTAATTCTGTATGTGACAAAATTCGGGAAAAAATATTTTTTTCTTTATGTGGCCGGCCAGCTTGACGTCAAGATAGCCGGACCACATTATTTATTTAATAACTTTTTCAAATATGGATAAAAAATTCTGTAATTTGGTATTCAGCCAGCACTAATATAGCACTAATTCCGTATGTATCGAAATTTGGTAAAAAATAATTTTTTCTGTATTTGGCCGGCCAGCTTAAAGTCAAGATAGCCGGACCACATTGATTATTTAATAACTTTCTTAAATACGGAGCACTAATTCTGTAATTTGGCATTCAGCCAGCACTAATGTAGCACTAATTCTGTATGTATCGAAATTTGGTAAAAAATAATTTTTTCTGTATGTGGCCAGCCAGCTTGACGTCAAGATAGCCGGACCACATCATTTATTTAATAACTTTTTTAAATACGAATCAAAAATTCTGTAATTTGGTATTTAGCCAGCACTAATGTAGCACTAATTCTGTATGTATCGAAATTTGGTAAAAAATAATTTTTTCTGTATGTGGCCGGCCAGCTTGACGTCAAGATAGCCGGACCACATTGATTATTTAATAACTTTCTTAAATACGGAGCACTAATTCTCTAATTTGGCATTCAACCAGCACTAATGTAGCACTAATTCTGTATGTGACAAAATTCGGGAAAAAATATTTTTTTCTTTATGTGGCCGGCCAGCTTGACGTCAAGATAGCCGGACCACATCATTTATTTAATAACTTTTTAAAATACGAATCAAAAATTCTGTAATTTGGTATTCAACCAGCACTAATGTAGCACTAATTCTGTAAGTATCGAAATTTGGTAAAAAATAATTTTTTCTGTATGTGGCCGGCCAGCTTGACGTCAAGATAGCCGGACCACATTAAATTGTGAATTACTCGCTTAAATAAGCAGCACTAATTCTGAGGCTCGAGCACTAATGAGCACTAATGTAGCACTAATTTTTTAGCCTGTTATTTTTTATTTTGCGGAATGTGGTCCGGCCAGCTTGACACACGTGAATATAGGGGTTAACAACAAAAAAGTAATGGTCATTCCTGGACAAATGAAAGTAAGCTTTATAAGCTGTTATTTGGTCTTAAAAACAGTTGACCGTACGAAAAGATATAACGTGCAAGAAAAAATCTCAAACATATGCTTTTTGATAGATATCTTTTGAGTTTTACTCTTTCCAAAATAAAATCCTGCGTGTGACCCTGCGCTTATGAAATTACAAACGAAATCGGCCTTTTATAATCTAAAAAAGCAGTTTCTGGGGGGGGGGGGGGAATTTACCGTTTAAGGATACGGATTTTTCAGTTAGCTCATAATTTCGAAGCATATGTTAATATTTCTGATATATATTATTTGTTTCTATAATTTCATAGAAATTGGGCACTTTATGAGATAAATATTGAAACTCAATGCAATCTCTCTGGTCAGTACCTTGAAAAACTTAATTAAAAGCCAAGTGTATAGAAGTGCGAGTATAAAAAATGAATTAAGGGGTCATAGTACCTTTAAACTTCTAAAAAATCAATTTTTCAAAAGTAATTTAAAAAAATAATTCAGATAGTTAGGAATATTTTAAAACAAACCACATCAAAATCGAACGAAAACTACGCCCGCAGCAATTAAAAGTAATAAAGCTAACATGAACATTTCCTATAAACGCAGAGTAAAGAAACTTAATTTTTTCAGTTTCTGATTTTTGCACTTTCCCACAAGATTAAAAAAAAAGTTATGAATGGAAAGTTATGAAATTTTACGTATGGGTTGTACATGTAGATCTTTATTCACTGAACCTCAGATTTGATTATGGAACTAAAATATTTTATTTTATAACATGATGAATGACAGAATTTTAAAATTATTGAGATTTTTATGATTTATCATGTTATAAAATAAAATATTCTGGTCCCATTATCAAATCTGACGTTCAGAGAATAAATATATGTACATACAACCTATATGTAAAATTTCATAACTTTCCATTCATAACTTTTTTTTTTTATCTTTTGGGAAAGTGCAAAAATCAGAAACTGAGAAAATCAAGTTTCTTTAAACTGCGTTTATAGGAAAAGACCATGTTAGCTTTATTACTTTTAATTGCTGAGGGCGTAGTTTTTGTTGGATTTTGATGCGGTTTGTTTTAATATATTAATAACTATCTGAATTATTTTTTAAAATTGCTTTTGAAAAATTGATTTTTTAGAAGTTTAAAGGTACTATGTCCCCTTAAAAATTGGTAAAGATTTAAATGGTGTCAGTAAATTAATATTTATAAATCATTTTCAGTAGACCTAATCTGTGTTTAATGCGAATTAAAATGTTGATTAAAATTCTGAATTTTTATCAACATTTTTTTTATCAACATTTATTTGTATTTGGATCTTAAAGTTTCTGTAATGCAATAATAATTATTTCTGTGTCAATTAATCGATTAAATGGTTCGAATATTCGATTAATTTTTTTCCTGGCTATTTCTATTCGGCTAATTCGATCACATTGCTGTTAAAAATATATTTATTCACTATTCAAGTTTGATTAAAATCATATTTTCTTCTGTAAGATTCGACCTTCCAAGAGTGTAAATCTTCGTTAAAACAGCGTAACTTGCTGAGTGTAATTCTTTGTTATTATTGGTTATGAAATTTATATTGTTACTCTAAAAACCTCTATGATGATTTCAAGAAGGTTGATTTGTGTTTTGAACGTAAAGAGAAAACGTTGTGAATAAGATCTAATTTCACATAAAAATCATTATAAATTTTTATCTCATATATAGATAAATAGATATGGTACTTAAGTTATCAGTAACTGCCTAGGTATCATAATTGAGCATCTGAAGGTTTAACCAATATATACATTATTTTACTTTTTAAAAATCAAAAAATGCTTCCACCGCCAAAATTCGGTGAGCTAGGATGATTTTTATTTTCCAATACGTGCTTAAGCTTAAGACTTTTCACATAAATTCAGTAGCGCAGCCAGAAATTTTTTTTAGGGGGGGTCCAAATTACTCGGACTCGGAGGGGAGATCAGACCCCCCCCCTAAAATGATCATGTTCATGCATCACAGGGCCCCCGCAAATGACATCCATATAAGTTTTTGTAGGGGGGAGGGGGGCTGGTCGTCTCAGACAGGCACTCAGCACACATCTCTTCCCCGGAAGAAATATTTCACGAATTTTACCTTTACAGAAAACATTTGAAATTTTACCCTCAGGCCCCCAGAAAGCGCAGAATCAGTGGGAATACCTATATTCTCCCCCCAGTGGCGGATTTTGCTCTAGAGAGGCCCAAGGTCCAACTCAATTTTGAGGCCCCCTCCTCAAAAAAAAAAAAAAAAAAATCACAAACTCCTTTAAATTATTACTAATTATTTTAAAATGTTTTAATTCCTTTTATATCTAGTTTATGTCTACAAACGAGGGCCTGACTTTCACTATAACACTTTTGTGCCCAGGGCACTTTTCAGATTTTGTGTCCTTTAGCTGGCTCAATTTTTGTGCCCCTGCATATCGTGTTAAACTCAATTTTTTGGCTTATTTCTCCATGTGTGCCCAGGACACGTGCACCAAGTGTAAGTCCGATAGTCAGGGCCTGCTACAAAAGGAGTATTAACATTTTAAAATTTTTATGTTTATAGATTTGTTCATCTTAAAAAACATTTTTTTACCTCAATAATTTTTGTACTACGTTTCACTTTTCATGATTAACACTAAATAAACATCAGCATACCTCTAAGTATAACCCAGCAACTGCAGTTTTATATTGATTACTTTTCACTGTTACTTAATTACGTCGAATTACTTTTTGTGGACCACTGGCATATATCTTGTTTCAGTTGTGAAAATTTTGACTACTTAACAGGTACTTATGAAGGACAGAACAAGGGGAACTTGATCAGAAACATGACTTTGACATCACAAAGTTCAGTAGAATTCTTTACTTGGATAAAATGAACCAAAAATTTAACATTCCTTCAAGAACATATATTTATAAATATTTAAATATATTCATAAATTTCCCGTTTGGAACTGCAAAACTAAGAAGTTTAATAGTAAGAGTAAACTTTCTGTTTTGTCTAATTTTGTTTATTCAAAAACTGTCAATAAGTTTAGGACTATTAATAATGAGTAATTAGGTATCAATAATATATATACACACACACACATTATTCTATATTTTAGATAGAATGAAAAAACTGCAGAATTTAAAAAAGAGAAATTAAAAAAAAGACAGATAAATTTAAAAAAAAAACAATACTTTAAGTAGTTAAAGTACAAAAAGTATTATTGACTTAAAAATAAATTCCACTTTATAATGGGTATGCTCTAAGCTTCGGTCCTAGGTTTATTATTAATGTTTAGCATTTTCATCTGCGACTATAAAATACATGCCGTATTTATAATATAGTGATCATAAATATTTTTTAGTTGAAAACAAAAAATTAAAATTAATCATCATTTGTTTTTTTAAGTTTTTAATTAACTGTGTATGACATTCCAGTTCAAAATTTGTCTATGAATTTTAACCCACTATCATCCGATCGATCTGAAACTTTGCACGCTTGTGAAATTTCGGTGACGCTAAGTATTGCTTTCTTTATTTTTTCAATACTTTTTTTAAACTATCAAATATCTTCCCCCAATCCCCCAAAAAAGTGTTACCGCACATGTATCAGCTCATATCTTTTTAATTATTGGTCGGCAATTTTTTATCATTGCATACTGGGAAAGTTTCGATTCCAAAAAAAAAGATAAAATCGGTTATCCCTAGCTTAAATTTTTAATTTTTAGTGATTTTTCCAAAGAAGACAAATTATTGTTTCCAATTTCTTTTACATCGTGACAACCAACAACAATTATATATTCTAGGTACATTTGAAAATTTCACCGAATACAGAGTGTCCTTTCCTAAATCATTTAAATGAAGAACAGCTGAAAAATATAAAATATTTAATTTTTGACAAATTTTTCAATCTCAAGCTGAGAATAAAGCGGTTCAGGCTTTTCTCTTTTAAAATGAGAAATATTCTTATCAGACTGTACACTTTTTGATTTGGGGGGGGGGGGCAATCTATAAAGCAGGTGTATTTGAATGTCCTACTGCAATACCAGCTACTGAGCCGCAATCTGATTCAGTGCGGCCCAACCAGTGGATGAGCGCATAGCACTCTGAACTGGGAGACGGAAAGTGCCTAGTTCAAAACGAGGTCGCGTCCGCCAACCTAACCGTTAGGAATTTTCCATGGTTTCCTCCAAAACTTACGTAAATAGGGGTTAGAATCCCTTAGAAAGACCCCCAAGGGGAGCACCCACACCCATCGGCATAGATCCCACTTGTAGATAATTGGCCGTAATCCCCCAACCCAACCCAACTAATTGATTCCGGATAGGAAAAAGGCATAGGGACCCTCTGCACCTGTATTTTTCTTGAGATAAAATACAGTGAGGAAATTAAAACAATACAAAAAAATCTAGGAATTTTTCTTGGAAATAATGGACAGTTGAGGGACCTAAAATTCCAAGGAATGTTGCATGAAAATACCAGGAACTTTATTGAACAGCTCAGGAAAGATCCACTGAATTGCATATTGTTCAGTAAAGTTCTTGGTATTTTCGTGCAACTTTCCTTGGAATTTAGGGCACCTCAGCTGCCTATTATTTTCAAGGAACACTACTGGAGTTTTTTAAATTTTTTTTTTTCAATTCTAGTCATTTTTAAGTGAACTGCCTGTTTTTTAAGGTCGTGAGACCACTATTCGGTTAAGCGACGGGTTGAACGAAACAGTAAAGTTTTCAAAAGGAAATGTATACTTTCTGTATAGTATTTGTAAGTCTAGCTTATCCTTATTTTGCAAGGAACGTTTCTGGATATTTTTACAGTGAAATACGGAATTAAAGCATCCATTACTTATAAACTAAAAGTATTCGTATTAAAGTATTAGTTTAGATTATGGTCCAATGTTGTGAAGAGGAAAGGGAGTCACGAAAGAAAAGATTGTTCAAAGGCGCTTTCTACTCTATCAGCAATCCTGAAACTATGAACAAAGTTTATGTCTCTTGAACAGATATTTACATATAGTTTTTTTTCTTTCTGAAAACCGAATTTGGAGGCCCTTTAGAAATATGAGGATCGAGGCGCGCGCCTCATGCGCCTATTGGGAAATCCGCCACTGTCTCCCCCTTTTGGCAAGCCAGCGTATAGCCAGGAGGATATAGGGATTGATATCCCCCCCCCCCCGACACTTTTGCATAAATTTAATGTTAGCTGTTAGACTTTTGTCTTGCAGAAATTTCAATTGTTCGGTGTAATGCAAATCAATCAAATAACATTTGCCATTATAAAAATGTATTCTTGTAATAAAATTGGTAGTTATAAGCTTTTATACATTCTTATAAGAAAAACGAAAGAACTAACGGAAAACTGTAAGCCTCTAATCGTTAACGACCGCTTTTCGAGATGGTGGAGTTCTTTGTTTCTTAACACTAAATAAAATACATTCAGGTGTTCTGATTCTAGTCCTATGTTCATATTTATTCTAGTCATTAAAAAATCTCTCTCCCCTTTTTAATAAAGCATAGCTCTAATAAATACACACAAACTCCGCATATCGTGTACTCTTATACAAAATATAGCCAAAGAATAATACTGAAAAGAAAAATTAATAAATCCCGTTCAAATTTTAATTAAATAGAAATTGTAAAATATTATTTATATACAATTATCATACAAACATGAAACATGTCAATTGAAGAAATTCATTATTGAAGAAATTAATTCACAAAATTATACATCAGCTCACATACATAGATCGTAGGTCTATTCAGGGACGTAGAAAGTAGGGGAGCTGGGGGAGCTGTGGCTGAACTATTTCCCTGAAATATTTTAAACGGTCTCAGTACACCTGTGAGAAATTCACCCATGTTTATGGTACATTGTTTACTTCAAACCTGATTTCAAAAATGTAGTCTACTTTTTCTAGGAAATTCACACAATATGCCGCAAAGAGCCAAGAGCCAAAAGAGCAGCTCTCCATATGTATTCGATACTTGGCGAAATATTTGTTTTTCGCATAGTTGGTAAAAAATAAAAAATTACTCAGCCTGGACACTCCGACTTGCCTAATTATACAGTCATATTTTGAAAGATTTATTACACGGAACGTTTGAATTCATGTACTAAATAAAGCTCTTTTTTTTTTGGGGGGGGGGGGGGAGATAAAGAAGATAAAGGCGATTTAAAACGGGGAGTGTTTTGAAGAGAACTCTTCCCTAGTGGTGTTTAAAAAGGAAGATAATAAACAAGTAGTCTTATGTTTTTCAAGTAGTTTATTCTAGCTATCGCACTTTAAAATAGAATTAATAAAAGAATAACTGTAAATTTAAAAATTATTCTCCATGACAACAATTAAAGACATTATTTAAATAATGGTATCTCTTGTAAAAGTAATATTTTATCACATTATTCACGCAATTTTAATTTTCCTATTAAAATTCTTTAGAACTTTAATGTTTAAATTTTTTTTTACTCAGAAAAAACTGAAATTAATTTAAAAAAAAAAACTTTTACTTATTAATATATCTGCTGCAGTTACAAAACATGCGTTCACTATTTCAAGTTTTGTAAAAAAATAAATGCAATAGTTGATTCTTCATTTTCAATAGGCTGATTATGAACTTGTTGATTCATTATGTATGATTTATTTAAAAAACAATGAAAGAAAAGGAAATAAAAAAATTGTGTGAATATCGTCTTGTGAGTCGATTCTGTAAAGTCTCAAAATCCTTATTTATTATATTACCTCGATCCTCCATTACCTAAAAAATTAATAAAATAAATAAACAGCTCTTCATATATTTTAGCATAATATGTGTTTAAAAAGTAACAATATTTGACAAAAACTGGAATTCAAAAAAAGGTAATTTAATGTATTTGTTATCATTGACTACATTGTAGTTGCCAGTAATAATAAGCTTATGATATAGTTTTAAATAATCTTTATAAGTTGGATCATTACATCTTGTATACATTCAAGTACGCTTGTCTATGTTTAGAAAATTCTTGGCTAATTATAAATAAAAACACTTCAACCATCTGCTAGATTATACTTGAAAGATCTTTTTATATTAAGATTTTTACTGATAATAAAATAAGGACCACGTCCGTGTGATTCCACCTTCTCTGTTGTGTAAAGTTATTTTGAAATTTAATCAAGTAAAGTTTACCTCTTTGTCAGGGCCGTAACCAGAGGGGGGGCTACGGGGGCTGAGCCCTACCTAGAAGTCCCCCCCCCTAAGATTTTCAAAGATTTTAGTAAATTCACTGATGAATACAAAAGTTTAGTGGAATCACAAAGCGGTTCAAACACAAAACTTACGCTATTCCTTACAGACTGATTTGCTACTCGGGGCAGGAATTCCATAGGGGTAAGGTAAAACCTTAAAACTGCCGCCGCGCTTATCTCACGTTCCTTGCACTTGAATTTGGCAGTAAATCTCAATGAAAAAATTGTTAATGGAATGAATGGTGAATATTTTAAGATACGGTATCTTGTGAAATAAAAATTCTAGGTGAAGATGTAAAAATTCGAAGAAACTTCCCCCCCCCCGAACTACTAATACTTATATTTAGTCAGCCCCCCAAACTAGATTCAAAGCCCTACCTAGTATGTCATCTTGGTTACGGCCCTGCTCTTTGTTAATGTAGAGCCCAATATCAAGCTTGGGGATGAGCTTGAGATTCAGCACCCTCAAAGGTTTCTTTCGGTGCAACAGATTTTTCACCGTGTCCGGGCCCGTCCATTCTATCTGCAGTCTTTGATGCTGCACGATCACCATCATCGGCTTTAATATTTCTTCTCGAAGAAAGATTAAAAACATTTCACTTTGGGTTTTCTTTCTTTTTAAACTGGACGAATTCATGATCGTAAGAAACAAAGAACCGAAAACTTAAACTTCTGCTTACAAATTAAAGGCATCCAACTTAAGTGAATTCACTGAACCATTCGAAATTTCGATATACCACATCTAAGCTCCCAGCAGACCCTCTTTTTTACTGTTGAAGACTACAATATAGGCAATATATTTTCCTCTTTCCTTCATGACAATTTTGTTATCACTTAATTGTAGCATGAATAGATTCTTTCTGGGGATATTCCGTTTCTTTGCGATACAAGGGTGCGAATTACTCCCCTTTACATTGTCCAATTCGTCCATCCTAGCCCCACAAATTCCCTATCAGAGACACGACTGGAGATTTATTGCCTAAGGAGTTTCTATGACGGTGCTTGCTGGAAGCCTTTGATGATTTTATGTTGCGTCCTTCTTTTCAAGCCAACTACGGATACAAAGTTTAAAAAGATTTTTTTAAAGAAAAGACACTTTTTAGAGAATAAATTTGGAAAAGAAAGAAGAGAAAGAGAAAAAATGGGCCCTTTTTAGAGAAAAAAAATGGGCCCCTTAAATTGGTGGCCCGTGGGCCCCATTCGCCCTGTAGATAAACGGACCCTGCTCATAGCGGCCCCTTAGCTCATAGGGGGGGTCCGGACCCCCTGGACCCCCCCCCTTCGCTGCGCCACTGCATAAATATATATATATATATATACATATGCATTATTATTGTACATTTTAGTCCTTTTTAAAATAAGATTTATTGATTTATTTTATTTTATTTACAATTACTATTAAACACATTGGGCGAGGAGAGAACTAATTGAATCGATGAGTGCCGATACCACCTCAGTCACAAAAAGGAAATTTTTCAGGAGAGAGAAAAAACTTCATAACTCCTCCAAATTTGAGATTATTTTATGTGGCAAGTTTATCTGTGAACTATAGATGCCAAAGTTGTTTCAAATATTTCAAATATTTTGAGATTTTGTAAAAATCGTGTAAATGTTTGTTCTCGTATCCCTCAAAAACAGCTTTAGGGAGTAGAATGAAATTTAGTAACATTATGATCAGTAACAACTAAAACAATAAATGCCTGATTCTATTTTATCTTAAGTTCGAATAAATTTTAAAACTTTGCAAAATTGCATTTAAAAAAAAGAGAAATCACTATAAGGCGTCCGGAGTTAATATATTAGCTAGCTATTTAATTTTTAAAAAACTGTTGGATTTTTTAGATGTTTATTTGCCGTTTTAGGTTTTTCGAAAATTTTGAGTTTTCTGGAGGCATAATATTTAAATTCTGTAAGGAATCAAACAAAATTTAGTTATAGGAGAGGAATGACCTCTTGAAATTAAAACTTTTCCACTAAAACAAAACGTTAAGTTTGAATACAAATACCTTCTCTACTGAGAATTTCACTCAGCACTTACTTACAATTTAATATGGAATCATTTAACAATAGACAGAAATTATATCGTTGCTTTCAATAATTTTGCCTATAATCTACTTCCATTTTTTGTACTCCTATAATGCTGACGATAAGTCAGGCTGTTTGGAAATCTGCATTACATGCTAATCTAAGACAGGTAACTTCATCTAATTATTTGAGACAATTCAATTTAAAGCAATTTTAAAAAATATATGCTTTAAATAAAAACAGGTTGATAATGAATTTATCCTAATTTCAGCATTAAGCTAGCTTCTGATAATCACAATATTTTTAGCACTATGTTTAAAATTTCAAAACCTACAACCTCTGGTGATAAAAAAAAAAAAAAAGTTGCAAAAAATGAAGATAAATGCCTAAATTGTTATTAGATAGCAACATTTGATAAAAGGTTCTATAATATAAAGAATTAAAGCGTAACCTGTTTGGGATACCCTGTATATTAAAACTTATCTAAAGATAACCATCTCAATAGCTATTTTCTGCATTTACTAGAAATTGTATGCAATTGTATGCACTTGGCTAAAATAGCTAACATAAGAGTCAATTACTGGTGAAATCCATTTTTTCTTACCCAATAATTGATATATATGTCATCTTAGATAAATAAATAATTTTGTTTATTAAAAAAATCTCTACGTATTTACTTTATGAACTATTATCTAATACGAATGTAGGAAAAAAAGGCACCAGGGAAAAATGCACCCCCCCCTCCACAGCAGAGCCTGTTTATCGGCAGGGCAACCGGGGCACTTGCCCTGGGCCCACCAATTTCAATGGCCCAAAATTTTTGTACTTTTCAACACAGATTGTTATTTATTAATTCATAAAAAACTTTGTATAAAAATTTGGATTGTCATTATCTTGAGTCGTAAGCTGATTCTCTGACATTTTACTGTACTAAGGGTCCTCTAAAACCCATGAGCATTCGATCAAAATCCGTGAGCCAGTGTTTGAGCCTCTTTTTGCAAATTTTATTATAAGAAAGTCTCACCAGTTTTAAGATTCGTACTGTAAGTTTTTCGATTCTTTTCATTTATATTTTAAAGGAGTTTAGTATAGAAGTGTACGTATATGTACTATAGTATGTGTCTAGATATTCATTTGTGAAAATAAATTTTATCCATATGCAAAATCATTTAATATTCGTTACTGCAATGTATGCATATATTTAATATCTAAACTTGATATATATTTCTGCAGATAAATATGTGCCCAGAACAACTGAATGCGGACTATGTAATTTCTCGTAAATGCAAAGGCCCAAAAATTTGTATTTGCCCAGGGCCTAATATCGTGATGATCGGGCCCTGCTCCACAGAATTATAATTTTCATAGGGGCATGGGGGGTACGTGCACTCACATGACAAATCAAATGTAGGCTATAAAAGATTCTTTTGTAAATTGAAATGCATTTATTAGAGAAAAGACTAAAAACAATTGTGACCCCTCCTCTCTGCAGAATTTTTTTGGGTCCGCCCCTGATTTTTTTTAAATAGTGGACAAAAACTTACTTTGATTTGCTTTTAACAGGGGCTCTTGAATTTGCAAAGTGGGGGGGGGGGGTCGTCAAGCACCCACCTGCCCCTATATGGGCTCAGAGTAAATGTGAAGATACTATTTAAAATGCTATTGTAAAATTCTGTTGTATTTTGATATCAATAGAAATAATTATAACAATAATATAGTTCAAAATAGGCTTTTTTGAACTCTTTTAATTTTAATTAATTTATTTATTTAGGTTTTTTTGTGCGTGTGTGTGAGGGGAGTTATGAAAAAAACGGATAAGAAGTATGATGATAACTTATCTGGAAGCATTTAAAATGTATTAAAATAAATAAAATAAAATGCATCAGATATTTAAAAATGCGCTTAAAGTGATACACATCAGTAAAAATAAAATAATTTTCAGATTTAATTTTACAGCTAAGCCAAAGTAATATTAGAAAAACCAAACAGATAGCTAAAAGATTAGTTTTTTTTTTTTTTTTTAAACTTGTCATGGTTACTGTGAAAGTGAATAAAGCGTGAATGTGACACAATTTATTTAAGGTGATTGGATCATTAAAAACTGCCGGTTTGTAGATATATTTCTCATTAATTGATACATATTTAATCATGCCCTTTTGCTATGAGCCTTGATTTCCCTTTTTTATATGAAAATAATACTATTTAGTTCGGTAATTATGTTTGTTCTGTTTTTTATAAAAACTTTTAAAAAAGAAACAGACATACAGTGGAACTTCTTTTTGCATATCTAACCGACCCCTTATTGCGATCAAGATCGCGCCGAAACCCATTACAGGAAATTTTTTACTCTTCTGACAGGCTTCTTGCGAAGAGACCATACTTTCGTTTGAAGAGGGGTACGCCTGACCAGGAAAGACAAGTCAATTATCTTTTAGACGGTCCCTCTTTTGAACCCCAACACCGTTTCGTGGAGGTTTCATAAATGGCACTGATTTTTCATTCATTTGCAATGTGCAGCTTTTAAGAAAATAGCCTGAAATTTTGAGTTTCGATCGCATTTATCCTAGTCCGTCCAAGGGCTGTGATGTGGCTTTGTTTTTGAACAACGCCCTTATTACAACGTTAATAAAGTGTTTTAAAAAGGTAAAGTTGCAAGAGCATTATTTTTTTCATAGACCGGTCCAAAGTCCCTTTTGTAGTTAAAGGAAAGCATTCGAATACAATGATTTTGACAACCATTAATCTTTTGACCATCCCATATGTGGGACATCCAGTGGCGGATCCAGAATTTTTTTTTTGGGGAGGGGCTAAATTTTTTAAAAAGCTTATTTCACCCAATTAAAATGTACTACAAATCAAAATTTTAGTATAAACCAATGTATTAGGCTTTTGGGAGGGGCTAAGTAATAAATTATGATCATTTTAGCTATTTAAAGTGTATAATAAAGCAGAATGTTACCCTTGAGCAATCTCTTTTGGGGGGGCTGAAGCCCCCTAGCCCCTCCCCTGGATCCGCTAGTGGGGACATCTGTTTCTTTTTGAAGCACACCGGACACTTGAGTTACCCCTCCTGTGTTCAAGGGGTCACTGAGGTAGAGGTTTATCTGCTGAAGGAAAATAATCAGGGATTGGGGCTGGATACAGTTTTTAGAAATAGCAATACAACCCCTAATTCTCGACTCTCTCAGACCCCTTGCACACAATGGTTAACGCCCCTTAATTACTTTTCGAGGAATCGGGAATCCGATCAATCGGCCCCTAACCTACCCGACTGCAAACCTCACTTTATCTTGAACGTATTCGGCAGCCTCTTGAACACCGCAGTAACATGAGTGGGATGATTTTTTGTAATGCTGCATAAACTTTTCCTTCATAAAGACTATAACCCCTGATGCTTTTCTCTTTCGCAAATCACTGTCTATTTTTTGTACAAAAATGAACCCAGGAATTTGGTAATTATTTTCAGATGGAAGTGTCCAAGTTTCTGATAAAAATATTAAATCACGGATCGCAGTGGCGGCCCGTGGTTAAAACTGTTAGTGCAGCCGGAAGCAAATGAGCTCCCCCCCCCCCGCTTCCTCCCCACAGGAATGGAAAATCTTTGTCACTGAATTCGAAAACTGGCGGATTAAGCCCTCACCGACGAAAAAGAAATTACATACAAAATGCAAGAAATCCTATTTTACTTCCATAAAATTTACATAAATTTCAACCAGCCGCTCTTATCCTCAAAATTGCATTAATCCGTGTCTGATTCGAAGTTTCCTTAGAATTTTCTTTTGTAACGATAACTTCAAAAGGAAAGAAAAAAAAAACAAAGAAAACGTACTTATTTTTTATAAGTCAAAATCTTCCTTTCTTTTAAACTTGCGAATCGATCAGTGATGTCCTCATAAAAAGGCGTTGTTTTAATTCAGATATCAATAATTTTAAAAGCTCTTTAAAATTTCCCATGTTTAAAGAATTTTCTCGCTCGCCATGTCCTCTAAATGCCAGTTCTTGCTTACTTAAAAACAATACTGCTTTGATGGGTCATTGTCCATTCATAAGCGTCTATTCAGGCTTACCTTCTTGATAAATTCAGCAATATAAAGTCGAAAGTTTTCCGAGCATATATTCTCCGTACCCCTCCCTCACTTCTCCAGCCAATCAGTCAGTCGAATTCACTGCAGCCGTCGTTTGAAAATCTTTCATCAGCTGTACTTAGCTACTTACTCCCTATGCCGGAGAGACTGCTTACAAACTCGTTGCCATGGCAACGGTGCTGCCAATTTCTTTATCAGCTATGAGGGCTGTACCAAGTCTCACAGTTGAATTGCGGGAAGATTAAAGGGCTTTTTTCTGAATGAGCGACCCGGCCATTACTACAAAACGTTGTTTTTTGTTTTAGATTTTTTTTTTAATTTATCATAGAAATTCCATAATTCTAATCTGAATTTAAGAAAGTTAGTAGAATAAATTATTTTAAAGTATGTGTTGATAATTTCAAGTGCAGCCCGGCTGTACTTGCTGTATCCCACGAGCCGCCACTGACGGATCGGCTATTAAATCTTCGTAATGGGCATGAATGGACTGTATGTTGCGATACATAAATTGAATGCCTGCATAATCATCTCTTTTGTGTAGAAATCAGGGGTGGCGCCAGCGGGGGGATCAGGGGGGGGCATGCACCCCCGTTGGGGATCACTGGCCCCCCTGTCGGGGAGTGTCGTCGGGGATTTTTTTAGAGAATTTGTTGGTTTAGAAACACGAAGGAAATTTTGCAGCCCGATAAAAAATTCCATTCAAAGTGTCTGACCCGACCGTAGAGGTTCCGTTCACTTCCATTCTCATTCTGCTTGGAATTATACGATATTCATATACTGAATATCTATTATCTGCAGCTCGGAGTATGTTTCTCTGGATTCGAAGGAACCAGCGAACAAGATCCACATTTCTAGGGTAATCAGGGTTGCCCGATCTGCTGACAGTTGCCTTCGTAACGATCGTTTTAGCTACGACTTTGGTGAAAATCACTGGGCTTTCCTGTTGACCAAGAACAAATAATTAATGACCATCTCATCATAATAATTTTTAATATATGAAACCAAAGTAGGAAATTTATCTCTTACTCGAATACTTTATTGAGAGGTGTGCAAGTACTGAAACGTAAAATTTGGGGGTTTTATCGTTTGTCCCCCCTGTCGGGGAAGATGGCCCTCCCGTCGGGGAAAGTCTGGCGCCATCACTGGTAGAAATCTATACACAGGTACCAACGTCTGGATACTTTTTTCTCATCATCTGTTAGCTTACGTCTAGGCATGCTAGTGTTAGATTCGATACACTTACAATGTTTTTAGACAAAACATTTATTTTACAAAACGTACCATGTAACTTACGATTACCGTACTTCATACATATATTTTTTAAAGCACTTCTTTCAACGCATTTCCTTCCTAATTATTTTTTAATTCCATTACTTATCTGTTACCATTTCTGAATTGCTATTGTAATCACCAAAAATCATGCATGTTTGATATTAGAAATAGTATTTACACTATGTACAGTCAACTCCCGTTAATCCGCGAACGCCTGTAATCCGCGATATATTTCAAATGTAAACAAACCAGTTTGTTTACATTTTGAGCGGCATTTGACTGGTAATATTACAGTTATAGAAGTTATTTGATTGGCTGAATGCTATAAAGACATTTATTAATGCTTTCCACAGGTATTTGAAGTAAATAATTTCATATATTTGAGCATATTATCATGTAATTAAAAGTACAGAAACTTATATCCTAAGTTGCATGTGTTCAGTGGATGGATGTGAATAACGAACTCCGAAGCAATGCACCATCCAATCACATCGTTTCACTCTTTCCAGAGACGATCGTAAAGATTGACCGTTTCAATTAAAATTGGGTGAAAATATGTTTAACTTTAAAGGCAAACTGCAATTTGGCAGGATACACAGCAGTTGCGCAATTTTCCGCTCCCCCCCCCCACCTCACCCTTTTGATCTTCTGTCTAGATTTATTATGCAACAAAACTTTCTCCACATTACTGTAGTTCTGTAGGAAGAAAAAAAGAAAAGCATAAACAGACCACATGGACTTTCTCTTTGTTTACATTTAACTGCCGGAGGAGCACCAGCAGAAATAATGAATCATCAGCGCTTGAAATGTAATGCACGTGTGTGTGTGTGTAAAGAGCATAATATTCTTTTCCTCTTTAAAGCTTATATAATAGCATAGAATATTTTTACATTACGAGAAAGGGAAAATTACCTGGCAAAGTTTAAAATTAATGCAATATTGAGATATCAAATATACAAATGATGCACCGTATGCGCCCCCCCCCTCCCCGCTGTTCGCGAGCGACCAGTGAAATTCCTCCCTTTCTGGTTGAGCTTGTTTATTTTATAGTTGATAGATTTAGTTAAAAACGGTCTTTCAAAGAAATTAAAAACAACAACTGCCCTTAAAAAAAAAATTGTTTGTTGAAAAATTTCCGGATTTGAGGTCCCCCTACTGTACTATTACTTTTGAAGAAGGGTTAGCTCTGGGAGACAAGTCTTTAAACATTTTGCAAAAGCAATCATTTGTCAGTGACCGAGAGTTACTGACAATTAGAAGGCTTGAGGACAAAATTTCTGAAGAAAAATTAAATCATCTAACAAATTACAATCACTGCAATGTTTGAAAAAATGAAAAATAAATAAAAACTTAGAGGGAATTTATTCTTTTAATTTTGTATTAGTAATTGTATTTAATATTAAAAATAGTGTTTTAGTTCAGCAGCATAAATATTTTCTTTCATCAGTCCTTTAGTAAATTCTTTGTAAATTTCATTGTATTATTTATTGTATTTATATTCACATTTAATTGTGTTTTTATTCAACAGCATATGCATTTTCTTTCATCAGTTCCTATTTGTTTACAGTAAATTGACTATAATTTAAAGTAATTTATTCTAAATATAAATATGTAAACAAAAAAAATGACCTATAATCCGCACAACCCTTGGTCCCAGTGAGTGCGGATTAGAGGGAGTTGACTGTATCTCTTTATTGATGGTGTTGGAACAATGAATCGATGCTAATGTACACACCTTAGAAAGACCCCACGGAGGGGTCATTAAAAAAATACATTTGAAAAGTGACACAACGCGCTAATTGTAGGAAAATCGTGTCTACACAAAAACCATGATCGAGCAAAATAGCACTCAAGTGATTTAAAAAAAAAAAAAATCTTGTGATCAAATCAGGCATAATTGGTCGAGAAAAAAAATGCTGATGTGATGAAGTCATCTATCACTTTAAGCCCTGACCTATACAATTGTGTAGGTTATTCACAAAACTGCAATAGGAAATTTATTTTACAGACGAATACTTTTTGTATATTTGCATATTTTTTGACTAATTAGCATAGTGTTGACTCTAGAAAAAAAGGGCCGCCGGGGGGGAAATTTTCAAAAGGGGCACCTGTTCTCAAAAAGGGCACTTTGGGTTCCACGAGAATGTACAGGTAGATAACATATAGAAACTGGTTTGAAACGATCTGATCCCCGAAACTTTAACATGTAGAGTTGTAATATGTGTTCTGACTTACAATGCATAGTAAGATTTTTTCCAATTTGTCTTAGTCCCCCCCCCCTTCTTTTGGAGAAAATATCCAGTAGAAGTAAGTGTAAGCGAAATAGTAAAAAATAATTTGTTGATAATATTTTGGTCTAAACATGACATAAATATGTGAATTAAATCTACATAACTAGAAGTTTTGATTTAAGAAAAACTTCTAGCATAGTTTTAATATAAGTAATGTTGAATTTTCTGCTTAATTTTTTTTCTCAAAATTACGTGACATACATGTTTATTATTTATAAGAATAGTACATTTATTGAAGATTTCAGAAATTTTTAGCCAGACATGATTTGTTAGGTAGTAGGGGAAGGCAGAGGGACTGTTAATTTTTGTCCCTCCATTTTATCACACTATCACTACTGGACCACAATTACTGGATCTCATATATGATATTTCCCCTATATTGGTACAAACTTTTAAACAGAAAAGTCAGTGTAAGTGGATTAGGGTAGATGCGTTTAGCATGTAATAAAAATAATAAAATTTCTGCAATGCAGGATGTATAAAATTTAATTATATAAATCAGAATTTTATTTAAATTCAATTTTTGTTGCAATAATTAATGACAGTAAAGTTCAAGTTGATCAAGTACCCTTATTACTGTTAGACATTATTAAAATTGCATCAAACAATTTAACTCATCCATCAATTGATAACTACAGAAATTGGGGAAATTTAATTCAGAACACAGAAGATTGCTGGAAAAAAATGACATAGTCATGCAAATTTTGTAATACATCCTATGGTTGGAATGTACGACACCATATCAAATCAAATCACTGAAATATATTTGTTATTCCTCTTTCACTTCTAATTTAATGCTTGCTCATTCATGAAAAGTGAATATAAGTTTCTTAAAAAGTACTATTTCTTTAAAATAAATAAAAATAATTACTACATGTAAGTTTTTTAGCAGGTATAAAATTAATATTTTTTTTAACTCACAGAATTGTCCAAAGGTGTGTATGAAATAGTTTAAAATATTTTCAATAATTTATTTTTCATAAAGCTTTATTTTTAATTTCTTGTAACATACTTAAAAAGGTCTCTTAAAACACTAAATTTTCTTCTTAAACCTTGCTTTAATCTTTTAAAATAAATAAAAATACTAATCAATATTTATTTTAACTATTAAATGTTTTTAATCAGCTTAATATAATTAAAATAATCAACATCCTGGTGCCAAAGTACTTAAACAAATTATCTATTAATAAACCTTCCAGAATTCTTTTTCTTTTTTTATTTCAACTGAAAATAAGCTTAAATTGATGACAGTTTGTTTTATGAATAACCTAGCTGTTAATTTATGACACAATTTGTTTTCTGAAGACATCCTTTTCCAGAACTAGCTTTCTTTTGCTTTTATTATTATTTTTTTTATTTTTCCTTTCTTCATTCATTAAAATGTTGAGAATTTTAAAATCGGAAGGTGTATAATATGAATATTTAGAATACCAAATCTTGTCAATAGTCTGATATACTAAATTCTGCATTTACTCCACTTTTATGTAATTAAAACTGTGGCGTAATAAGTGGGGGCCGGGGGGTCCGCCCCAGCGGCAAAAAAACAAACATGGTGGCCGGCAGGACACTTACGAAATAACTGAAAGTGGAAACTAAAACGAGGGGCAGAATGCTGAAACTTAGAAAGAATGGGGCGGCAAACTGAAAGACCGCACGGGCGCCAATAACCCTAGCACTACATTGCTAAAGCAAGAGATCATTATTATGCTCTGATTTTGGCAAAAGCATAATGTGTTTCAATTGCTGTATTCCCAAAACATCGCAAATTCCTCGATTTTCAGATGGATTTGATTAGATAAAGCCACTGAACATGGTACACGGCTGAAGTGTTGAAGTTCCCACGTTCGGCGGGCCCCGCCCACGCGACTGTCGGTCTGGAGTTTTGGTCGGTTTCATCAAGATGTACGCGTCAATACACATTAGAACTCCTTAAAAAGTCACCCAACCAAGGCACCCCCCTTAGAAGATATCCCTTGTCTAGGCTTGCCATAACAAACAAGCAAATCCCGCGAATTTTCGAATCGCAAAACGTCGTTTTGCTAAGGCATTCTTTCTGTATCATCTGTAATTATATATGATTAGTAAATAACTGTTATACATATACATAGATATACAGAAGCGATTAAAAAGAGCAAATCGTTTAGGGGGAGGGGGGGACTTGCTAGTGTTGCGAAACTATTAAAGACCTCGAGAAGAGCAATAATTATATACAGCTGGCGACGAACTCTGGTATAATGATTATTTGATAATTCGCAACTACATATTTATCAAACGTAGCCACCGATATTTGAGGATTGACAGATGGAATCAGAAATTTTTAGATAACTTGAGAAAATTTTGAATTTCCAACCGTATTTTCTTCCCCCAACTCCTAAGTGAAATGCCGATCGGGCTTCTCGCTTGAGTCAGCAAAAACAAAACATACAAGAGGGTCCTTTTCGGGTTACTCGGCAGTTCGGCTCGCGCAAAAAAAAAATAAAGAAAAGGGCAGTAGGAGTATTTCTATCTGAAAGAGTAGAATATTTGAAAAAGCATTTTAATAAATTATATTTGTGGAAAGATCGGATTTCATAGACGGTTTTGTGAAAGGGTCGTTTCAATCGAACCTATTGTTATGATGGGATTATTGTACTCAATCGTAACCATTTTATTTAACGTATTATCGTGATGGTCCGCAAATGGTATGTAGGAAATAAAAAGTGCTGGTTGTTTACTAATAGTAATAAAAATGTAAAAGCAGGAGGGCGCATAAAGAAGAGAAATAGGGCCGCCGGGCGCTGCGCCCTGCCAAATTAATCTAGAGTCAACACTATAACAAATATTTTAATACAAGATATATTTTTAAACATTTGTACACAATATGTATACCTTTTTATAATCTAACATGATTCAATTGATATCGCAATATAAAAAGGACAGAATATCGATTTCTGAAACTTCAGCATAATCTAGCCCTGTTCTGGTAAAATTTAGAGCTACACATTTTGTCTTAGAGGAAAGTGTTTGGAATTTCATGCAGTTTCAAATCCTCCTCGACTAAATTTCAAGCTTATTGCCAGCTGTCATACCCTAGAGAAAAAGAAAGGGCTTGTTTTCTGGAACACTTCCAAATATTCATTTTCTCTATAACCTCCTCCAAGGCCGTAGCCAGGAAAATTTTTCGGGGGGGGGGGGGGTTTCAAGTTTTATGTTTTAATATGGTACTTCTTTCAGCACACTGCATTTATATTACAAATGCCTGAATAATCTACAAGTAATCACAATAGAAAGCAATTTCCGGGGAAGGTGGGTGAGAAGAGGATTAAAATAATTGCCTGGAGGAAATAAAAAGCTTTCCATAAAAAACTTTTTTTTATTTGCTGTTTCAAAAACACATTTCCTCACTAAGAACATGGAAATACAATACTCCAAACATTGCAATTTAAAAGAAAAATAATTCCAAGTTTTATAAAATACTGTCGATATATGCATTTAAAGAACCGAAACTAAGAGTAATAACTATCAAGGAAATAACTGAAAAAACACTCAAAATACTGGTGTTAAACGATAAAGTAATTAAAAAACTTTGTAAAAAACACACATAAGAGGTAAAAGGAAAAAGGATACGCGTTTCGTTCAAAAATTGTTTTGAACTTCTTCAGTCCAGCTCTTCGACGTAAAGAACAAGGGAACTCAGGGAACTTCCCTGTGTTCTTTACGTTGAAGAGCTTGGACTGAAGAAGTTCAAAACAATTTTTGAACGAAACGCGTATCCTTTTTCCTTTTACCTCTTATGTGTGTTTTTTACAAAGTTTTTTAATTACTTTATCAAGGAAATATTTTTAAATCAAAGCATGTACATATTTTCTGAACTTGCCGCTCAGGTTCGACCTTTGGGGGGGGGGGGGGGGGGATGATATATATATATATATATATTGAACATTACACCAATATTTTAAAATTTCATAGGCTTTGGGGAACAAAGAACATTTTTTAAGACTTTTAAAAGAGATCAAATAAAATCGGAGTTGTATTGTTAATACTCAATACAAACACATTATTTTATTTTATTTATTTTTAGACGGGGTAGTGCTCCTCTGAATGCAAATTACCTATTGATGTACATCAATAGCATATTCTTCACATTTCGTAAGAATGTTGTCTCCAAAAAAGTATGTTGAAAATATTGGATTTTTTGAAAATTATTTTACAATCTTCTAAATACCTATAATTTTCTAAAAACCTGATTTTTAGTAAGGAAACCAAACCAATTTGGAAAGTATTTGACCACCGTTAAATGACAAAATAAAAACAACATAAAGTTATATTACCTAATGCAGATGACTTCGGATGATCCGTGCATTTTAAGGAAACAGCATAATGGAGAAATGTTATCACTATAATTAAATTTTTGTACAGTGTCTCTCAAACTAACGGAAGGTAAAATACTTGAATTCACACATAAAAAAGTGAAAGAGATCTCATTTATCATCTGAAATTCACAATAAATTTCGCGATCTCTCTAATTAATCCGATTTTATAAAGCAAAAAATTCCTTTAAAATGTCTACAAATATTATAAGAGAAATAAAACTTGATTTACTTATTCCACATTATTATTTTTTATCTGAACTCTGAATATTTTTACATTAAATACAATTAAACATGTTTTTATAGAACGAATTCTAAACGCCGATCTTTTTCAGCTGAGAACCTGTTAATCACATCTTCTGGGCTTATGTAAATGTCTCTGTGAATGCTCATAAGAGCCAAGCCCGTCAGTCTTTCCTGCCCGGTAGAATTCCTTAAATAGTTTTTTAGACGCTTAAGTGAAGAAAATGTGTTTTCGGGAGTGCAGGTTGAAACTGGTAACGTAGCAAGCACTTTCAGTAAAAAATGAACATTTGGGAAAAATTCTTCTTTGCATTCAGATAATGCATCAATAATTATAGAAGGGCGCTGATCTTCCTTCAGTTTATTCCACTTTAATTTCCACAAATTTAATTCTGGCATAAGTGTGTCTTTATCTAAATAATCTGAGTACATTTCAAAATCCTTTTCTTCAAAAACTGAATTGATACAGTTTGTAGGAAGGAGTTTGAAAAGGCTGGAAATGCATGATTTGTGATTCTTGAATCGAATTTCTAACTGGCTGAGAAAATCATCGAACATGGGAATAGCAATCGCAGCTCTAAAGTATTGCTCGGGTCTTGTAGTATCGAAATTGAATCTATTTTTCTGTCTAGAAGCTATTCTAGGAATTTTAACTGTTTCCCCAATTGAATTTAACAGTTCTTCTGCTTTTTTTAAGATATCTGAAAAAGTTTCGTCCATGTTGTCTCTCATGTGTTGAACTGTCATATGCACATTTTCAATGTGTTTCAACGCGGCAGTCAAATCGCAGTTAGGAGACTGCAAGGATTTACACAAAGACAGTGTGTATGAAAAAAGAGTGGATGCTGATACTAAACTGATAAAAAACGAGCCATTTGTAATAGATTTTAAAAACTGACTTGCCTTTGAGGACGTTTCGATATCTGGTACGCCTTCCAGTCTTCTAAAGTTTCCAATATTGCTATGTATATTTCTTGGAATCTCAAAAGGCCATCATGGTTTTCTACAAATCTTGTTTCACACATGGCTGTTAATTTTTGCCATTTAGTATTCGGATAACGGGCTTTTATTTTATTTTTCAATATTTCGGTACGTTTAAGAGAATTTGATGTTCTTGTTCGTGACAAGAACACCGTGTTCTGACCGTGACCGTGTTCTTGTGTGTATGCGAGCCATGGGAAACGCTTTATCCAGTTTTGCTGAAATTTTAATTTCCTGCTAGTTAAAATAGGAAATTTAAAGTCTTCATCCGTCATCCATGGAGAATCTAACAATTTATATTTCACGCAATCATCAATTTTTTTGTTTAAATAAGAGCCTATATCAAGGGTATTCACCTCACAGATATTTTCAACTTGTTTTACAAGAGTGCATTCATCAATGGTATCCGCAGCTTCAGATGCTGTGTTAATTGCAGACACATCATTCACTGAATTTTTTGATGAGGAAGAAGCACAAATATCGGTATTCTCTTCAGAAGCAGAAGACTTTATGGGCTTGAAATTAAAATTAAACAAAGTATGATCTCCAGCTTTGTGTTTTTTCATTTTTATTTAAAACGCGAAAATAATGCATCCAAATTGAAACAGTGCTATGTAAGCAATATCCTTATATGTAAGCAATGTCACTCTCTTTTTATTCTAAGGAGTAGCGGACTGGTTACGTGAATAATGCAACGTAGGATCTCCCCCCCCCCCGTTCCACATGGGTCGAGACTGGAGCCTACATGTCCCAAACTCCAAAAACCACAAACTTATCACTCTGACTTTTTTATTTATAGAGGTCATAAACACGATACTGTGAAACTGTTTCGTGTTTCTATCTCCGATGGAATCGAGAGATGACTCACTATTTTTTGTGGAAAGAGAAATTTTTTTAGTTACGATATTTCTTTTTTGTCTCTCTCTACGTGTAAGGGGGGGGGGGTGAAAGAAGAAGAGAGAGAACCAATGTGGAGAAGCATATTTAAGTGAAATTTATCACTTTGCGACCCTCAGAGAAACACAAGTAAAAAACTACATGCGGTTTGAATGAACTGAAGTGCAATAATTGTAGTTGGCGATACAAAACATAATTTTTTTTTTTCAACGAACAGTAAGTTATATGACTGAAAATTTCGGGGGGGGGGGGGGTTGAACCCCCCCTTGGCTACGGCCTTGACCTCCTCCAAAAATATTCAAGCTTCTCGCCTACTGCAAATCTTGAAAGAAAACCAAAAAGCCTTTCTCTAAAACATCTGCAAAAATTCCCCTTTTCCATAAACACTTTAAATTATATTCAAGCTACTTGCTTGCTAGCTACCAAGTCCTCTAGGAGAATTTAAAGGCATGTTTACTGGAATATATGTAATGATTCATTATTTCTATAACTTTTTTCCACGCTATCAGATAGTATTATTTGACATAAAAGATATTCTCTGCATTTGCATGTATCTTTGAGACAAATTGTATAATGAGATCATGAATGACATGTTTGTAGCTTGATATGTTCGACTCATACCTCATGTTGATAAAACCTATCTTCACTGTCTTGTTTCCACCCCCCCCCCACACCTCATGTAACGCAAAGTGATAAAACTACCCATGGCGTTATAGAAATGATTTACCATTTTAAGTAATTGTTTATTAAGGCAAAGCTTGTTTTGTTGACTTAAACTAGCTTTCTATTTTTTCTCATTTAATAAATCCTTGATGAAATTTTTGCCTTCCTTGAAGGGGAGGATGTAAAATGACAAATCATAAAATTCTAAATCAGCCATCTCTCAACATTTCTGTAGTTGCTTTAGTAGCCGTCAGGGTGCAAAATAGTAGCCTGATAGTAGCATTCAAGTTACAAAATAGTAGCATTTTCGAAACAATCAAAAAGAAACTGGGGTTAAAAGATGAGATAAATAAAACTGTATAATAACACACATGAAAAAGTATAGATGATCGTTTTGGCCAAAAAAAAATGTTCAGGCTTCTTCAGCAGTCAATATTTTTTTGACCAAAATAAGTATCTTTTTGTGTGTGTTATTATACAAAGTTTATTTATCTTATCTCAGTAGCCTTTGTGGTGAAAATTGTACCCTCTTTAACAATCTAAACAGACTGAAATCTGAATAAAACTTAAATTTTCTAAACAGTTAATCATGATACTAAAAGTCGTTTAAAATTTTTAAAAATGTAAAATACATTTTTGTTTTCTGAAAGAAGTCTATATGGCAATTGAGAAGATTATATAGATTATATATTACTCCATAGTAGTAGATGCTTATCCAGGGCCTTAATATCGCATGGGCAAATCGGGACTTTGCCCACGGCTCCTGGCCCAATTTCAAATGTTGTTCTGAAATATTCTTTTTTATATCGAAATTTTATGAAAAGTAAAGCAAATTTCACTGATGGTGGCCCCCAAATTCATCAATGCCCGGGGTCACAGTTCGTCATAATTGAGCCCTGTGCTAACCTTTAGTTCCGTTCACTTATATGTAGAAGATATTAGAACATAACATTATAAAACACACAGTTTTTAATGTCTTTCCATATTAAGTTAAACATGATATGCAAAATACAGTTGACTCTCTCAAAACTATATATACCAGGTTCAAGAAATATGCCGATTATAGAAATTTAGATCATGGTATTGTTGATATAACTTTTCGTAAAATTATTATGTGCATTAAAAATAAATAAATACCTAAAATTAAAACTTTGAGATTTTAAAAAAATTTAATAAATTTGGTGAGAAAAAATATGGCAGTTTACAAGTAAACAATTGTATTAATTTTCATGAATCATACATTGCCACTAACAGATGTTTACGAATTTTCAAGATGATCTGCTTGTATGGAGTTTAAAATTTGTATTCTATGCATAAAATAATTAAGTTTTGCTGCTTGCTGCACTTAGATAGGTTAACTATTGGGTTGTTCGGAAAATAATGTCGTTTTTTCGTATGTCAATATTTTGCCTAGACATAACTATTGAAGATAATACAGTCGGACCCCGATTTAACGAATTTTTATTTTCCCCGAGTAAAATGAAAGCAAAAACCCCTATTTAATGAATAATAAACCCCGATTTAACGAATTTTTTTTAACAGACGGAATTTTTTTTTGTTGTTGTTGTTAGTTTGGATTAGAAAACTATTGGATTTCTTTTCCTAAACAGACAGACATTTTGCGCGCCAGTTTTGTTCTCAATCAGCAATTTTCGACGTCGTAGAATCTGGTGCAGATGAATTTTAAAGGCTGGCACTCATTCAGCGTGCGTTTCAGTACGCTATAATGGGAAGTCTATGATATGAGATATTTTTCCATATCTCCAAGATGCATTGCGGAGAAAAGTTGCTCCATTGTGTGAGTGGGGTGGTTTTGTGGTTTCACGCGTTATCCTTTGGCGGCGAATCCCGACAGGCCATTAAAAAGTCAATAAATTCTTCGCCCCTGCACTGTATCCCCCCCTTGTACAATGCCTTGACCATTAAAAAAAAAAAAAAAAAAAAAAAAAAACCCGCTGTGTCCGGAAAAACGCTGCATGTGTGCCGGCCTTTAGTCTTCTCAGATGTGACGTGGGTCGTTTCCTTTCTTGAGAAAAGTGCGACCAAGGGAAGGCCTATGACCTTGTGGGTCAACCTTGAGTAGGGGGAGAGACCATTTTACTGTTCTACCTCCCCTAACTGCGTAAAGTGGGGAAATCGAATCGCCCACACAAAGTTCACTTCGCGAAGTTTGTTTGATTTTTGAACCTTTGTGAAGCATGGCGGACTGTAAGAAACGAAAGCGTTTTTCGTTGATTGAAAAACTCAACATTTTATGCGAATTTGACAAAAACGTTGGGCCACAAAACGTTTTAGCAGAACGTCTTCAAATATCCACGTCGGCATTAGCTACAATTGTTAAACAATGAGCAGAAATCGAAAAGGCATCAATAGAATGCGGCGAAAAATCGTCGAAAATAAGAAAGTCATTGAAAGCCACTCCTCTTTCTGCTCTTGAATCTGACCTAGTAGAATGGTTCAACGTGGTTCGTGCAAAGAAAACGACCATTAGTGGACCTCTGATCAAAGAGAAAGCACTTGAGCTTGCCAAAAAGCATAACGTAAAAGATTTTTCTGCATCCAATGGTTGGATCGACCGTTTTAAGAAAAGGTATGATGTAGTCCAAAAGAAAGTGTGCGGAGAAAAGGCGGATGTAAATGAAGATGTTGTCAAAGATTGGAAAGAAAAGTTGCTCAGCTTGATTGAAGGGTATTCACCATCCAACATTTACAATGCCGATGAAACAGGATTGTTTTATTGCTTCGGCGGGAAGAAAAGCAAAATGAGAATTACGATTTTGCTTGCAGTTAATGCTGATGGAACTGATAAGTTGAAGCCATTTGTGATAGGAAGAGCGGTAAAACCACGATGCTTTAAAAACATAAAGACCTTACCCACAAAATATGCAGCCAACAAAAAATCCTGGATGATTCCTTCCTTATTTACAGACTTTTTGACGTCTTTAGACAAGTCTATGAGACTACAAAATAGAAAAATTCTTTTGTTTGTTGATCAATGCTCCGCCTATCCCCCAATTTGCAATTTTAAAAACGTCAAAGTCTTGTTTTTCCCTGCTAATTGCACAAGTGTCCTTCAGCCACTAGACCTTGGAATCATTCGTTCTGTAAAAGTTAATTACAGAAAGTTGCTGATGAGAAAAATTGTAGCATCATTGGAAGAAAATGCGGAGAAAAGGTATAAAGCCAGTGTTTTGGATGCTCTATATTTTGTGAGACAATCTTGGGACCAAGTATCCAAAAATACAATCAAAAAATGTTTTCAGAAAGAGGGATTTCCTTGCAAACAATTGGAATGTCATGAAAATGAACATATCACCTCTGCAGAAAAAGTCGCTCCTGGGATAGACTTTAACGATTATGTTACTTCTGATGACGGACTGCCTATCTGTGCGACTGATGTTAATGAAGTTGATGATTTGTCAGAACAAATGGATAGCGATTCTGACACAGAAATCGATAATGAAACTCCCATTAAAACTGTTACTTTTTCTGATGCCTTACATGGTTTGGAAACTGTGAAAACATACCTCATGCAGCAGGATATAAATGATGCAGCATTTTCTTCTCTCCATAAAGTAGAAAAAGAACTTTTTCAAGTCAAAAGTCAAAGAAATCGCCAAGCATCTATTTCTCAGTACTTTAAAATTAACCAGTGCAAATTATTTGTTGAATTCAGCTGCTGAATAAAAAGTGAAAATTTTCTAATTAATGGATATTTTTGTGTAGTTCTTTATAAAAGCGTTTCCATAAGGTAAGTGCAGAATTTTTTTACTTTTCGTTTTGTACCCCGATATAACGAATAACCCCGATTTAACGAATAAAATTTTCTGTCCCGATGAATTCGTTAAATCGGGGTCCTACTGTAATATGAAATGCGGCACATATGTGAGTTTCTTAGCTTAGGTGTTAGATTGGAAAGTATTTATCAAAATTCGTAACTTATGGGGGATAGGGGGCCAAAACATTCTTTTCACATATCTTGCGTAATCTAAAAGAAGAAAAATAGATATCCATAAAATTCTTGCTGTAAAATACAGCCCTCACGAATGCCTAAAAATCAATTTCAGAACATTTCGAATATAATTCTTCATGAAGGGTAGATATAAAAAAATGGAAGGCTGTCCATTTTTTTTTAAAGAAAAAGTATTATTTATAAAATTATACCTTTAAAAATTTAACAAATACGGGTCCTATACCGATGCCTACAGGGTGCAGCTTGTTTGTAAATCAATACTTGTTGAAAATTTATTTGTTTGCGTTCTATTTAAGAAAACGACATTACTTTCCGAACAACCCAATAGAACACAAGACAGGGATATTTAATTTTCACAAGGATAACAACAGGGTTAACGGTTTCTTGTCAAATATTGGCGATTTCGTTCAATGGTTTAAGTTTCGGGAACTTTTTGTGCCAATTTTGGCAATATATTTCCAAAAACTCACCAATATTGGTGAAATTTGGGGGCAATTTTTATAAAAGGGGGCTCTAATAATTTCCTTCCTGAATAGGATTACACAATCGACATAACAATAGAAAATTTACTAGAGATAGATTTTCACCGAACTTTCTAAAAAAAACTAAAAAAGGTAAATGTCTTGTTAAGCCTGGATTCGATATTTTTTCATGATTTTGAACACTTTGACGTTAATACAATAACTTCAAAATAAAAGTACAATATTCTTAGATATGTATGAATTCTGCACTAATATGTATGGACTGCAGAACCAACAGAACACTTTAAGCTCCTAGTAAAATATGTCATAAAAGTTTATGTGTCATCCTGGTTTGAAATAAAGAAAATCCCGGGAGCTGTTTATGGAGCACATCAACTCATTCTTGCTAGAAGATTTTGAGTCAATCGTTCATGAAGTTACGCAGAAAAACTTATTTTGCTCGTTCTAAAAGCATTCGCTTGTCAATATTGTTAGATAAACTTTTATATATTAAAGAGCTTGGCCTCGGCAGGGGAACATGTGCCAATCTGGTCTTCCAAATTCAAATTTTTAGGAAGATATATTTTGAGATGATTCAGCAGGACGATCCTTTGAAACCACCATCTACCATGAACCTCAGTGGCGAAGACATAGCAAGTATGATCAGAACTATTCACATTTTGAAAAAGAGAAGCTCACTCGCAATTCTCAAGCCATTGAAAGCCATGTGCAATTAGTAACACAAGCATCACTTGCAACATGTGGAGTAGAATCCAGGGATGGATGGATTCACTGTAGAATCAAGTCACCAAAGTAAGTTCCAAAGTTTAACACCAAACATAATTATTTTGGTCCACATGGGGAATTGAAGAAAGTAAAATATTTGATTAATTTATATGACTCTACTAGTACATTGTTCAATCTATAATTATGTTCCTTTCTTTGTGTTCATTCTAAATTTTCTAGGTCTTTAAAAATTAAGTCTATGTAAATAACGATAGCTAACACGAAGGACTTACAATGTCTGGTTGCAAGTTAGTGATATGTTTTTGAAACAATGTTTTCCTGTTTCTTTTCAATAATCAGAACTATTTTTAAGTCAGAAAATAAAGGTAATGCAAACAATAAAATTTAATTATAGGAAATTGATCTTTTAATTTTTTTATGTTATTGTAAGTGCATGTTAAGTGTATGCAAAATAAATTTTCTGTGTAGCTTGAGTATTGTTGTACATAAAAATTTCATTGATTTACACATATAAAAACTATTTAATTATGCCAGAATACCATAATACTGAGTATTAATTTTTACAATAAATAAGGAAATATGTGCATGTGTGAATCCAGTGCTCTTTTCCAACATCCATTGGATGTTGGGAAAGAGCACTGGATGAACACTGTGAAGATTAGAACTAATTAAGACACAGAATTACAATCCAATTCTTGCAAAACAGTGTTAGAAGGCACTTTCTAAATTTAAACATTCACAGTGCTTTCATCTTCACAATCCATAGCAGTTGATTCCTTACATTTCAAAAGAGAATTTCCTTCACCTTTATGTGTAAATGAATCTTTCACCAAACTATCTGCATCTGTATTTTGTTGGGAATCTCTAGAATTCTCATCAACTACATTTAAAAGAGATTCAGTTTCCATGCTTTCTTCTGCTGTATTACAAGATGCTTTTGAACATAAAGTTATTTCATCATCAACACTGTCTGATAAACTAGCCTCATTTTTCCCCTTGACATTTGAAAAATTCTTATCATCAATAACATCTATAGAATCATCAGTTTTGTCTGAATGGCAAGAAACAAATTTCAAATGCTGTGATGGTTTATCAGCCAGAGGGGCCTCATCTTCATTGACCAAGTCAACTAAATCATCTAATCCAAGATTTTCTGAATTCATGTAACTTAATTCTAATGAAGATTCTACAGCACTATTTTCCATGTCTTCGTCAACACTATTAGCAGAGTTAAAATTAATAGGAGTAAGTTCTCCATTTTCTTGATTTTTAGGTGTCACATCTATCAACTCACGGCAATTATTTTGCATACTGGTGCCTAAATTTTTATCTAAAGTACACTCATCTTCATCAACCAAATCAACTAAGTCATCTAATCCAAGATTTTCGGAATTTTTATAGCTAGAATCTAGAGTAGTTTCATCTACACGGACTCTATTATCTTGATTGACAATCTTATCAAAATCATTATTACTGGTTTCTATACTTTTTGAGCTGCTTTTTGCTGAATCAACTAGAATGTTAAAAGAATTTTCTGCATTAATAACATCTTGAGATGATACTGGCTCACTACTTTTTAAATTTGAGTCCTTGGGTTGTTCTAAAGCAGCTAACCTAGCCTTTCGTCTCTCAGCAGCTAACATTCTGTTACGTTCCATTCTTTCCTTTTGCTCATCACTTAGACTCTGTAATAAAGAAACATGTTATAAATTTACTATAAAAAAAAGTCCAATAAAAATGTGAAAAATGTAAAGTTTAGAGGTATTTCTTATAAAAATCTGTTTCAAAGTTCTGATTGCCCAGATCAAATATGAAAATATATTTAGAACATAAGCTTTTTGCTTTTGAAGTAACAGTTTACTTCAGTGAGAAGTTTATCATTAAATTTTCTGAAACAGTAATTTTATTTTATTTATTTATTCTCACCAGAAAGTTGCAAATCTGTTGAGTTTAAAGATTAATGATGGCATATAAAAACTAATTTTATAAAATACTAGTGGAACCTGCAAAACATTGTCCTGCCAGTGTATATTTACCAACTTCAAAAAAAGATAAGGTATTATGTTTAGTACATATACTGGGTGTTTCAAAAATGACCGGTATATTTGAAAAATTAATAAAAACTAAACGGGCAGCGATAGAAATACACCGTTTGTTGCAATATGCTTGGGACAACAGTTTTCAGACAGACAAACTTTCAAAATTAGTTACGATGTTCCTCAACAGATGGTGCTGCAGTCTTGAAAAATCTGAATTACGATATTTTCCACATATCCATTATGCGTAGCAGTAATATGGCATAGTCTCAGAACGAAATTACCAGAAACCCGTGTAAACGTCTCAGGCGGGATGGCTTCACATGCAGAAGAGATGTACTGCTCTATAGTATGTTCACGGATACGAGAGAACGAAAGTAAACAAACGAGTTACCAAAGAATTGCATTTTTTGGCACCAATCCCTAGTTTGAAATTAAGAAAGGTTAAATTTGCCTAACAACGTAAATGGAAGAAAGCAGAAATTCAGACTGTGTTTGGCACTTTGGTAGGGATCGACCGATAGTATCGGCGCCGATACCTCCTATTTTTTTAGGTATCGGTATCGGTTCTTTCGATTCTAAAAGTATCGGGAAAGTATCGGTTTCTGTTGCTTTCATCCATTTTCACCGATACTTTTCAACCGATACCTCGCTTTTCAGAAGAAATCACGCAGTTGAAACACCATTCTAGAATCTTTATTTTGGTAATGAGATGAGAGGCGTAGTTTCATTGGCACATTTGTTTGTGCGAGTGCTCTCGAACTGTGTTTTTATTTTTTATTCTAACCATCGCTAAATGGATGTCGTATCACCAAGTGTGGTCGAAATTATGGACGAAGAACCGTTAGATGACAGTTTAACAGGACAATCGTCTATTCTTCTAAATTATTTTGAATTGGTGCCCAACACTAAATACGTTATCTCCAAGGATTGCAAAAAACAAATGTCGAGAGGAAGGCTATAATTTTACTTCAGTTTTATAAACGTTTATTTTCTCACTGTGTGGACTCGAAAAAGAGTTCATTCATATATATATACACACAATTGAATCTCCCTATAACGAACTCACTCGGTTTCAGTTAAAAAATTCGCTATAGAGAAAATTTCGTTGTACAGAGATTAGAGATTTTTGCAGTTATTTCAGCAAATATTACAAACTTTTTAGTTAATTCGATGTTTAAAAGTATTAAATTATGACTGTCAATTAAAAATAAATTGGTATTTATTATAAATTTGTTAAACCTACGGTTTCTTAATTTTCATTGTATAAATGAAATGTTCAAAAGTAAAGGCAATCCACGAATTTAGAGAATAAAATATGTAATGCACTTACGTATATTTTACTTCACAATTCCGTTATTTTACATTGTTTTGCATTCTGTGATTTTAAATTTTCATAAAAATATTTACATTTTAAAAGTCCGCTGAAAATAGAGTGAGGTACATTTTCTTCCATTTGGAAACCTCTTTTTAATGGTTTTGAAAGGTTGAAGCATTAAAGTTTGATGTGCTTTTGGTCGTGAAGCGCAGGCCCTTATTATTATATGGGCAAATCGGGACTTTGCCCAGGGCCCCCGACTGAAAGGGCCCCCAATTTTAAATTTTTTTCTGAAATATTCTTTTTTATATCAAAATTTTATGAAAAATATAACAAATTTCATAGATTGGGGGCCCCCAAATCTATCAATGCCCGGTGCCCCTGTTGGTCATCATAATCTGGCGCTGGTGAAGTGTCTTCATTATCGGAGTCAGTTTCACTTTCCTGGCCTCCATTTTTATCATCTGTTACTCTTCCACTAAGTGGTCTGTTCAAAAATTAAAATTTTCTTCAAAACTAACAAACTAACAACAAAAAAAGGGTAAATCTGAAATATTCGCTATTGGAAGATAAGCTCTTCGGTATGTAGAGAATGTTTACAGTGTTATTTAAGCCTTAAAGTTACGTTTCAATGAAAAATTTTGTTATAGGGAGAAATTCGTTGTAAGGAGACTTCGTTATAGGGAGATTCTACTGTATATATAGGCTTTTGATATCGTTGGAGAAAGTCTAGCTCTTGATATAGATTTTACGCTTAAGAGACATGCTTTAAATTTTTATTTTAAAAAGTTGGCGCAAGGACATCTGATTCGGCTTGGGTATGATATAGATATCAAAATTGATGGGGGAGACGGTCCTTGACATCGTTTGATATTTCAGGGGATGACCACCTTTAAAGTGTTAAACCAGGCATGGGCAACCTTTGAAAAGTTGTGGTCCAAACTTTAGGATGTTAGCGAAGTCGCGGGCCAAACTTGCTGATTTTAGCAAAGTGGCGGGCCGTATAATTAGGATTTCTATGGGATATGAATGGTTTATACGGAGTTTTCAAATGTTCCACGGGCCGCATCAAAAGCAGGCCGGCGGTTGCCTATATGTGTGTTAAAGTGTAATATTTCAGCCTTCGAAATACGTTTGAGGAATTTGTTTCTATTTCTTTAAGACTTGAAAATTGGATTTAGCTTATCATTATTGGATTTTTCTTTAACCTTCATTTAATCTCGTCATTTTTAAGCATCTTTTATTTAGACCCTCCAAGGCGTAGCTTGAAAACCAGCAAAAATATTGTTCTTCATATTGTAGCTGTTTCAATGACAAAATTAATGATACTAAAATTATAAATGAAACCTATATGTAAAAACAATTTATTCGTTTTTTGTGTCGCAAAGGAGTTCACTTTTTGGCAGTGACTTGAAAACTGGCGAATCCCTTGAACTTTAATCATGTTGGTCCAGAAGTTAAATGATTCATTTTTAAAACATTAAACACTATCAAAAGTACGAATTATCAAACATGTAAGGATTTTATTATCTATCAGATTAATGAGAGAACGTAGGATTTGTGTACATTCTGTTTTGAGATGTGTAATAATTATCGATATCTAATAATTATTTATATTGTTAATTTAAAAAATTGAAGCTGTATTAGTATAATTAGTAATACTAATTATTATTTAGTTTATTTCAAATTTCTGGGTAAAAAACATATTTCTTGTGAATAAGTATTTGGTTTATATATAAGGAAAACAAAGGTATAATCGGTGTGTACCTGTTCTTCGTACGGAAAAGATCAAATACATGGATCATCCCGATCAATCGTGACTTAACCCTGTCCGGAGAATCAAAATATTCAGATTTTCAAAAAGAACTTTAAAATGATCATATTAGTTCATATTAAGAAGAAATTTTGCTAAAACATTTAATAATTCACTTAGTGGTTAAATAATTGGAGCAGATAAATAAAACCATTAATTACTATGAACTTATGAAATTTAAAGGAAGAATTGACATGCGTATTTAATGAACAATATCTAAATGCATATGTACTTACATAATACTGTACAGTTCATACATTATCACAACTTAATGCAGTTTTAAGTAATCTAAAAAATATTTTCATATCTGAAAGAATTGTAATTAAAGAAAATCGAAATAAAACTTGCAAGATTTGAAGTTGAATAAATTTCATGTGTTTACTTTCGTAAGCACAAAATCGAGACATGAACCAAAAACAAAGACACATATAGTAAGAGCAAGCAGGAAGCTGTTTGGGTCTAATGTGGAAACCTTTTATCTGGCTCATAGCAACAATTAGGCGACAAAATAGAGGTTGAGAAAAATTGATTTAAATGTTTGCACCAGTCGGGAGTGGAAATGGATTCTCTTATTAATATATCTCTTTAACTCCCCCCCCCCTTGTGTTTGTGTACTGTCAAGCCTAAATGAGGGGCATCTATTCATAGGAGGGGGCTTGGGCGGAGGACTTTTTAAGGGAGTCTAACGCATATTCACTTAACATCTGGAGAAAATCGCCCAAAACTCTAGGCCACTAGATCGACAGCCATGCGACGAGAAAGAATTCCGAACCTGCACACTAAGACGCTTCCCAGTGCTCAGCTTTTTATAAATTTGGCCACTTGTCGGCATGATTGAATTGAAAAGAATGACTAGAACTACTGTAAATTCACACTTCAATATATATCCACTGCTTTTTCTTTTAAATGTTTTCGACTGGGATCAAATTTCATCATGCTGTTATTCATTTTAACGAGAACTACACTCTCGTTACAAAAACTGCCCAGAATACTGATGTATAGGTTTAAATGACATTAAATTAAGTAAAGTATCGGTATCGGTTAAGTATCGGTATCGGCCGATACCATAACTTAAAAGTATCGGTATCGGCTATTTCTGAAAATGAATTTATAGGTAAAGTATCGGTATCGGTCATGGGCGAAAATGTGGTATCGGTCGATCCCTACACTTTGGCAAAATGCCAGGTGTTTGCTCTTCACCAGTTGCATGTGCAATTATTTAGTTTTGTTCTCTCGACTCGGCGAACAGACTATAGTTATTCAATTGTTTCTGGATTGTGGCGGTACACCTGGTCTTTCAAATATTCCCAGAGAAAGAAGTCTCAGGGGTTCATGTCTGGCGAATAGGGAGGCCACTCCACACGGCTTCCTGTATGTGTGGGATAGAAAGCAATCCCAACGATCATCGAAATGTTCATTCAGGAAATTAAAGACGTCGGCTGTGCGATGTGGCCGGGCACCATCTTGCATAAACCACGAGATGTTCGCAGTGTCCTCTAAGGCATTTTGTACCACCACAAATTCACGAAGAGGTCCAGATAGCGTGGTGCAGTAATCCTTTCAGATCTGAAAAATGGGCCGATGAGTCCTTTGGAAGAAATGAATGCCCAAACCATTACCTTTTGGCGGATGCAGGAACGATGGGACTGCCACATGGGGGTTTTCGGTTCCCCATATGCAGCAGTTCTGTTTATTGACGAAGCCGTTCAGGTAAAAATAAGCTTTGTCAGTAAACCAAATGCTGCCCACATGGATATCGCCATCATCAATAGTTTGCACCATATCATTAGCGGTCTGTCGTGCATTAATGGAAGCAGGGCTGAGGGGTTGCCGAGTTTGAAATTTGTATAGATAGAGTTGCAAACTCTGGCGTATGAGACGATTCGTGGACGTTGGCTTTATTTGGACTGCAGCTGTAACACGGTGAATGGAAACCCGAGGCCGCTGTTAGATCACCTGTTGCACAAGCTGAGCATTGTCCTCTGTGGTTGCCGTACGCGGTCGCCTTACCTTTCCAGAACGTTCATCCTTCACGTTCCCAGTCCGTTGAAAAATTTCAAACAGATCTTTTAATGTATCGCTTTTCAGTCCTTCGGTTACATTAAACTTACGTTGAAAACTTCGCCTTGTTGCAACAATACTGCGGAATTCCTACACCTCAAAATTCCTCTGTTCCAAGGAATAAACCATTTTTTCACAGCAAACTTGCAATCTGAGAACAGCACACGCTTGCAGCAGAAAGACGACTTACAGAATGGCGAACTCGCAGACTGCGTTTTCTTCTATATATTTCAACAACAGATGGCGCTGCAGGCAATTTGAAAATCGTAACTAATTTCAAAAGTTTGTCTGTCCGAAAATTTATTGTTCCAAGCATATTGCAACAAACAGTTTATTTCTATCGCTGCCCGTTAAGATTTTATTGATTTTTCAAATATACCGGTCATTTTTGAAACACCCGGTATATATATATAGTTTTGAACCAATATGTTTTTCTGTTCTAAATTTTTCTATAAGCAAAATTTCTTAATATAATGTCATGGTGTAAATGAGTAATTTGTAGTTTTAGTCCTCCTACATGGTGTGCAACTAATAAAATATTTGAAAATTGTCAATTTAAAAAAATACCAAGCATGAATCTGAAAAGGTGAAAGCAAAAGTTTTGAGACAAATCAGCTTTTCTAAACTTTGGTTGAAATTAATCATCTTAATGTAATAAAATACAGTAAAAGTTCCGGAGAGCGATCATCTGCCATTTTGCAAAAAATTGGAAATTAAGAGAGGTAGTCGCTCAAAGTAGTATAGATAGAAAAAAACATTGTTTCTGTTATTTATGATATTACATAATATTATATGTTTCTGCAACAACATCATAACTCAAAAATGATGATTTTTCAAGAAATGTGGTTGAAGTTCCTTGTAAGTGAAAAAACGTACATTTGCCAAAACGATGCTATTGTTGTTCCACCGGTGAATTTTAAAAGCTCAGAAATAACACCCACTTAAAACTTCACATAATTGCAACTGTCCCTAAATCATGATTTTTGAGTTACGATGTTTTGAAACAAATGAGCGATAGAAGAATTATACAAACATATATTTATTATTTTATTTATTTATTTATATTATTATTTTATTTTATTTTTAATTTTTTTTTTTTTTTTTTTTGGGGGGGGGGGGGTGGGGGTCTGTCTCTGACAGTATTTCTCTATTTTATTTTTTACATCTGACAAAAGGACATTTACAGTCGAGTGCCAAAAATTCGCCGACTTAAAATCCGCAAACGTCTGAAATCCGCACACCTTCTCTGATGTAAATAATGAATTTTGCAGTCATTCACTAGTGATGAAATTGCTGAAAAGTGTCTTGAATCTAGATAAATATGATTCTGATGATGATGAAAACTTATAATAATAATAATCATATGGTAATAACATGGTTCAGACTCTTTTCGGAGCAAAAATAAGCACTTTTTAAGGACCCCCAAAATTTTATTAAGTAGGGTCTATCCACAAATGATGTCACGCTTGGAGGAAAGGAGGGCTGTGAAATTGTGACGAGGGGGGAGGGGGGGGGACAAGATGTGTGACATTATACATTTACATTAAAATAAAAACGTTTAAAATCAGAAAATTAAATTTGATTTCTAGTATCGTGCTTTGTTTTTAAACTGTAAGTATATGTAAATGTAATACAGCATGACATGTGCCAAGGGTGGTATGGTGAAGTGTGAGCAGGAGGCAAAGAATATTTTTTAAAAAGCGTGACATCATTTATGGACAGCCCCTTATTACTTTCGTTATTACCAAACTTTAGATTTTCTTATTGTAAAGTTGGCAGGTTGTTGCTTTAAGTGCAAATGTGCCAATTTTCCAAAATTGAAAAGCCCACAATTTCTTGCACATGTATGTACAAGCAATTAATACAGACAAAATAATTCCTTTTTTTTTCTCTCAAGTAACATGTATGTCCATATACCGTAATTTATGGCAGAAACGCTGCACCCACGAAAATGAGCTTAATTAACTAGAAAATTATCAGAAATGCCGCACCCGCGATCCCCTCCCTTTGAAAAAAAAAAAAAAAAAAGAAAGAAACATCGCACTGGGATGTATTTCGGGGGGGGGGGAAATAAGTGGTAAAAATATCTCCTTTCCCCATATGTTTTAAAGTATTTACCGCTATTTTACGAAGCTTACAATTTCCATTTTCAAATAATCAGTGTCCGATTTTATATAAAACATCAGTTTTTATATTCACAAAGGCGAATTTATAGAAATAAATAAATAACTTGTAAAAACTTCTTGCGTTCGCAAAAAGTTCGGACAGTATAGCACATGCTGATAAAGTGAAACAGCGATCCGATGAGCAGGCTCCAGTCAAAAGTAAACATTTTTTTTTTTCTCCGCGGACGGCCAGCTGTTGATTACGTAATGAGTGTGCTTCAGCGAATTGTTTGTTTTAAGCTTTGAATGTTGTGTGTTGTTGATATTTCTATTCATTTATTACTTTTGATATTTATAACATTGGGGTTTATTTTAAAAGCACTCAGCATTTCCTGAGCTTGCCAATTACTTGTAGTGTAGTCGAGTTTTTACTTTAATAATAGCATAAGGCAGTGTTTATTCCGTACAGTGCTCCTTCACAGGGCGCAAAGCCGCACGGCGAAAAAACAGAAATAAATTATAGATAAACTTTTTTTTTTTTTTTTGGGGGGGGGGGGGTAGAATGGTTAAACTCGCACCGGGCGCAACAGACTAGTTTTGGTTGAGATTCAGTATTTTAAGAACAATCAGGCCCGGACTGGCTCCTAAGGGGGCCCTTGGCTATTGAAAAGGGGCTCCAACGTATGACGTCATCGCATTACAGTACGATCAATATGAATGCAGCTTGAGGCTGGAAAAGGAGAACGAAAAGTTTCGATGCCAGATGATTTTACGGTCGATTACCACTAGAAATTAAGCACTTTTTAAGCACCTTGCGGCTATACTGAGAAACTTTAAGGATGTAGGTAAAAAATTAAGTACTTTTTAAGCACTTTTTAAAGGCCTTAAAAATGAAAAAAAAAAGTAAGTACTTTTTAAGGTATTTTAAGCACCGTCCGAACCATGAATAATGATAATAAAATCTGTTTAATAAAAGTTAAGTTAGGAGAAGAATACTTTAAATTTTTAGGACAGCAAAGCCTGGTAACAAAACAAGAATTAATGATAATTTACCATTTGCAAAAATAAATAAATAAGAGAAAGAAACTGAAAGTAGAAAAAAAGAATCTCTCTATTCTAAAAAAAAGTAAAGGCCGCTGGCGCTGTCAAAGCTTGTGGACCTGTCTCCTCCTAAACCGTAGGGATTTGAGTTTCGACTAAGGTGCCAACGGATTCGAAAAATTCCGAGGAACCTGCTAAGCTGATTTAAATTTCGAAAATCGAATTATTTTAGAAGATATTAATAAAAAACTGAAAAAATAAACCGAATGGTTGCCAGATTTGGCATAAAATCATTCATTCCTTTGCAACAAAGTGTTTCCAAGTATCTAGAATCGCGTGAAATTTACAAACATGAGTTAGAATTACGCCCATTTTATGCCAAAATAAAAACTATATGAAATAAGTAACTCAAAACGTGTTACACAAAGTTGACAATTATCAAATAGTAAGTTCGCTTAGACAACAGGAGTTTAGAATTAGCAATTATTCATTTTTCCAAATGAAAATTAATTAAAATGCAGATTATTTTAAAGCCGGTTCTCGTCCAGCTGGATTATTTGCTACCAGTAGAAATATTTGGCGGCGTTAACTATGCCATTATAGCAGTTATAGTACACTTTGGTTATTTGCTAGCGTGACGAGATGGTATAATTCGTGGTACCAAGTACGCCAATCTGCAAACAATTATGTAAATGAAAATATGGATAACGGTTTTCCGGTAACCTTTAATGAACAGTAAATACAGGTTGTGAGAATGTGTAAATCGCCAAATAATGAAAAGTCGCCATTGGTGGCAGGCTATTCTATCTGTTCCATAGCTTTTATTAACTTTACATGTATGCAAGTCGCCAAATAATGAAAAATCGCCATGGGTGGCAAATTCGCAAGGTGTCCAATAGGTTTTACATTATTAAAAATACAGCTGAAACATATGTTCAGATTTTATTACGCTTTAGCTCCTAATTAATATAACTTTTGAATGGCAACATTAAATATCATTGTGTTTCTGAGAAGTGCAAATAATTTTACCAGCGATTATAAGCAGAGTCCGCACTCCAGGTGGATTACAGCTCAGGACCCATACAACACGGATTCCCATAACAAAATATCTTCTGTGTTATGAGGGGGAGGGGGTCTACTGTAGTGTGAAGTTTAAATTTTTATGTACCAATGAAGATGCAAGAACCAAGCAATGTGTAGCTTAGCTCAGTAACATTCTATCTGATCCAGTCTTCGGGTTTTGCCTGTTGAAATTATGTCTTTTTTACGAATAAGCCTGATTAGGGGCCGAATGCCTCATACGAAAAGCGAGCATAGCACGTCTGGGGGCCTTGGCCCCTAGTACTTTAAAACAAATCACCATAGAACATGCTTTCACAATTAGAAAAAGGAAATTTTGAAACCACTTGCTTTGCTAGTCTTCATGTAATTTTTTCTTTTTTCTCCTATGCTTTTGTATTTAATGTGAAAATTTAAGTGAAATACTTTTGACTGTGTTTTTATTTGATTATAATTGTATTCTACTTTTTTAAAATCAGAAATGCAATGATTTATCTTTATGGCCTGAAATCTGCAAAATCCTAAAATCCGTCATAGCCATGGTCCCAAGCTGTGCGGATTTCTGGTTCTCTACTGTATATTGATATTCTTTATGCATTCTGAATTCACCATAATAAAATCTATTTGTTTTATTCCCTGATCTGTCATTGTAAGTTCAGCCTTTTGAATCCCGTCAATTCCAAAAAATGCAAGAAATTTTTTAGACAGAGAACTGGAACTGGTCGCTTACAGAGTGACTAGTCACCACACAATACAGATCAGGCACTTATAGAGCAAGTCAGACCACACAATACAGAGTCATGCTGTCTCTTCTAAAGGAGTTTTTAAGTAGGTAGGATAAAAAAAGCTGTGCCTCAAAAAATTGGTCATTGTTCATGGAAGTTTCATTGTACTACAATACTTAGTCTATAATTGCATATTGTAGTGTTGCTACTACAGAACAGAATATTTGATTTTACTCTGAAAAAATAGTTGACATGCGTTGTGATAATTTTGCAATAATAACCCAGATAACGCTTAGCACGCTTGTGTGTTAGTAGTCGAGGTAAAGAGAACCAAACAGGATTGAAATGCAGTATTTTATTAACAAAATAAAATAATTAAACAAAATACGCAGTACAAAAAATGCTTCTACAACATTACAATCCCTTTTTTTTATGTTTTATGGCTTGAACATGAAAGCCGGACAAAAAAAAAAAAAAAAAATAAAAGCAAATATGTAATGCTCAGGCCTTGTACTATATTAAGATATTTAAGAAACAGTAAAAAGTAAAGGTGTTATAGCTTCTTGCAAATTAAATTTTTAAGTTGGATATTAAAAGAAACATGAATAAAAATATATATATATAGAGACACAGCACCTGCAAATCGTCAAAAAGGTTTTAAAAAAATATAGGGGAGATGAACTAAAAAAAATGGGAGCAAAAGGATCGTTCTTGAATCCAAAAGGAGGATAGGCAACATGCACCTGCCGGTGGCACCCATTGCTGGACCTCGTTTTTGATGTGACCAAAGCTAAATCATGAAAGAAAAAAAGAGTAGATACGGCTCGCCACACAGATGAAGGATTGTCAACCTGGGCATCAGAGATGTCAGCTCCTCGTGTAGACGGTGGATGCCGGATCAGCACGTGCCAGGCCCCGCTAAAGCGTCGCTTGTAACTAGTTGACCAGGAAAATTCATCTGCAGGTGGGATTAAAATCTTCTCATCATTGATAAGAGACAAACATCCTTGATGGGACTAAATTCATAGTGCTGGTCCAACGGGTGGCGATTATACTTTGACAATGTCCATGGGACTGGTGCAGGTCGGTAAAAAATATCGTTTAAAACATATCACTGTTTCTTCTTTTCACCACTTGAAGCCGGTGGTTTTCTCCCACCAAATGATATGAGGTCAATTAATGAGAAGCCATCTAAAAAAAACTTTAACGTTACGGGCTACATGCCAACCCAGGACTAGGTGGCTATGTCCACCAGAAAAAAAAACTTAAGAGATGCCTGCCTCACGACTCAGGCTCGCGTCATCACGACTCCAACGTAACTGACTTGAAATCACGCGTCCCCTCCAAATTTTTTTTGTTCGGAAGTCTCCTCTCAACCAATCAGAGTGGAGAGAAATCCTCAAATCATTTCGGGTGTGCCAAGGAAACACACGCAATCCATGGCAAACAGCGGGGAAAATGTTCTCGAACATTCGAGAGATCGCTGGAAAGCGAAAATGGCAATCCCTAACAGAATGATGCAAGTTCATCAGAAATTATGCAATCGGCGTGAAAAGATGGAAAAGCCTCAAAATATTGATGAATTACCTAAAAATTTGCGAGGGAAACACCTGACAACAGTAAACAAATGCTGTTCAAATTTTAATGGGATGGGAACACAGTACATCAGCCAATTAAATAAAAAAAATCAGAATGCATTTCGACCAAAAAGGAGATGTGGTGCATGGCAAAAAGAAAAAAAAATTAAAGCCTATGAATTACCAATGTTAAAGGAAAGTATTAATCCTAAAGATCTAATGTGAAGAAAATTGCAGAAAAAAAAATAGGAAAAGAAAAGTTTATTACATAAAGCCAAAAATAAACTGATTAATTAGTAGCACAAAAGAAAATTAGATTTACATAATTAGATTTTAACCAGGAGGAAGGCCAAACAACAACAACAAAAAGTTCTTAGACAAGAGTGTACACATTACTAAAAACGTAAGTAAAACACAATACCAGGGGCGGCCCTACGGCCGGACAAACCGGACCCCTGTCCGGGGCGGCAAATTTTAGGGGCGGCATTTTTGGCTCGAATCTGAAAAATACATTTCGTAATAGTAAAAGAATTGTTAAAAAATATTCTGAAGAATATCATTCTATATAACTTTACTGGCTGATGTACCCATCCGTCATTGATGGGTTTTTACTAACCGCGCGAAATTTCGTTTGCATTGTAGTAGTACAAAAAATGGAATTAACATACTGCCAGAAATATAGAAAGCAAAGTTATAACTCGTGTGTATTGTTCAAAGATTACAGGTTAGAGAGTAACAAATTACTGAGACAAACTGTCAATAGAGAAAATGCTTTACATTCAAAATTAATGTTTTCTTTTAGTGGATGAGCTTCCTACATCAAGAAGTTATTTAAGTTGCAAAAAAAAGATGCTAGTAATGAATATTAAACTGAAAAGAGAATATCTGGAAAATTCTTTGTGATAGCAAGTAGCCGATATTTAACACTGCAACGTCCGATTGAATTATATTTTGATAATTTTACTTGATGCGCGAAAAACTTACGAACACGCGCACGTAAACTTAATCAAAGTTTACGTCATACCTCAAAAATAATTCAAATTTGTAGAAAATTAAAAACCTGAAATTTTAATTTACTAACTGCCTACTATTTAACAAAATTTCATTTCATTCCCTTTTGTCTGACCAGTAGTTGTTTTCACGAAGTTGTCACACAAAATTTTCTCAAAATAAGATATATATATATATATATCAATGTTATTTAACTCAATCTCATCGATAATAACTGAATTTTGTTCTATTAACTTTAGAAATTTTAATATTATGCCTGCAAAATTTTCTCAAAATTAAAAAAATAATAAACAAATTACGTCGATTTCTTTTTTTAAATTATTAAGCCGAACATTAATTCCATTATAATGAAACCAGCCACCTATTGTATTACCTCCAGACGCCTTAAAGTGACGCCCTCCCCCTCTCTCCCTGCTCCCTAGAAAAGATAAGAAAAAATAAAATGCAACTTTTGCAAACCCTTTCAATTTATTTAAATCTTTTAAAAATTTCGATGATGCTTTGTTACCCATCATATGGCCTAATTTCATTCTGTTCTCTTAATCCGTTTTTGATGGATGCCAGAACAAACCTTTAAAGCGATTTTTACAAAATCTCAAAGTCTATGAATTATTTAAAACAATTTTGGCATCTATTGTTTCAATTAACTTACCATTCAATATAATTCCAAATTTCATTCTATTCCATTGAGCCATTTTTTAAAGAATGGGCGAACATACATTTACACACAGTTTTCAAACAACAGTTTTAAATCTTAAAACTTTTAAACGAGTTAGAAATATTTTAGCAACTGCAGTGTAAATCAAGTTGCCACTTTTGGTGTTGCTATAAATTTCATTTCATTCGCTTCAGTTGGGGGGGTTCGCTTCAGTATGGGCGTAGCCAGCTGCAGCTGCCCCCCTAAAATGAGCTAGACATAGGGTCTGATTATGACAAACCGGGGGGAGGAGCAGTTGGACTCCATGGTCTCTTTGTCTTGCCCCCCCCCCCTCCAAATGAAAATCCTGGCTACGCCCTTGTTCAGTTGTTTGTTTGTGATGTGCAAACAAGTATTTACACATTTTGCATAGATTTTTCAGAAGATTTCCAGTTGGATTCAAATTACAGTTTGTTAATGAAATTCAACAAGCCAAATACTATCCCATATTTCTAGATTGCATTCCTGATGGAAAAAAAAAAAAAAGAACAGATCGCATTCTTGGTAAGGTATAAAGGTATTGACAAATCTAATTCCAATGACGCTAGGATTATTTAACTCTCTCAAACAGTTCATGTTCCTATGCTCTATTTTTTATAGGGTACAAAATCTTCATTTGCGTGAATCCATTAAGAAAGGTATTGCAGTCAAAATACAACGATTTACCACCTGATCTAGAACTCTTAAGAAACTGTAAAGTGTAAGATTTTTTGAAAGAATCTTCGATTGGGTGTGATTTTAAATGAAATGTTCTGTTATGCAAGAGAACTGACCGACGAGATACTATTCTGGATAACACTGAGTTTAAGCAGCCACGTAACAAATTAATTTTGATTGCGAATCACGAGATGATCGGGTGTAAGATCCTAAATTAAAATTTAAGATTGTTTTATTTTTTTACAGCAAACAAAGCGATTAATAACTTAGAGTGCAGATTTAATTTAATAAGTACATTTGTATTGCTTCGAGTCGAGAATTTCTCTTTCTTTGCCGATAATTGTGTCAAGTGCAGAGAAGAGTTTCTCAAAATTAAAGTTAATTAAAAATTTCTTATGTTCTACAACTCTTCTAGATAGGTTAAATAATTTAACTACATTGGCTATCGAACATGAATTAGTTGAAAAATTGATTTAAGAGAAAAAGTCAGGAATTTTGCGGAATTAAAAGTCAGAAAAATAAGCTCTTTATTTTTCTGTCTTTCTTTTGGTTTTTAGTTTAATGTGTGTTTTTTAATAAATATGGTTTTTCTTATGCTGCGTTATGTTTAAAGAGCTATTCCAATTTTATATGCATGAAAACAATATCTGTGAACAATTTATTTCTTTTAATAGTAATTTTACTGTGGGGGGCGGCATTTTGTATTTTTGTCCGGGGCGGCAAAACTGTTAGGGCCGGCCCTGACAATACATATCCTCCCTCCTCAGAGAAAAAAAAAATTTACCAAAAAAAAATTTTTTTGTATGCAATACAATGAAACTGTGTAGTGTAGTGAGTGTATGAACAATAACATGAAACATAACTTGACAATACAGTATGCACAGGATCAATCGCAGTGGCAAAAAAAAATCAAGGGAAAAATAACGCGCACTGAAAAAATATAACATCCCACCTATGGGTGAGAAAACAACCAAAGTGTGGCTATAAATACCACACAAACAAAAATTTTGACATACCCAACATATAAAAGTAAAAATGAGAAAAAAAAAATTTTTAAAGACCCAGCCAAAAACAACATTACTTGCAATTTTATACATTTAACAGAAAGAACATATTAATCATACACATAAGATGACCTTGAGTACAAGATTACACAACACATCATAGTACATAAAATTTTGAAGTGGCCTATTGAAATTTTAGAATGTCCGAAAAGTCAGTAGCCAAGTTGAAACCGTGTATGTGACATTATCAGGCAGTTTTGACACATTTGTATGTAGAACAGTACAGAAATTCAATTAGCTACCTCACCCTATTGCAGGTGTGAAATTTGCAGAATTTTGACAAAACAGCAGGCCAAAATTTCAAAAGATGTTGAACAGGGCAGAACAATCTCAGCAAAATTATGGTTTAGAAACAAATATTAATACGCATTACTAACTTATGCAGAGAAGGGAGAAAAAAATTAAGGAACAAACAGTATTTAGTAAAGAAAGCAAAAATCCCTATGTTGGCTTTTAGACAGTAACAGAAATTAGTTACCCAATTATCCAGAGGAATGATCCCTGAATTCCTCTGCATTCAGCAATGGATGAAGGAGGTACAGCAGACTAAACACCAGCCCAACTGGAACCAACTGTCATCCAGAACCAAACACAGAAAGAAATTCAAGTGACAAGGAAGGCCTTCAGAAACCCTACAAGTCACTAACCATTCCCAAGCATCCCATTTACTTGTCTATACCACAGGATTAAATTTACAGAGACAAATACAAAGAGATATGGCACTAGAGTTAAAAGTTATTAGGACACCCAACTAAGTACTAAAGGCAGATAAATAGGCCAAATCTATCTACAGCAATTAAAATTTAAAGCAAGGTAAATTTTATCGTAAAATAATTTTAAAGCTGTCGCATCTTGAATTCTATCTGTTATAACTTTTTGATATTTTGGCAGATCGTGAAACATTCCTTTCTCCCTCTTTTAAAATAAAAACGAAAACATTATGTAAATTAGGTGAATTTTTAAGAATTTTAATGTAACCTAATGTTTAGAATTTAATAGCATCAATGCGGAGAGCTGATGCCATTACATTAATTAATCATGGCACAAGATAATTTTGTTGCGTTGGCACAAAAAGGATTAGAAAAAAAGATTTTTTTAGACCAATCGAGTTTTTAAATGGGATATCGGAATTTCAATTCGCAAGTGAGGATCTATGACATCAAATGCTTTAAGATATGTAAAAATTATTCCAGAATTTTAAAGCATTTATCCCTGCTCTTTTTTTAACATAAGGAGGTGATATTTTGATTAAAACTTACTTTAGAAATAAACTGAGAAATTCATGATTATTATTATTATAAGTGGCATTTTAATCCGTTGCTTATTTAAAAATTGAAATATTTTAACGCAGCTGAAAATGTTCTTCATTTTAAAAGCTACGAAGTTCTTTTAAAATGAAGAACAGCTGGATATATTAAAAATTTTCTATTTACTTTTTTATTTTTCGCAATTAATTATGTCGCAGGAATATATGTTTCCTAAAAAATGCATGTTGTGAATATAGTTTTATTTTAACGTTGAATTACGTTCCTCCTATTCCTATATAAAGCAAAAAAATTTTCAACTTCTTTGTAAATTTTACTATGATACCGTTTGAAAGCTATTGAGCGAAATATCCAAATTAACTCCCTCAACCAACTGGGGTACCTTTAACGGTAGTTAAAAAGAGATATCATAAATTTTTAAAAATGCGTGAAATTTGTAAACTCTGCAACTCTAATGTCCTGTCACAGTTATAGCGATTCTAAATAGCTCCTTGAGACTACAAAGTTTGATGTTTTCCACAGACAGAACTATGGAGGATTTATAAGATATCTCTATATTGGATACATGGATTGGCACAGATTGAATATTTTTCACCACAACAAGATTAAATGTTTTGCGGTGCTAAATATGCCAATCTCACAAAACTATGCATAAATTAAATATGTATGGAGAGCTTCCTTGATAGCAACCATTGTGTGAAATGAATAATGCTTATGGTAAAGCGTAAATTGCAAACAATCGCCATAGAATAAAAAGGTCCCATTTGTGCCAAACAAAGTAAGCTTTTTCTTTAAATTGAGCATTAAAGAGGGAGAAGTGAAGATAGATAGTATTAATATGCATAATAGGTAGTATTAGTGGATTTGTAAGGATAATATGAATAAAGTACAATATACCATGTTAATAAATATTTCATGAAATTAAAAGTGTTCTGTTTATCCTTTTTCAAGGGTTGTTTTACAATCAACTGAACGATAAGCAGGGTTAGAAATAAGCGGTCGTTAGTCGTATTTTGCACCCAGAAATTTAAGTTTGATGACCATGAAGTAATACCTGGTCGTCATTTTTTACGTCTAACTTAAAAAGAAAATTCTTAGCAAAGCATACTGATCAACGGCAATCGCTATAACATACTCGAGACATTCAGAATTTTACGAAAGGTTCATCACCAATCACCCTTCAAACCATATTACCTATTCAGAATAAGTCATTATTATCAGAAATCTCATTTATATAGGGTAATTTATCTCATTTTGAGACCCCAGGCTAGTGCCTCACTTACCCGTGTGTTAGCCAGGCTCTGTTGTTGCCACAAATATAATGAAATGTTAGTTTTTTTTTTTTTTAGTAAAATTGTTTTTTTCTGTGGGTTTCTTTTGTTTCCTTTTTTCCCCTTTTAAGGCTAGAGCTCAATGCCTTTTTAGCTTGGCGATGGCACATGACCTTGCACGTATGGATGGCACAGAGAGCCTACACAGAATGCAGACTTTTATAAAAGAACAGTATTTTACAACTCACATTTTCTTTTTTAATATTGCAGTAATTTTATTATTATTTCGTTTGCAGTATTTTTCAGCATTTAACATTCTACTTATTTACTTTCCTATTTTCACATGTATATATTTAGTAAACAAACTTTAATTAGTATTCGTACTCGCTATGATTTGATATTTGAATGACTACACTACATAATTTCAAAATTACGCCTATGTAGATCATTTTGGCAACTAAGATAAAATAGTTGGGTGCCATTGGCACCTCACTGTAATATCTTAATTTCTAACCCTGACGATAAGTAATTCTAATTTGCGTTGATATATCCCGTAGTACTTTCAACAGAGAAGATAACTTGAACTTTTTTTAAAATTAAATTCTGTTTTGTCATATGCAGATATGATTTTAGTAAAATATTTGCTTCTTCCGGTATGAGGAGCGGGTGTGCAGCTATTAAATAAACGGCTGTCCATTTCCTGTAGTGTCTGAGGTATTTAATGATACAACTTGAACCTAAAAAACAATATGATGTAGAAATAACACATGTTGAAAGTCAGGAGTTCGCTGCAAACTGCTACGCTTTTCACTTTTCTGATCGTGAATGACACTGACGTAGTATTTTGAGCCATTACATTGCAGTAAGGTTAGGTACTCATCAGGGTTTAAAAAAAAAAAAAAACTTGGGTGGGTTTTATTAAGATTTTTTTATAGTATAACACTTTTTGGATTTAACTTTTATAGTTTTATTTCAAAACAGAATAATTTTATTCTAAAAGAAAACTTTCATTACAAAATAATAATTAATTAATTAATTAAAATATAAAAATAAGATTCAACTGTAGTGTTGTTCCTATTTGGAACACCACAATTAAATTTCACAGCTAAAAAAAAAAGAAAACAAATCAGTAATGCGTTGTTATGAATGATGACAATAACTCAGGATTTTTCTCTTGCCGCCCTTAGTGTTGATCGTTGTCAAAGCAAAGAGAACCAAAAGGATGGGATTGAAACATTTTATTTAACCAATTAACATATTAAATCAAGTAAAAAAAAAAAAAACATTTAAACTTAATATGCAGCACAATGAACACCTTATCAATTTAAGCAAGTCTCAGCAGCAAATAACAATGAACCGTGAAATAAAAGGCGAAAATTTGCACATTTCTATGGCACAACTCACAGCTTAATTAAAACAATTACAAAAGATTTTGATCAAATTAACACCTGCTTCAGTGCTGCAAAAGAGATCAGGTAGCACTCATAGATGTTGGTAAAAAAAAAAAAATAATGTATAACCCCTGGGTACCCATGGTTGCAAACCAAAAATTTAAATTCAGTAGAAAATCATGTTTTGCTTGAAATTCACAATTTACAATATTTAAGCTTAGATGCTACTCTTGTATGGGAATTAACACTTTACAGAATGGTACATTTCAACAGAATACATTCAATCCCTATTTTATAATTTTTTTAGAAAGACCGATGGTCAAAAGAAATTTAAACAAAACAAAAAATATAGGCTCAAAAGGAAAAAAACAAAATGACACCTAAACAAAAGTAAAAGGAAAAAGAGGGGTACATTTAAGAAAAAAAAATATATAAAGGGGAGAAAAAAAAATGGCGCAGAAGCACGCCCACGTCAGCACCGCTCTCCTCCGCGTCTGTCTTTCAATCTTTGACTCCTGTGGATCGCCCCAGCGACAGTCCCATGTGGTTGAAGAAGACGGCTGGGATGCTTGCCAAAATGCAATTAAAAATGGAAAAAGGGTACCTCACCATTTGCAGGCGCGCAGAAACCATCGGTGGCTTGGGATCAGGGTGGCATCTAGAAGCACCATCAGCACAAGTGCCGGAACGGCAAATCCATGCTCCAAATTTTGGCTTGCAGATGGTTACGTGCTCCGGGTGTAAGTGGGAAGCAAACACACTAATTCAGCATCTCCATCGGCGGGGCATACAGGTGCTGGTTTCTAGCAGATCTTCATTTCAGATGTGGCAGCAGGGCAGGACTGGGCTGGCGTTGGGGTGCTCTTTCACCCAAAAAAAAATTTAATAATTACACAGGATCCATCGTAGCCTTTTTTTTTTTAAACTTGTTGCTTAAGGCAACATCATTGGTGTCAGTCTTGGTCACCCAGGCTTGGGGTTATCAAGAAAGAAGATTCTTTTTGCTCCTAGAGCCACAAGACGTGCTAGCCTCCCGCACGTTTGTTTCCCCTCTCTGGCATTCGCCGAAGTGCGTCGGCAACTTCACTCGCCGCGTGACGTCACGTTTCCACCCGCGGTTCTTCTTTCGGTTTTTCTCATGAGCCGTGATCGCCGTAGCATATCTCCATAGTAACGGAGACATTTTGTTTCTGATTGGCCGGTCAGAACCTTGTTTTATGCAAATTAACTGTTGCACATGTGAATTGTACGTATATAATGTGGTTCCTTTTGCCTGCGAGTTATTGCATTTCTATGGCATGCTATTCGATTCTAGCCTGTGTATATTCTGTGTATGCTAGTTCTGTAAGACGCTCAGCGAGCATGAATGTATTTGAACTTTATAATATTTCTTTTAATTAAAGAACTTTTGGTTTCTTAATGATGTCTCATAATTTCAAGTGTTAAATCACCACTGCTGGCAAAATGCGAACAATATCTTCTAAGATTTTGGTTATGGGCCGAGCAATCCCATTGTAAAACTGCTCATTGCTGACTTTTAATAATGACAGCGTACGTGCATTGTAATTTTCAACTCAAGACCCGGCCGGTGTTTTCCGTCATTCGGCGTTACCGAGGTGTCTTCACCGAGGAGTGTAGCGGCGTTATGAAGCAAGTGTTCCGGCTCTAGTGTTTTTTTTTGGTCATCATCCTTGTTGTCGTATTCTACAAGTATCATCATCTTGTGCCTTCAAGAGTTCCGTCACCAGTCAAGCTTTCGAATCCCCGTTTTAGTGTTTAGTTTTCAAGCTGGCGTGCTATTCCTTGCGTGGAAATGGACTTTTATTGAGTTGCTTCGACGGGGGCCGAGCATATCGGCGTTTCAGCCAAGCTTTAAAGGAGCCTTTTAACAGACTATGGAACTTTTCCTTGCAGTAATGTTCCGGTTTCATCAGTATGAAATAGGACTCTCCCGTGTTGTAAGTTATATTTAAATTTTCATCATATGCATGTGTTTATTATACTTCTTGTAAATTAGTGTTGTAAAGTGGTAATAATGTGCTCGCATATTCACGAAAGTCACAACCAAATAGAGATGCTTAATGCATCGAACTGGAACACCTGGAAAGATGACATGAAGGTTTTGTTAATAGAAAGGGGAGTTTGGAAATTTATTGATAAAACTGAACCCGCTTTAGACGATAAAGCTACACAAAAGGAAATACTAGACTACAATTTGCGTAAAGCGAGGGCATTTTCGACGATATATTTGGGTGTTAGCCCTGATCTTCGCTCACTTATATCAACGGTAGATTCGGGTGATGTTGCATGGGACACGCTTAAAAAGCATTTCGAACCCTCTTCTAGAGCTAGAACTATACAACTTTTAGATGAATTTTTCTCGCATCGTTATGTTGCGGAAGAAGGAATTGGATTATTTGCTGCTAAAGTAAAGAAAACAATACTTAAATTACGCGACTTAGGTCACCCTGTTGAGGAGTTATATCAGAGATTTCAGCTCATTCGATATTTAGATTCTAACTTTCAGAATATAGTACAAACGATTTATCGTTGGCCAGAGAAAGACTTTACCTTTCAGAAAATCTTAGACGAACTACTTGTAGAGGAGGGACGCATTCGTCAAGTGAAGGGGGACACAAGTAATTACGAGAGTACTTTGTTATCCACAACTGTTGAGGACACGCAAAAACATAAAAATGAAAACCCCAACAAGTTAGGTCCCTGCTTCCGGTGTAAAAAATACGGACATGTAATAGCCAATTGCAGAGTAAAGCTTAGTTTTAATAGAAATAAAAGTGGTACAAAACGAAAAGTAAAATCTAGTAATTATTGTGATGTTAAAGTAAACGAAAATCTCCTTAATGTTGAAGCTAGTAAACCTAATGCAGTAATAAACAAAATTTGGGTATTTGATACAGGTGCATCTAATCATTTCTGCAACAACAATAAGTTTATTTTCCACATATAAACCAGTACAAAACACCACAATGTCTCTCGCGATAGGAAACTTAGAAAGTGAGGTAGAAGGTGTTGGAACTGTAGAGTTTGGTGTACGTCTTAATGGAAAAGTACATATTATAAAGCTGACGGATGTGATGTACTCACCGAAATTGCGTAGGAATTTGATATCTGGTTTGAAGGTGGAAAGTGCTGGTGCAAAGTTTATAGGTACAAACGGTAAAATTTGGGTATATAATAAAGCAGGTGAAGCAATTTTTTATGCCAAACGTACCAATGGTCTTTATTTTTTTAAACCCTCGCACTACATTAAAAATAAAACGGACGCAAAAAGGTAGGAAGTAAAATGTATAATCTGTCAACTGAAACAACCAGTGAATTATCCCTTTGGCACTACAGGTTTAATCATGCTAATATGGATTATTTAGTGCATACTAGTAAAAATAATAGTGTTCGTGGATTACCCACATTAAAAATCAATAAAGAATCTTGTACGTCGTGTAAACTAGCTAAAGCGCGAAGGAAGAGTTTTAAACCTATATCGAATATTAGATCTACGAAACCGCTTGAATTATTGCATCTTGATGTATGTGGGCCGTTGCCCGTTGCGTCACTTGACGGTAGCCAATATTTCTTAACTGTCACTGATGATTATTCTAGGCACGTAACTGTTTTTACTTTGAAGAAAAAGTCTGAAGTTTTTTATTGTTTTCAAAAATACCAAAGACGAATGGAACGGCAATTAAATTTAAAAATTGTAAATGTGCGTACAGATAATGGAATGGAGTTTTGTAATAAAGACTTTAAAAATTTTCTTGACAAAGAGGGTATTCATGCCGAAAGAACAAATACTTACACACCAGAACAAAACGGTGTTAGTGAACGGTTTAACTTAACAGCAATGAACGCAGTTAGGGCTATGCTTCATGCCAGCAGTTTAAATAATAAATTTTGGGGCGAAGCAATTCAATGCTTCGTACACACTTGGAATCGGATTTGTCATAAAAATAAAGATAAAACACCATTCGAACTTTTTACAGGTAGAAAACCAGTAGTCTCTTACTTTAAAATGTTTGGCTGCACAGCCTATGTAAACACACCGAAGAATTTAAGAAATAAATTAAGTTTAAAAGCAAAAACCGGAATAATGGTAGGGTATGCGTCGGATACTAGAGGTTATCGCATATTTCTTAAAAATGAAAATAAAATAATAGAAACATCAAATGTTAAATTTAGTGAGAGAATTAAGTGTGTGGAAGCCGAACTGGAACACAGTAAGAGTAATAAAAGATTTGTATATTTTCAAAAAAATGATATGGATTTAACCAGTCTTGAGCAAACGCATGGTGAAATCACCCTCCCCCCAGATGAAAACATCGTTTGGATTAGACGTGCTGCTCCACGAAAGGATGAAACGCGAGTTGATATTTATTATAACATTGAGGGTAAAAATATGCGTTTAAGATCCAGTAATGAGGTAGAGAAATACTGTAAAGCGCATAACATTAAATTTGATAGTAATCTGTTTGATTTTAGTGGTAAGAACACTTATTCAGGAAAAGTGCCGGATCAAATAAATTTAGATGAAACAACGGACAATTGTCAACCCGAAGCGCTTAATATAGAAATAAAAATTCCCAGTAATTATAATGAATGTATGTCGTCTGCGGAAGTCGAAAAATGGCAGTGTGCTATGGCCGAAGAATTAAAGATGATGCATGCGCGTAATGTGTGGGAACTAGTCCCTAAACCTGATAATAAAAAAATTATAGGGAACCGCTGGGTATATAATTTGAAATGTGATGAAAATAATAGGATAGTAAAATATAAGGCCAGACTTGTAGCGCAAGGATTCGCGCAATATAGAAACGACACATATGACGAAGTTTTTAGTCCGGTAGTTAATTTTTCATTAATCAGACTATTCTTTTCAATTCTTGTATGTTTCTTTAATTGGTGTTACTGTCAAATCGATATTAAATGTGCGTATTTATATGCACCTCTACAGGAAAAAGTTTACATGTATCAGCCACAGGGATTCAAAGATCCCAACCATCCTGATCACGTTTGCCTACTTAAAAGAGCTTTGTATGGTTTACAGCAGAGCGGTAAAGAATGGTTTTGTGAACTTGACCGAACACTAGAAAAATTAAAATTTAAAAGACTAGAATGGAGTAATTGTACATACGTATATAGTGATAATGTTGTTCTTCTTGTGTATGTCGATGACATTTTGATTTTTGGAAAAACATTGGACTGCGTCAACCACATTGTAAGTTTGTTCAAAAATGAATTTGATATCACTGTTTTAGGAAAAACAAAAATGATTCTAGGAATTGAATTTGAAGAAAAGTTTGGAAAGTTATACATACACCAACACAAGTACATAGATAAAATTTGCGAACAATACAAAAGTTTTAATTTCCCACTATCAACTCTCCCCATTGTTAAAGGCTGTATCCTGTCAAAGACGGACAGTCCTGCATCAGAATCGGAAAGAAATGAAATGTTAAAGTTACCATATAGAAACGTTGTGGGATGTTTGTCGTATCTCGCGAACCGTACGAGACCAGACCTTTGTTATGCTGTAAATATTTTAGCACAATTCCAAGAAAACCCCGGTGTAAAGCATTGGAACGCATTATTGCGATTATTGGGTTATGTTCAATATACAAGAGATTATAAACTTAATTTGTCAGATGTAACTAATATAGAAATTAACTGTTACAGTGATTCAGACTTCGCATCCAATAGAGATGATCGCATTTCTATGGGTGGGATATTGCTGTTCATGAGTAATGCGCCCGTAATTTGGCGTACGTTCAAACAAAAGTTTGTAAGTCTTTCTACCATGGAATCGGAATTTGTTACTTTAACGGAAGCTTCTAAAGAAGTTAGTTGGATAAAACACATCTTAGATGAATGTAATGAATTGGGAATTGCTGAATTACAATTAAAAGACAATAAGATATTTTGTGACAATGAGGCCGCGATTAGATATGCAAAATCGCCTATTCGATCTAAGCACATTGACGTAAAACTACACTTTATAAGGGATTTAGTAAATGATGGACTTTTTGAACTTAGATATGTTCATAGTAAAAAGAACTCAGCTGATGTATTTACGAAGCCACTCCACAAACATGGACTGAATAAGTTTTGTGAGGTTATATTTGAACAAAGTGTATAATATATTGTTTTCTTGCATAGGAATATTTGTGGTTTGTGATTAAAAAAAAAAAAAATTGTGTGTTTGTAAATAATTCTGCAGAATACGTCTAATAAGGTTTATTGTATTGTATTGTGTCGCATCGTTTAATATATATATACTAAAATGTTTTAAATTTAAATGTGTAAAGGTTTTGGGAAAGTAATTTTGAATTTTTTTCATGTTTTGATAATGTACTTTTTTTTTTTTGCTGCGATCACGGTGCATGAGAGGGGGCCGCTTGCTAGCCTCCCGCGCGTTTGTTTCCCCTCTTTGGCGTTCGCCGAAGTTTGTCGGCAACTTCACTCGCCGCGTGACGTCACGTTTTCTCCCGCGGTTCTTCTTTCGGTTTATCTCATGAGCCGCGATCGCCGCAGCATATCTCCATAGTAACGGAGACATTTTGTTTCTGATTGGCCGGTCAGAACCTTGTTTTATGCAAATTAACTGTAGCACATGTGAATTGTACGTATATAATGTGGTTCCTTTTGCCTGCGAGTTATTGCATTTCTATGGCATGCTATTCGATTCTAGCCTCTGTATATTCTGTGTATGCTAGTTCTGTAAGACGCTCAGCGAGCGTGAATGTATTTGAACTTTATAATATTTCTTTTAATTAAAGAACTTTTGGTTTCTTAGTGATGTCTCATAATTTCAAGTGTTAAATCACCACTGCTGGCAAAATGCGAATAATATCTTCTAAGAAGATGCACCTACATCCTCTGCATCTCCAAGCGTAACTGCCCAAAAATCGCACGCTTGCCTCTCCTCCTCACTCCGGAACCGCTACCCTCAGCCAATCAGAGCAGAGAGTGCACCTAAAGTCATTCCGGGATAGTCTGATCTGGACCGCAAGAGGGGGAAAAAAGAAGCTTCTAGAACAATTTCGGAGGAAAAGCGCGGGAAAGATAGCGTCCTCTCTGAGATCTGATGCAACAGGCACAGAAAATGATGCAATAGCATGAAATTGTAAGCAAAACTTAAAAGATGAAAAAAATTATTGAAAATTCACAGGAAGATGCCTAACCGGAGAAATAAAGTAATAAAAAAAAGGAAAAGCAGGATTACGGGAAGTTACGAAAATTAATTTAAAATAAAAAAAAATCCCATCAAAACAACTTTAATGAAAAGGGAGATATGAAGTATAGCCACTATATTTTAAAGTGCTGATTACCCACAGAACGGCAATTAAAAGGTGAACATTAATTTTAAACACCCTGAAGGCAAAAAACGGCCGGTGAAGAGAAAATTTAATCACAAAAAAAAGGGAAAACCTTACACTGCCAAAACAAAATAAATAATTAACAGCCCCCCAAAAGTAAGAAATTACACAGTGGTTATTTAAATTTTTAACTAGAAAGATCTTAAATTACTAAAACGTTCTGGGTGGAGGTAAATTACATTAATTATTAACCAAAGAAAAGTGATATTATAGTGACAACACCACATATCCTCCCCGTTCGGAGAAAAAAAAAAAATTTTATACCCAAATTTTTTTTTTTTTTTTTTTTTTTTTTTTTTTGTAAACAATACATTACTCTAGAAAAGTGCAGTGAGTGTATAGACAAACCCCCAACACAAATAAAATAACCACTTATACTGACCTATGCACAGGACCAAACACAGTGGCGAAGAAAATATCAAGGCAAAATAACGCGCACTGAAAAAATTCTAACATCCCACCAATAGGTGAGGAAACAACCTAAGCATGGCTATTAATACCACACAAACAAAAATTTGACACACCCAACATATAAAAGTAAAAACGTAAGTCTCCATAGTAACGGAGACATTTTGTTTCTGATTGGCCGGTCAGAACCTTGTTTTATGCAAATTAACTGTTGCACATGTGAATTGTACGTATATAATGTGGTTCCTTTTGCCTGCGAGTTATTGCATTTCTATGGCATGCTATTCGATTCTAGCCTCTGTATATTCTGTGTATGCTAGTTCTGTAAGACGCTCAGCGAGCGTGAATGTATTTGAACTTTATAATATTTCTTTTAATTAAAGAACTTTTGGTTTCTTAATGATGTCTCATAATTTCAAGTGTTAAATCACCACTGCTGGCAAAATGCGAATAATATCTTCTAAGAAGACGCACCTACATCCTCTGCATCTCCAAGCGTAACTGCCCAAAAATCGCGCGCTTGCCTCTCCTCCTCACTCCGGAACCGCTACCCTCAGCCAGAGCAGAGAGTGCACCTAAAGTAATTCCGGGATAGTCCGATCTGGACTGCAAGAGGGGGGAAAAAGAAGCTTCTAGAACAATTTCGGAGGAAAAGCGCGGGAAAGATAGCGTCCTCTCTGAGATCTGATGCAACAGGCACAGAAAATGATTCAATAGCATGAAATTGTAAGCAAAACTTAAGAGATGAAAAAAATTATTGAAAATTCACAGGAAGATGCCTAACCGGAGAAATAAAGTAATAAAAAAAAAAAAGGAAAAGCAGGATTACGGGAAGTTACGAAAATTAATTTAAAATAAAAAAAAATCCCATCAAAACAACTTTAATGAAAAGGGAGATATGAAGTATAGCCACTATATTTTAAAGTGCTGATTACCCACAGAACGGCAATTAAAAGGTGAACATTAATTTTAAACACCCTGAAGGCAAAAAACGGCCGGTGAAGAGAAAATTTAATCACAAAAAAAAAGGTAAACAAAAGGGAAAACCTTACACTGCCAAAACAAAATAAATAATTAACAGCCCCCCAAAAGTAAGAAATTACACAGTGGTTATTTAAATTTTTAACTAGAAAGATCTTAAATTACTAAAACGTTCTGGGTGGAGGTAAATTACATTAATTATTAACCAAAGAAAAGTGATATTATAGTGACAACACCACATATCCTCCCCGTTCGGAGAAAAAAAAAAATTTTATACCCAAATTTTTTTTTTTTTTTGTAAACAATACATTACTCTAGAAAAGTGCAGTGAGTGTATAGACAAACCCCAACACAAATAAAATAACCACTTATACTGACCTATGCACAGGACCAAACACAGTGGCAAAGAAAATATCAAGGCAAAATAACGCGCACTGAAAAAATTCTAACATCCCACCAATAGGTGAGGAAACAACCTAAGCATGGCTATTAATACCACACAAACAAAAATTTGACACACCCAACATATAAAAGTAAAAACGTAAGAAAAACGTAAGTCTCCATAGTAACGGAGACATTTTGTTTCTGATTGGCCGGTCAGAACCTTGTTTTATGCAAATTAACTGTTGCACATGTGAATTGTACGTATATAATGTGGTTCCTTTTGCCTGCGAGTTATTGCATTTCTATGGCATGCTATTCGATTCTAGCCTCTGTATATTCTGTGTATGCTAGTTCTGTAAGACGCTCAGCGAGCGTGAATGTATTTGAACTTTATAATATTTCTTTTAATTAAAGAACTTTTGGTTTCTTAATGATGTCTCATAATTTCAAGTGTTAAATCACCACTGCTGGCAAAATGCGAATAATATCTTCTAAGAAGACGCACCTACATCCTCTGCATCTCCAAGCGTAACTGCCCAAAAATCGCGCGCTTGCCTCTCCTCCTCACTCCGGAACCGCTTCCCTCAGCCAATCAGAGCAGAGAGTGCACCTAAAGTCATTCCGGGATAGTCCGATCTGGACTGCAAGAGGGGGGGAAAAAGAAGCTTCTAGAACAATTTCGGAGGAAAAGCGCGGGAAAGATAGCGTCCTCTCTGAGATCTGATGCAACAGGCACAGAAAATGATGCAATAGCATGAAATTGTAAGCAAAACTTAAGAGATGAAAAAAATTATTGAAAATTCACAGGAAGATGCCTAACCGGAGAAATAAAGTAATAAAAAAAAAAAGGAAAAGCAGGATTACGGGAAGTTACGAAAATTAATTTAAAATAAAAAAAAAATCCCATCAAAACAACTTTAATGAAAAGGGAGATATGAAGTATAGCCACTATATTTTAAAGTGCTGATTACCCACAGAACGGCAATTAAAAGGTGAACATTAATTTTAAACACCCTGAAGGCAAAAAACGGCCGGTGAAGAGAAAATTTAATCACAAAAAAAAAAGGTAAACAAAAGGGAAAACCTTACACTGCCAAAACAAAATAAATAATTAACAGCCCCCCAAAAGTAAGAAATTACACAGTGGTTATTTAAATTTTTAACTAGAAAGATCTTAAATTACTAAAACGTTCTGGGTGGAGGTAAATTACATTAATTATTAACCAAAGAAAAGTGATATTATAGTGACAACACCACACAACTTTAATGCAGTACTATCTTTTGCTGCTGGCATTTATAAAGGGCTCCTAAAATTTATGAACTTTTTAATTTTTTTACCTTTATGTTTTTTAAGTCATAGCTATATTTCCTAGTTAGAATATAAGTCAGTAAACCCTTTGCAGGCCAACTTAATGCAGAACTACAATTTATAAATTTATATAATAATTTTCTTTATTCATTTTTGTTCGAAATATATATTCTTTAAAAATCTGGAATTAATATGTCTGATATTACATCCCACATAAACAATGTATAATGAATCAGTTTTACATTTCTCAGTACTAAAGTAATGCAGCAACTAATAGAATACAGAATGGTTTCCTGAACCTGAATTCATTCTTGAGATGCATGCTTGTAAGCTGTAAGAGAGAGACATGTCCCATTCTTCTCTTATCTGGGAAAGGATTTTTTTTTTTTTTTTGTCACTATACTGATAATTACATATTTTAATAAATAAGGTTTTAAATATAAATAAAGAGATAGATTATTAAGTTATCCCAGCCTGCATTCTACATCTGTTTATTTCAAAACAAATATTGCAGATAGAATTAGCACAAGGTGTTATTTTTAAAAAGGTTATTATTCTTTATGCTGAATTTGGGAAAATAATTATAAAAAAATTAAACTGGCATATATAGCTAATACAATGAAGTTATGTAAGTAATATTATATGTATTTAATATCAAATAACAAATGATTTAAATGAAAGAAAGGAAAAATTGATAATGTTTAATAAACCCCCCCCCCAAAAAAAAAAAACATTTCTGGGTGGGTTTTATTGTTTTTTTAAGTGTTTTTTTTAAACCCACCAGGGTTTTTTTGGGTTTGTGGGCGGGCCCGAAACCCTGACTGAAGATCCCAAAAATAGTTTAAGTCCCTGAACAGTGTGTTATGTCGGGTAGGTTGAATAATGGATCCCAATCAAAAGAAGCTAATTTGGGTAGGTCAGACACAGAGCAAAGTAAGAAAATTTTCAGCTCCAGTAGTGAAGCTCAAATCAATCTGCTGCTTAAATTGAGCATTGGAGTAGCTTTTTGAACTGAAAATTGTGAAAAATCACTAAAGGCCAAGGACAAACATACAAGTAACAAACATACAAACTTTCACATTTATAATATTAGTAGGATAGCAAAAAAATTTTAAATGTCACCTAAAAGCACCACGATTGCTATTTTAAAATATTAGATGATTTAAATCATTCATAATTTTTGGTAGCAAATAGCATGCTTTTTATTTATTGATGTAAAAATGACAAAAATGGATTAAACCAACGTCCAAAAAATAAAATAAAAATACTTTTTTTTAAACTATCAAAATTGAACGTACTGATCCAAATGATGATCCAAGAACATGGCCACTTGTTTTGTTTGACACAGGAGGTGATAAGCTAACATCAGGAGTAATTTCATTTGCTGAAGTACTAAAACTTGGTGCATTTTGACTTTCTCCAATAAGTCTGTCAAATGCATCAATTTCTTCAGGTTCCGAAACATCATTTCTACGAACATCATCATCATCTTTAACAAAATCACTGCTCAGTATGGGCATATCCAAACGAATTTTGCGAAGACAAGTCTGAAATGAAGTTGAATCACAGTTAAAGTTTTACTTAATGAAAGATGCACCAGGTGTTATAGAAGCAGTACTAATAACTCAATCAAAAACACATATAATTATATATACTATACCATCTGCATAACCCATTCTTTGCTTGGAAGGAATCAAAAATTTTTGTTTCTTCCTTTACTCATAAAATTGAAATTAATTCCTTGTTGTGGAGTCACAAAAAATGTCAAATTGTTTGACTCATAACAAACTTTGCCCAAGAAATAATAATTTGGGATAGTACATAGGGCAACTGCAAAATGATGAAAAGATTACGTCAGCGTTACTTGCTAAAAAGAAAGCAAAAAGCATTTTGTAAAAAAAATCCATTCACTTTTATAATTATCTATTTCTACAGGATAAAATAAATGCTGAAAAGAGTACATCAGCGTTACTTGCTAAAAAGAAAGTAAAAGGCGTTTTGTAAAAAAATCCATTCACTTTTATAATTATCTATTTCTACAGAATAAAATAAATATTCAAATACAACAGCAACATGCTTATGATACTCTTACCCATAGCAGATGCAGAGCAGTTTTAGCCCCTCCTGCATGATGCTTGTCATTAAATTTTAATTCAGTCTCAAGCAGAATTGTGCTTTCTTTGCCATGAAAATATAAACAAAAATCATTTAAAAACAGGTAAAAACACATTAAAATCCGTATGTAGCACTATCGGTGGCGGCCACCACCTTCTTCAGCATAGGTCTTGGTTCCAAATGGCCAGCTCTCTTCCTCAGCAGGGCGTTCCACCCAGGATCGATCTGCGCATGCGTCATATCATTCACAGCGCCATCTGTGGTTATAATCTGTAGGGCTTCCATATTTAGGGCATAATGACTGTTTTTGTAATTGGCGAGTTTTTGGCTATTGTTAAAGTTGATTTCTATGGGGTGTTCCTGGGCTATTTTTGCGAGGGCAGTAGTGGTTTTATTGAATTTAATGTCAGTTTGATGTTCCTTTTTTCGGTCTTTGATTTTTCGTTTTGTCATACCAATATAGTAGCCCTGTTTATTGGTACTATTGTCTGTAAAGCTTAGTTTATAAATACCGGCGGTTTCATCAGGATTGATATTATCTTTATCACTGCGAATGCGTTTGAAAATATTTTGATTGGGTTTTATGGGTATTTTGATATTTTTCTTTGCGGCTTGGTACTATTGTCTGTAAAGCTTAGTTTATAAATACTGGCGGTTTCATCAGGATTGATATTATCTTTATCACTGCGAATGCGTTTGAAAATATTTTGATTGGGTTTTATGGGTATTTTGATATTTTTCTTTGCTTAAACCAAGACCTATGCTGAAGAAGGTGGTGGCCGCCACCGATAGTGCTACATACGGATTTTAATGTGTTTTTACCTGTTTTTAAATGACTTTAACTATCCGTTGCTTTGCTTTTAAATTTATAAACAAAAATTTTTTGTAATGGCATTATGAATCTGCTAATTGAACTCAAAATATTCATTTAAAAAAATCTCCTTATTTTTATTTTTTTAATTGTTTAGCTTTTAATAAAGGTCTCAAAAAGTTGCAGCAAATGTGAAAGTCACCACAAATACGCTTATATTAATAGATTGAAGAAAAAAGAGAAAATAGTTACCAACATTCTAGAATCTATCGACATATATCATAAAACAAAGTTCCCTCGCCGTGTCTGTCTGACAACGTTAATCTCAGGAACTAACAGCTCAATTTGAATTTGTTACTTTTCACGAAAGGCCTACACACATTTTAAAAATAAAACTCTAATCACAAGAAATACAATTAATTAATTTTCACTTATTGATCTTTGCTGAAAAGTAAGTTATGAGAGAAAAATCAAATCAGAATGACTTTGGATAGTATCTTAGGCAGGAAATGAAATGTGCATTTCTACACAAATTTAAAAGATTAATTAAAATTCTATGTTTATAGTTTAAGTGATTATCTTTCATTATATTACTTAAAATATTAATTTTTTAATAGTTTAAGTGCATGTGATCATAAAAGTAATTTCATCCTGTCACCCCCCCCCCCAAGTTTTTTTTAAACTTTTTTTTTTATTTTTCAGCTATGAGTGAATAAATTTAATAATGTGCATTAGAAAAATATCTGCCTCCTCCCATATGAAGAGTGGGTACATAGCTAGTTTGCAATAAGGAAAATCTGGAGGGACTCCACTTGACTTTCTGAACACTTACGATTAGGGATGTAATGGATAGTGATTTTGCTGGATACCGGATATCGGATATACGAAGCTCCTTTAGTTGCCGGATTCGGATATCCGGCACTAATTATGTATTTAGTTATTAAGTGTGTTTTTTCATTTTTATTTTTCCGAACATGTACCATGTAAGGAAAGTATTGTAATCATGAAAAAATTAACTTCGAGATTTTGGTGTATTTACACGTTTTGAGGTCTTCTGAATTCATTTATGATATTTTACGAGATGTATGTATGTATGCATGTGTGTGTGTTTGTGAGTGAAGACGATAGCTCCTAAACGGGCCATTCGATTGAGCTCAAATTGGGTATATATGTTATAAACCACCGTCGCAAGACCAGTATTGATTTTTGTGTGTATAGGACGTATAGTTTTTCTGCAGGGCTACGACAAAGATTTCTTTTACATTATAGCGTATGATGGGAAATTCTTGAAAGTGCGCTAGCGTTTAAACAGAGCATTCAATTGAGCTTCGGTTTGGTATATATGTTTGAATTATTCAGTGGTGGGAAAAACTACTTTTTTTTTGTAGCGCGCTACAACTACCGCTACTTTTCGAAAAATGTAGTTAACTACAACTACAACTACTTTTTGACAAATGTAGTTAGCTACACTACTTTTGAAATGTAGTCGCTACTTCGCTACTTTTTCGCTACTTTTAGGAGACAAATTTTGCTAACAGATTCAATTTGCATTACATTCATATTTAAGGATATTTATATCCTAATTAGAGAAAACTATCGATATCTAAAGCCTTGGTTTTCTACTCGCGTCCAGCGTGATTAATGACCTCAGCGGGTGTCTCTCGCGTCCAAAGAACGAAAGGTGGTTTCCTTGTAGCATTGAGCGCCGCAGATTTGGTGGACGCACGGAAGACCCCGGGCACCTTTTCGCCTTTAATTAGAAAAAAACTATTGCTCTAATAAACAACTACCAGGCGAGTATTTGAGCAGGGGGAGGCGGGCCCCCTCCGAAAATGTAAAGCAATTATTAAAAAGGAGCTATTTTGAAACATTTCTTTTAACTTTAGAACAATAAAGTTTAAAATACCGAATCGTCCCCCTCCCCCCGAAATGGAAGCCTAGCCTATATATACGCTACTGGCAACTACTGCTAATTATTGAAGTATTGCTGAAACTAATTAAGTTTTAATATCTCTATGATAAAAATAAATTGGGAAAGTGAGCTCTGAAAGCATGAGAAAAATCATGAGAACTAAAAAAGTTTTTAAAAATATAATAAAATGGATGTCTGAATGGGAAAAAGAGGCCCGTTTTGAGACCCCTTTCATGTTGTACAAACATTCTAGTTTCTTGAGCACAAATCAAAATTAATGAGTATAAAGGCCTTTTTCATGACTTACCAAATTAGTGATTTATGACGAATGACCCGTGTGAACCATGTAATATTGTATAATTGTTTTAATTGAAAACATCACATATGATATGCATATTATAAAATAATGAAAACAATTACTAATTAAATTCATGATATATCTATTTAAAACATTGCATTAAAAAAATCCTCTATATATGTTAAAGAAATTTTAAAACTTATTATCATCAACACAACTTTTTCTTTGTGTTAGGTATAAAAGAATTTTATAGAATTATATTGTTATTTTAAGGCTAAGAGAGAGATAAGTCTAAGGATTTTACAAACTATTAATTATTAATAGAAATTCTCATATTTTCGTATTAAATTCTGAAAATTATTACACAAAAAACCTAATAATTTAAATATAATAGACACTTTAAAATTTTAACGAAAGAAAGCAGAATTTCAACATATTCATGGAAGACTGCCATGCCTCTAGTATAAAATAAAAACCACATAAATTTATTCAAAAACATGTTTATTAAATTTTAACAAGAGCTGGATCTCAAAATTGTTATCCGCCAAACATGATCGTCGAGGAGAAAATACGTCCGATGCAATCGAAAACAATCTTTGTACAGATGCACTGGACGGCACGCCAGTGTTAGTTTTTTTGAAGGCTTCTTTCATATACATGTACGCCGAAAGCGAAGATACGGGTTTGATTGGCTCTGACAAGAACCTTGTAAGTTCTTCCTCGTAACTATTTCGAGTGCATGCGAAGGAGAAATTTAAAAAACCAGAAAAGTCATCATCCATGGGCCTCATCATTCAGTCATGATCCTCGATACTGATATCTGAAGTTGTCGGAAACATATTCTGGAGGTATTCCTCCATCCATTTTTTTGGCTTCGGTCTTCCTCTCCTCCTCAATCCAGAATAGTTTGAATCTGGGATGGAAACAAGCTGAGAGAACAGTTTCTCTGTCCCACAGCAAATGACTAAATCTCGTTTCCACCTGACAACTGAAGATTTCGCGCCCCCTCCTATTTTTAAAAAATGCAACTAGGTAGCTTTCATATACCATTTAGCGCCCCTTGGCCGATGCTGCGCCTGGGTACAGTTGACCTTCCTTGCTCCCCCATAGCCAGGGACGGCCCGACACGGTAAGCAAGGCATCGGAGCGCCATATTCGAACTAAAAAACTAAGGAAAACTTAATCTGGAGCATAACACGGGGCTTCTTTACGTTTGCAGGGAGTCTCCACGTACCCTAGATCATCTCTTGCACCTAGCTACGCCACACATTTAGCTATAAAAGCTTTCAGGGGTTAAAATGAGGCTTTCAACTTCAATAATATACGGACTGTCAAATATGCATGGTGCTCTAAAACTCATTGGCAAAAAGTTTAAGAGTGGTAAAGGTAAATAAGACGGTTATGAATCACGTAACAATGTAGGGTTTGATAAGTCGTCCTCGAGTACCTGTTAATAATTTATTTTTTCACAGAAAGTTCACTAAAATTCACTATTAACATGATTGATTACTACTGTACATTGACTAAAAGATTTATTATTAAACAATTATTAACAGGTAAATGAAACCATTTCCGACATCCACAGTGCTATATTATTCTGAACAGCCTTGGTAGAGATGGCGCCCGGTGCGGTCGCACCGTTCGCTCTACCTTAGGACCGGATCTGAAAACTGTCACTACAAACGAGGAACACTGTAACCGAGGTCAGCAATATTTTTAGCCCTTGAAATAATATCTTGGATGCATATGCTTATACCTTTTGTCCCTTTTCAACAAACTCAAAAAAGATAAGGTTATCAACTCGTCAAAAAAAAAAAAAAAAATGTGTACAATTTCTAGATATTTACTTTCTTTTTTTTCAGTTTCAGGTTCCACGAAAAATGTACTAATCAGTTTTTACACTTCTTTGAGACAAAAAACATTCCTAGTTGTAGAACATAATCACGTGATTAATTAATGTTTGAAAAGCTACAATACTGCAGAACTGTCATTACTCTTGTGGAAGTTGAACACACCACCAGGACACAAGGATAATAAAGAGTGCCCAAACTCAAAAAAGTGCACTATAACGTCGAAAAATGACCAAACCTTAATATAAATAAACTTAGTAAAACTAAGCATAAATAAAATTGTTATTCAATGCATCGATCATAAGGAGGAGGCAAAGAGAAAATTAAAAATGTCGGTGATTCTTCCAGAAGCGGTCTCGATGCTTTCAAGAAAATTCCTGTGAGAAAACCGTAAGTTTTTCTCACGCTTCGTAGTTTTCCGTAGATGGTGAGTGAGAGGATGGGGGGGGGGGTCGCTAATTGCGAGGACTGACTATATATCATGTCAGATTTGAAAGGATATCGCCTAAAAGGAAGTTCACGGAATACTGGACACTGAATGATTGGCAATCATCCTGGCAAGTGGACACTACACTGTATTTATGGGTGCAATAAAAAAAAAGATCAAAGAAAATTAATGATGTTACAAAAGCATACAATTTACAGATATGTAAAATTCCTTTTCGAAAGCAAAAAATACTCATTTTTATGTTGATTTATGTTGCAAACATGCAATAGCAGTCAAAAATATGCAGACCCTGATCAGACATAGAAGGGGCCCCGGGGCAAAAAAAATAGGTTGTTTTGGGCCCCTATACTATTACAGACATTTTAACTTATTTGTGATTCTTTTCTATTTTCCCAGCATAAAAATGAAACATTTCAAAATAATTCTAAAATTAAATTAAAAATTACCCATGTATTTATACTCATTTAGAACAAGACTATGCATTTAAAATTGATTTTAATATTATTTTAATCCATTTGTATTATTAGCGTATGTGTGCGCTGAGTTCCACCTGCCAGAAAATTTTCTTTTCTTCATCATAATATTTTAAAAAATGCTAACTAATGGATATTTTGTGATAAGTACATATGGCCATAAATTTTCAATAACGCCTTTAATTTCTATTTTATTGATCTAGTCTTAGAAACCATTATCATTGTGTTAGAAAGAAGAACAGAAAATAAGTCTTGAAGCCTTTTTATTGTTACCCAATTATGATATAGATAAAGGAAATTTAGCTTAATAAAAATTATTATTGCAGCATATATAAATTTAATATACAATAAATGGAGAGATTTGCGAGGCCTTTATTTTTCAGGGGCTCACGGGCCCACACGCCCGTGTGATAATGAGACTCTCGAGGCCCCATCAAAATAACCTCTGTTCAACTTTGGACCTCTCTTTCCTTCCTTTTTTGTACTCTTTATGGCAGATTGGTGATTCTACAAATAATACTGAGAACGATAAAAAGAAAAAAGATGCACAATGTCAGGCTTCCGCTTCAGGCAAAGCAAACCCCCTCCCCCCCCCCTCGTGTGCGTGTGTCCCCTGCATGAGGGGGGGGCGGGGGAGAGATTGGGTGTCTTTCAAGCATCAGTTTCAGTTATGCTTGGAGTCAGAAGAGAGAGAAATTGCACCACGGGATCAATCGCCGGAAATGATGACACGGCAAAAGTAGCTTCCAAAATTCGCTACAAACTACTGTTTTTTTGTAGCGCGCTACACGCTACACTACTTTTTTAAAAAAGTAGCGCGCTACACTACAAACTACAAAAAAAAGTAGCGGCTACTGTAGTTTCGCTACAAGTAGCGCGCTACTCCCCAGCCCTGGAATTATTCATTGATTAAAATTTATTTAAATGCTTGGTAATGATCTTAATCATAAGTGTTTGGAAAGTCGAGAGGAGTCACTCGAGATTTTTTTATATAATGACATCAGAATATAAATTGCAAACATCATTAAAGTATTTTTTAATAATTGACTTATACTTTACAAAAACTAAATATCTTTATATATATGTGCATAAAAAATGTTACTTAAAATGTAAAAAGTTAAAATATTCTTTTTATGTGTGCACTACGGGCAGAAACAAATAAATTTTAACCATGACACATTTATTAACGTACCTATAACTACAGATTATTTTCACAAAGAAATGCATCCTTTTTTTATTCATTTAAGCAGGTGTCGCGCTGGCTTTTATTAAAGTTTCGCCAATCCATTCACCAAATTATATTTTGCTGGACATCATTAAGAAATGCAATTGTGAATATTTTTGCCAAATCGTATTTGCTTTCGCCAAACTAATTTTATTATCACAATTTGCGACGTTGGCGTTCGACAGCACGACCCCTGATTTAAGAATAAGATATGTATTTTGATAAGATGTCTATGATAGATGAATATTAATTTTTTCCAAACATAGGTTTAATGCCTTTTAATTTAATATTAATTTACATTGTCATTTTTAGTTTTATTTTAAGTTAAATTATTTTTAGAGATTGATAAATTAAAAGTAAATCTCTTTTAAATATTTATAATGAAATTATAATGCTTTCTTTTGTAGTTTTATACAGGTATGAAACAGAATTTTTCAGGTTATGCATTAAATTTCTTTAATGAAAAATAATTTTCTTTTAAATTACAAGTTAAAAAACAAAATAAATCTGTTTATTGTTTAGCTTCTAAAATATGCAAGCATTCTTTCACAGCACAAAAATTTTTTATGGTGCCATAAGGGGGGAAATATTGGGGGAGGGCAAATTCCTAAAAAAAAATCACTTTAGTTTCCATATTTCAGGACAATTTCACACTTTTTTACTCTTGATTTCGACATTCCGACACACACACAACTTGTTCGAAACCAGGTCGTGTCGGCCGACCTTTACTGTTTGGAGTTTTCCGTGGTTTTCTCCAAAACTTATCGGAAATACGGGTTAGGACCCCTTAAAAAGACCCCCCACGGAGGGCATCCCATCTACAGGCCTAGATCCCTCATGTAGATACACACAACAACAACAATAAAGGATTGCTCAGTTACAGATTGTCATTACAAAAAGGATGAAGATTGAAAATTTCTCCCTGCCTCTGTAAATAAAATTTTAAGACAGAATAATTGGAGTTTTTGTTAATTATCAGACTTCCGGAGCAAATTAAAAAATATGAGAAACTGCATGTGGAGAGAAAGTAAAATTAAATTATTTCTGGGACAACCATAAGAGATATCGCACACATTGAATGCACATATTTTTCAAATGATACTCTAAACAGTGCTTATAATTAAACTTCCCCTATAAACAGCAGTCTACAGCTGAAAAGGGTGAGAAGATCGCCTCCAAATTTGCACATGGACACTGCATGATATATGCTTAAGTTTTTTTTTTTTTTTTTTAGTTCAGAAAATGTCTGCTAAGCAGTAGGAATGGACACGAGACAATTTTTTGCGAAACAGGACAGAGATTTACAGCTTTTTTGAGAGACGAGACAGACTTTTTTAACATTATGATATAGGGATTTTGCGAGACGAGACAAAGCTTTTAGGCTGTTTTGCAAGACGCCAATTTTCCCTCTCGCGCCCATCCCTACTAAGTGGCATTTGCAGCATGAAAACAACTGTAAATATTCGCCTAACTAGTTATAAATGTGTTCAAAAACTACTGAACAAATGTTGAAATTGTGTGCTTATTTTAAATGATCTATTTCCAGTGTTAAATTTGCTGTTTTTTCAGTTAAAAAATATATCCCTCTGTTTTATGTATCACTTTAAACAAGAATGTTCCAATATAATTTTCCATCCTGCCCCATGTATATTATAGATAGAATTTTAGTAGGGATACCCGACATAGAAGTTGGATATCCGACGGTATTTCGCATATTGAAAAATCAGCCGGATAGGCCGGATACTGAATAGTTGCCGGATATCTGTTACAGCCCCACTTACGATTAAGATCATTACCAAGCATTTAAATAAATGCTAGCTCACTTTCAAGAATTTCCCCCCATATGCCATAGTGGAAAAGAAATCTTTGTCATAGCCATCTAGAAAAACTAGGTCCTATACACATCAAAATCAATACCAGTCTTACGCAGGTGGTTTATAACATACTAGCTGCTACCCGCGACTTTGTCCGCGTCAGCTTTAGAATTAGGTCTAGAAAGAAATGAAGCATGTGTGAAAAAACAAATATGTTTGCGACAAAAGAGATATTATTTCCTTTTTACTTATTTTAAATGAAGTATCATGCATGGTAGTATACTTCATTTAAAAAAATCTGATGTGGACAACACATGACTTCCTTGTACGTCTATTAAATCAAAAATATTTTCGGCACACTTCATCTAAACTTATTTTGTTTCAAAGAGATAAAATATCAGTAATAGTAAGGTTTAGCGATTTCTAGCCAAATATTTCGATATTGCCAAGCTGACTTCAGTTTGAAAAATTTCCTTCTGACACTTTATTAGGCGATATTTCACCAAAAGCCAACAAGCTTGAGATAGTTTGCGAGATTTTGCGGAAAGCCAAAGTAGTCATTGGCCACAAACTTTCAATGAATTGAATGCATCCATACACCTTAATCCTTAATGTATTTAAAGTCATTTGGCTGACCCTGTAAATAAATTCCCAGTCGATTGCAAACAAAAAATATATTGAAAACAGTTAGATATTACAATATAGTTCTAAATACAAAAGTTAAAAATTCTACGGGTTAATGTTTTACAAAATACGAAATATATTTTGGCACCAAATTTGGCGATATTTCAGCGAAACTCACCAAGGTCGACGACATATGGCAACATTTTAAGCATGGACCAAACAATGACTGACTATCGCCAAATTTTGCCAGAACTCCCCAAGGACGATGAAAAATGGCGATATTTTGAACATGGACAAAATGGCTGACTATCACTAAATTTGGCAATATTTTGGTAAAATCCGCCAATGACAAATGGCGAGATTTTGAGCATGGACCAAAAAATGACAGACTCGCCAAATTTGGCGATATTTCGGCAAAATTCGCTAATGTTGACGACAGACGGCGAGATTTTGGGCATGGACCAAACAACGACTGTCTACAGTTGTGTTATATTGAACATGTCCATAGACATTAAAGTATTGAAATTCTTTTCGGTGGTCCAGTAAATGTAGTCCACTCTGCAGTAGATTGGAAAGAAAAATCGAAGTGCACAACTAAATGTTACAATAATCTTACATATAAAATTTGAACAATCTATGATTAATAGATTTTCAGTTATGTGAGTTACATACATACATCAAAAGTTGCCAAACTTGGGTGATTTTTGAGGGATACACATGACTATCGCCTGACCATCATTTAACTATATGGAAGGATGGTACACTTGAAATGCATGAATGTCTCTAAAACTGCCAGTGACCATAATATGTTGGAAGTAATATTTTTGAGTGTTCCTGTAGAACTATAAATGATAAAGAAACTGTTTTCAATGGAGAGATTCATTTTGCAATCCTTAACAACAAATATCACTTTTGATTCATTTGAAATAGTCCAAAACCTCTAATATTCGCTTTAATAAATTTCTACCAATAGAGTGTAATGTAAGGAAAATCTCTTGAGTGGCCATATGTAATTAGACTATCCTGTCGATTGGAATCGAAATGGGAGGTGCACAACTAGATGTTATAAAAATCCTAAATTTAAAATTTCAACATTCTACGACCAGTAGTTTGTTAGATATAGGAGTTATGTACGTACATACGTAGAGGCATCAGGGAAAAACTTAGTGATGTAACGAATATTCGGCCACTATTCGGTATTCGGCCTATTCGGCTGTTTTGCCGAATATTCAGTTGGCCGAATACTGAACAGGTATTCGGCCGAATACTTGTGGCCGAATATTGCTACCTGTTCGGCTGAATAATTTCAGAAAAAGAGACAAAAAATATTTTTTTTAAATGCATTTATAAATAATACTGCTTAGTTATACTTCAATCATTTTATCTCATATAAATAAAATATCCTAATTCATTGAATTTTAAGCTGAATGAAACATAAATCTAATGCAATAATAATATTACAGAAATGCAGACTTTTCTACTTATTGACACTACTTGACTTGATTTTTTTAATTTCTTTATTGGGTAGGGGTAGAAGGAATTTTTTAAGATCCTTAATTACAAACATAATTTTGAAAAGCTGCTAAATATGTTTTGCTCAGAGTCTGCAAAACCTAAAACATGATGTGATTATGTATACTTACCAGATTAATGACATTTACGATAGCATATTTATTAAATTACGAATATCTCAAAATATAATTATGCTGTTATTAGTGTTTAACTTTGTTAAAGATATTTTATCATGACCAATATTTTTTTAGTTTTACAGATAATATACTGTTATTTGTTTTTAAGTAACTACAAATAATCTAAAATGAATTTTAATCAATTTTTATTTAGTATTTAATTACAAAATTGGAAAGCAATATTTTATTTACAGTTAAAATAAAATTTTTAAAAATGTAATATTCGGCTGCTGAATATTCGGTATTCGGCCTGAGCTATTGACCGAATATTCGGTATTCGGCTATTCGGCCAAATCACTATTCGTTACATCTCTAGAAAAACTGGTCAAAATTTACTGGCAGTCAGTAAAAATGGGTTTTAGATGCATTTATATGAACACACATACATGCGTATGATGATATGCCTCGCAAAAACATTTAAAAGAAAATTTAAACATAGTCAAAATCATTTTTTTTTTGTCGAAATGATGCTACTGAAATTTTTTATGATCATATATAGTACTTCCTTTTACTTTGTACAAGGAAGTAACAAATGTACATCATTTACCTTCATTTGTTTGTGAGATTTTGAGGATAGCCAAAGCTGCAATTAACCACAGACTTTCAAAATGAATTGAATATATCCATACACCAAAAATCAAGATGATGCACAACTAGATGTTACAAAATTCTTATATAGTACTTTTTTGGCAATAGAGTATTTATTTTCTTCCTCAAAAAGGGGCATCTACTGTTTTTAAGGCAATAGTGTAGGGAGCTGAATTACAGGTCTGGGTATATTTTAGTATTTAAGTGAGCAATATAAAAATGAAATGAAAAAAAAACTTCGCTAAAACACACATACACTATAAAAAATAGTACAAGACGTACGTTTCGGGGGGTACAAGGGGGAGGCCCATCTTCGATTTCAAAAACAAAACCCAACACAAGGCAGGAAGGTTGGAAAGTGAGAAATGTAAACAAAAGGATACACACAAAAGAGGAAATTGTCATTCGGAAGGAAAAATTTCTTAGAAAACCGGAGTGGAAAGGGAAAATAAAGTGGAGATCGAAAGGGGGTGAGGGGAATAAGCAAAAGAGGAACAACTTAAAAAAAAAGAAATAAAAATTAAGTAAATTGAAATAGTTGTTAAAAAAAAAAAAAAAAAGAACAAACACAAAAACAATACACCCCCCCCCCCCCAGCGCTTTATTTGCGTCTCGAGATGGGAGGGAGGGTGGTCATGTTTTTTTTTTTGTTTTTTTTTTACAGACACTGCAGTTGGATGATTTTAGATTTTTAGCGGCCTTTATTGAAATCGTTACTGTGGGTTGCTCTCTTTCTAAAAATGGGACATTTCAGGGGATATTTTCTAAAAATGGGACATTATGGTGTCCCAAAGCAGTGCTTGGGGACAACGGGACAAGCCACCTAAAAACGGGACGTATGGTCACCTTAGCCAAAACCCCCAAATTTTACGTTTCAGTACTTGCACAGCCTCTCAAAAAAGTATTCGAGTAAGAGATAAATTTCTGATTTCGTATATTAAAAATTATTATGATGAGATGGTCATTAATTATCTGTTCTTGTTAACAGGAAAGCCCAGTGATTTTCACCAAAGTCGTAGTTAAAGCGGTCGTTACGAAGGCAATTGTCAGCAGATCGGGTAACCCTGCTTACCCTAGAAATGTGGATCTTGCTCGCTGGTTCCTTCAAATCCCGAGAAACATACTCTGAGCTGCAGATAATCAATATTCAGTATATGAATCTCGTATAATTCCAAGCAGAATGAGAATGGAAGTGAACGGTCGGGTCAGACACTTTGAATGGAATTTTTTATCTGGTTGCAAAACTTCCTTCGTTTTTCTAAACCGGTAAAATCATACAAGCCGGTGCGCACCCCATGTAAACATGGCGACAGTCGCTGGAGCTTGGCGGCCGCTAAGCTCCAGCGACTGTCGCCAACAATTTTCCACTATCAGCACATTAAAATCGCACATATATTCCACTAAAAATGAGCAACCAGTGGACCGTTTTTAACTAAAAAAACCTCAGTGGATTCAGCAACCTAGTTGTACAGCTATCTAAACTAGGCAACCAGTGGTCCGTTTTTAACTAAAAAAAACCTCAATGGATTCAGCAACCTAGCTGTACAGCTATGTAAACTATGCAACCAGTGGACCGTTTTTAACTAAAAAAACCTCAGTGGATTCAGCAACCTAGTTCTACAGCCATGTAAACTATGCAACCAGTGGACCGTTTTTTACTAAAAAAACCTCAGTGGATTCAGCAACCTAGTTGTACAGCTATGTAAACTACGCAACCAGTGGACCGTTTTTAACTAAAAAAAAAACAACAACAGTGAACTAAGCAACCTAGTTGTACAGCTAATGTAAACTGGGCAAACACTGGCCCGTTTTCAACTCAAAAAAACATCGGTGGATTAAACAACCTAGTTGTACACCTCTTATAAAGTCAGTATGATTAGAATAGCACGTAAATAGCACTTACGAAAACATAAACACTTCAAATATCAATTTAAAATTCACATTAAAAACCTTAAACATCGCAAAGATTCGTTAAAAAAGAGCACTTACCTCTATTTTTTTTAAATAACCGCTCAGAAATGTCCCCAACACCCACCGGCTTATAACGTACTATATTTCTAACAAACACACACAAATTCTTTTCTTATATTAACATAACACATTTCATTCCCTTCCATCAATAACGCAAACAATTTCAAATTCCCAAACCTGACGAAACACGTATTCTTTATGGTTGCCAGTCACAACTACCACCGGCAGTTGGCGGTGCATCGCTCACTCTCGCGTCAGATTGTTTGCCAATGATTTGTAAACAAAACATTGACATGTAAACAAAGCACCGAATACGGAATATAGTCCTTCTAAACAAACAAATTCTCTAAAAATAATCCCCAACAACACTCCCCGACAGGGGGGCCAGTGATCCCTGACGGGGGATGCATGGCCCCCTGATCCCCCCGCTGGTGCTACTCCTGATTATCAAGCAATATTTACTACATATACATGCATAAAAGCAAAAACATATTTTTGATAATCATTTCAATAAAATGATATGTAAAGTTAAAATACTAAAAAATTATTTAAACCTGAACAGGTCTTTTCTTGCCTAGTTTTTCAATGTGAGCTAAACACTCGTCAAACTTCATACTGGGAAAAAGTCTATGAGTCCAATGTTCTAATTTTGACATTAGTTTATCCAAATCTTCTTTCTGAAATTAAATGGAATTATTAATGACTTTAAATATAAATTTTGGTATATTCAAAATATAATTAATCTATAAAATTATTTTTTAAAGCTGATTGTGGGTCCAAAACTGTGAAATACTTCGTTTAATTTGGATACAATGGCTGACTAATCTGCTTATTAAAAATGAAAAATTGGAAGGAAAAAACATCAGACATTTTGAGTATTGCATAAATACCAGTCAGAATTATTTAGAAATATGTTCTATCCCATCACATGTTAAATTTTAGCACTAAATACTGAACATGATAAAATTAGAAATACCTGTTTCTCATGAGCTGATAACTGAGGTGGCTAGGTTGAGCTGGGGGAGCCCAAATTTTGTATGAATGATGGAAAAAGGACAAATTTTATCTTTATGTAATTTTTAAGTTTAAAAAAGGGTACAGTTTTCGTTGTCAATAACGTAAAAGAGAATTGCGAGGAGGGGGGGGGGGGGATGCCTGGACTATATGGCACGAAACTGCTTTAACCAGACCTCGAATTGCTTGTGTATCTGCTACATTACTAGAGCCCTCTCAAGCCTGCTCTGCTCGGCTGAAACTGAGCACTGCAAATTTCACAGCTCCTCTCTTCACTGTCCCCCCTCCCATATCTGAGAATGTATAGTCTAGGACTTTGCGCAGGTGTTGAGTAATAAAATGCAATAGTGCCAGGTGCTGCATCGGCAGCAATACTGTTCAAAAATTTTTACTATATTTTCTGGATTTTTTTATGTTTTGGGGAGACTTTTGTTATTACTACATGATGGCTACTTACTTCATGCATTAATAAAGGATAAAAGAAAAAAATGTATTTATATTTAACTGCAAGTGCTGCAGCTCCACAGTCCCTATGGACAAGCTGCCACTGTTCAGGACTGTTGTAAAATCTAGCTGTGCACCTTTCTTTATGATTTTGATTGACTGAGTAGTTTATTTACAAGGTCATCAAAAATGACTCTCAAAACATTAAAAGGTAAAATCACACAAGCCGGTGCCCACCCCATGTAAACATGGCGACAGTCGCTGGAGCTTGGCGACCGCCAAGCTCCAGCGACTGTCGCCATGTTTACTAGTCATTCTAGGCAACCAGTGGTCCGTTTTTAACTAAAAAAACCCCAGTGGATTCAGCAACCTAGTTGTACAGCTATCTAAACTAGGCAACCAGTGGTCTGTTTTTAACTAAAAAAACCTCAGTGGATTCAGCAACCTAGTTGTACAGCTATCTAAACTAGGCAACCAGTGGTCCGTTTTTAACTAAAAAAACCTCAGTGGATTCAGCAACCTAGCTGTACAGCTATCTAAACTAGGCAACCAGTGGCCCGTTTTTAACTAAAAAAACCTCAGTGGATTCAGCAACCTAGCTGTACAGCTATCTAAACTAGGCAACCAGTGGCCCGTTTTTAACTAAAAAAACCTCAGTGGATTCAGCAACCTAGCTGTACAGCTATCTAAACTAGGCAACCAGTGGCCCGTTTTTAACTAAAAAAACCTCAGTGGATTCAGCAACCTAGTTGTACAGCTATGTAAACTACGCAACCAGTGGACCGTTTTTAACTAAAAAAAAAACAACAACAGTGAACTAAGCAACCTAGTTGTACAGCTAATGTAAACTGGGCAAACACTGGCCCGTTTTAAACTCAAAAAAACATCGGTGGATTAAACAACCTAGTTGTACACCTCTTATAAAGTCAGTATGATTAGAATAGCACGTAAATAGCACTTACGAAAACATAAACACTTCAAATATCAATTTAAAATTCACATTAAAAACCTTAAACATCGAAAGATTCGTTAAAAAAGAACACTTACCTCTATTTTTTTGGTAAATAACCGCTCAGAAATGTCCCCAACACCCACCGGCTTATAACGTACTATATTTCTAACAAACACCCACAAATTCTTTTCTTATATTAACATAACACATTTCATTCCCTTCCATCAATAACGCAAACAATTTCAAATTCCCAAACCTGACGAAACACGTATTCTTTATGGTTGCCAGTCACAACTACCACCGGCAGTTGGCGGTGCATCGCTCACTCTCGCGTCAGATTGTTCGCCAATGATTTGTAAACAAACCATTGACATGTAAACAAGGCACCGTATACGGAATATAGTCCCATTAAAATCCATGGACAGTATAAAGTTAAAATCATTAAAAGCCAATAAAATCTCCGTAAAAATTTAAAAAGACGAACCATGGTTCATCTTTTAAAACTTTTATGGATATTTTATTGGCTTTTAATGATTTTAACTTAATACTAAGGTTTCTCCGTGCTTAATTTTAACTAAATATCTATGGACAGTTTTAATACATTATGGTTACACAAATTTGTTGACAGACATTATTTAGGTCATGCCCAAAATTTGGTCAACCATCACTAATCTTGGTGAGGTTTGGCAAAATGTCGCAAAATTTGGTGCACCAAAATAAAAATTTTATAACAGAAGACAACTCTGCAATAGCTCTTATATTTGCCAAGAGATCCCCAAGCCTTACTACTGATGTTTCACATCTCAGTTTCAAACAAAATAAGTCTGAAATGGAAAATGTGGGTTACGGTCAATTATCTATGCTAGGGATCAAGGCCGGGGGGTGAGATTGCCCTCTGTGGGGGACTTTCTAAGGGGTCCTAATCCGTACTTACACGAAGTTTCGTAGAAAACAAAGGGAAAACTCTGAACGCTTAGGTTGCCGGACATGACCTGGTCCCAAATCAGGCACCTTCCGTCTCCCAGTTCAAAGCGCTAGGGCTATGCTACTGGTGGGGCCGAAATAAGTCTGAACAAAGTGCATCAAAAATTTATTTACAGGGTCACCCAAAAGACTTTCAATATATTAAAGTCTATGGTCAGCTTCCCTACATTGAAAAACTTATATATAGACTTTCCTTTTTTTTGTCTTTAATGTCTATATATAAGAAAACATAAACCCAAAACTAACACACTTATCTAAACACCATATTAAAACATTTATGCACATATTTCAAATGCAATGTAACACAAATCTAACATAACCAAAACACTAGCTCTACACTGCCCTGCTTACTGAATTTAACTCCAATATTTTTCTGTTGATGTAATTTATCAAAAATTTATTTACAGGGTCACCCAAACGAATTTTAATATATTAAAGTCTATGGTCAGCTTCACTACATTAAAAGTCTATAGACGTTAACTGTTTGGGCCATGCCTAAAACCTTGCTAAATTTGGCACCAAAAATAAGTTTCTAAAACTGAGTCTAGCGTGGCATTATCTCTTGTATTTCAAGAGAAATCGCCAAACCTTAATATTATTGAATAATGGTATATTAATTTCAAATTAATTTGAGGGAGAATTGCATCAAAAATTTATATAATTTAATAGACATACAAAGAAGTTATGTGGTGTCCAACCACATCAGATTTTTCAGATGGAAGTAAAATCAAGCTTTCAAATTAACTCCTAGTTTAATTTAAACTAGGAGTTACATGGTAGTAAAATAACATAATCTGTCTGAAGCGGAACCTTTATTAAGCAGAAATGTGTTTTAGAAAGAAATACCTTTTGGTACTATCAATTAATTGCCTGTTAATGGAAACTACCTTTAGCATACCTAGCTATTCAGTTTAAGATAGGCATAAGTGCGATTTTAGAGTTTATTTTCAATAAAAATATAAATTTAATGAATGCAAACTTTTTTTACACATCCTTCTTCAATTGATCTGAAAAGTACAAATTTGTATTTAAAATGGATTATTGGAGTTATCATTGCAAAAGAAGAATAAATTAAAAAGGTGCAGATTTCAGTAATTAGAAAAGAAAGTGATTTCTTACTTCATGTCCTTCTCCCTTAAATTTAGCATCCTTAAAGTGATCAATAAGAATAGGAATTCCTCGTTCACCACACAACCTATTCGAAAATGCATTTATAAGTAAATCATTTTACATAAATAATTAAAAGATTATCACATAATAATATAACAGAAATGACTGAAAGTTTAGATAGAAAATAATTTAACTGAGTAAAATAACGCAGTTTGAATCTCATGCTTCTAAAAGCACCTTGTCTCCCGGCTTCTCTTCGAAATGTTAAGGGACTTCTCAGGCAAATATCTGCTGCAAAAATATTTTCTATTCTTAGAGAGATGGCCAATAGAAAATATTGTCCCTGTCTACTCCATGATCAGAAATGTGTTCAACTTTTTGTCTCTTCCCCAGAGTTGAGAGGGTGGCATGTTTTAGAATCATGACCTGTGCCTGCTACAACTACTTGCAGGCCCATTGATTAATAGCAATAAGTATGACGCAATGACTACTAAGTATGCTGGAAAAATCAGGAATTAAAAACAATGTTTCCTTTAGGCATAATTGGTGTGTCCCATGCATGCCCTACTATGAACAGATAATTCAATAACTATAACATTGCCATAATTACAATGAACCAACTAAATCTACTGAAAACTTTAAACTTGGCGTTAAGTTTAAAAATTCATGGGAATAATTCCGTAAGAGGGGCAGGTTGGCGACTTTTTTTTTGGTCTTTAACGTCTATATATAAGAAAACATAAACCCAAAACTACAACACACTTACCTAAACACCATATTAAAACATTTATGCACATATTTCAAATGCAATGTAACACAAATCTAACATAACCAAAACACCAGCTCTACACTGTCCCGCTTACAGAACTTAACCCCAATATTGTTCAGTTGATGTAATTTATAGAGCATCATTTTCTCATGTAAATGAATTTGGGCCATTTATACAATAACAAACCTTTCTGGGTTGAATTTTAACCTCGGATTTTTTATGACGCGTTTAGGTGGAGCAATTCTTACACCTTCAGAAGTTTCGTTATTGTTTTGCTCATTCTCTGCATTGTTTGCTTCAGCATCATTAACATTTCCGTCGAAAATATTGTCCAAATCATCGGGATCCGATTCCATTATGATGTGAAAATATTACATGCAAGATAAGTTAATGATAAGGTGTATTTAATTTATTTACAATAACTCTTTTACGCTCTTGCTTTATCAATCAAGGGACAATCATTTTCGAACTTCGCTCCTCCTTCCTTTCTCACTCGTCTCGTGAGTTTTCCCGCTTGAAAACGAAAGTAAAACAGAAATTGTTGAGATGCAGTATGACTGATTGCTTAATTAATATTTATGAAATTTGAGCTTTCAGTTTATACTCAATTTATTTTATTTTATTTTTTTACAAATAAATATTTTGAATCATAAAAAAGCTTTCTGACTCTAAATTCCTTTCTTCCTCACCGAAATATTTTCTTTTACTTCCACTTCCACTTTCATGAAAGCAGGATGATAAAACGTGTTCAAGACACTACTGAATATTCAGTTATTTTCGATTGTAATTAACTTATTGAGCTTAAATTAACTAATCTATTATTATCGGCTTTTCTAGTAAGTATCCGTAAACGATAAATTTTTGTAATTGTCTGTCCATAAATGTCTTATACTTTGTATTCTGAGTTTCGACCAAAGCAATATGTTAATGCAATTGGTTGTAATTAAAAATGCCGATTCAGATATATTGTATCTTTATAACATATGTCTGTGTTTCTAGATACCGAAATCTGAAAATGCCGCTATCTTGTCGATTTTATGCTCAAAAATATCCAGAGGTTGAAGATGTTGTTATGGTGAAAGTACGTTCTATTGCCGAAATGGGAGCCTACGTATCTCTTTTGGAGTATAACAACATTGAAGGCATGATATTGCTGTCAGAACTTTCCAGGCGTCGTATCCGCTCTATAAACAAACTTATTAGAGTTGGTCGAGACGAATGTGTTGTTGTTATTAGAGTTGATAAAGAAAAAGGTAAAATTCCTAGACAATAATTGTGTGATTAAGTATTTTAATTTTGAAATTCCTGCTCTCCTGATTATTTTTCTCAATATCCAAAATTTCTTTTTATAATTGTTCGACTTATATTTAATGCTTAGGTGTAGGTATTTCTTGTGTACTTATTTTTATACTTAAACAGATATGGTGTTTTCTAATAGAAATTGTGTCAAAACTGTTGGTTTTATGAAGTTAACTCTCATTTTATAAAAAAACGAGGACCTGTAATTCATTCATTTTATGCTGTGCCATAAATAAGGGAACACCTTAAGTATTTGGCAATTTTTTGATTTGGTGACAAAATTTTGACGCCAAAGGAAGACCCGGGTTTGCCGACCGGAAATTCTGATGCAACCCCGATGCAAACCCGGCTTTGCCGATAGTAAACAATGGCGCAAAAAATTGGCTCGCTAAAAGGATTAAATTTTTAAATAAAGCATTAAAATGTGATTTTTTGAACTTAAAAATTTAGCAATTATGTATTTTTGAAAGAGTTTCCGAAAATAGCGCGCATGCACAAAACACCGGATTTAGAAAGTGATTTTTTGAGTCCAATTTGACCAAACAACAGCTCAAATATTGACAGGGTGAAGCCATCTGCCTGCGTTAATACGCAGTTACCGGAGTGTGGGACGTGAACCCTGCTTCACATAACACTCCACAAAATGCATTAAAAACGTTTACGTCAAAAACTATAAAATGATTAACACAAAAATGATAAAAAATATTCATTGTGGGGGAGCTGGGGGGGGGGGACATATAAGAAAAAATAAACCCAAAACTACAATACTTATCTAAACACCTTATTAAAACATTTGTAGACATGTTTAAATGCTATTACGAACAAAATGAATATAAATGAAGCACTAGCTCTGGGCTGTGAGTACATTAAAAAATAAATAAAATAAAACCTTCAAAAGAGGCAAAATACTAAAATATGTTACTGCAGAAAAATATACAGCAAAATTTCCCTTAAAATGTTAAAATCACAGTTTAAAATTAATAGAAAAACTCTCAAATAAACCGACTACCCCCCCCCCCCTCCCTCCTCACACACACACACTACAGAGATTCATTCAATTTTGATATCTTCCAAATACACAAAATTTACTCTACTAAAAATAGAATAAAATAAAATCAGAATTCGCCTCAAACAACCCAAAAATCCTTATATATTCATTTGGACTATATTCCATATCCGGTGCTATTTACATATCGATGATTGTTTGCATGTTTCATTGGTGTCGTCATGGGCGATGCACAGTGGGGGTGAAGTACCCTGCTGGTGGTAGTTTTGACTTGCAACCATAAAGAAACGTGCATCGTCTCGTCAGTTTGGGAGTTTCAAATTGTTTCATGTTATGGATGGAAGGGAATGAAATAAGTTATGTTATTGTATGAAAAGAATGTGTGTGTGTGTTTGTTAGAAATATAGGTACAGCTTTAGTATGGTCCCTTTGGCGCGCTTTATTTTTGGCGACTTTTTTTGGTGCATTAAAGGATGCCAATATGGTAACCCCACCGTCAGATGCTCCGCAGTGGTAACCCTAACCTCGGGTGAAAAGTGGATTCTTCTGTGACGTCGCGGATGCACTCGTGTTCATCCGGCGAATCGCGACCGTTTGTTCCTTTCATGAACTTTTTGAGCCTCGTATATCTTAGCCCGCGAGGTTTGAGTGCCGTGATCCGCCATTACAATGTGCTTTATGCAGGGATGAGAATCTTCCGCGGTTTGGTTATTTCCACGTATTTTGCTTTTTTTTATTTTCCGCGTTTTTAAAAAGACATTACTTTCCGCTTTTTCGTGTGTTTAAGTTCTGCGTTTAAAAATATTTTCAGTGCAATTTTCTTTTTTAAAGATGTATTCGCCGAAATACATCTTGCTTACCGATATCAAGACCGTATTGCTAGCCCCAACACGTATTCGTCTTCGGCCATGCTTATTGCGTATCCAAAAATCTTGCAGGATTGGAATCTTTATGATCCACTCCTCCAAGCCAATGGAAGCGCTGCAACTTGCTAAGCATGCGCGCATCGAAGAAGTATGGGAATATTCAATGAGGAGATCAAAAGTCGAAAGACCCTCCGCGAAGTTTGTTCCTTTCGATAAGCGGAAGCGCTGAATTTTATTACATGTTGTGGTTTGATCCGTTTTGCGGTTTTCTGTCCTCAGTTATGGAAAGCAATCATTTGGATATCATAAACCGCATTAACGCTGCGGAAATAAACAAAGAAAATCACAATTAAGACTTTTCTACAATCTGCATTTTTTTTTTAAATTGCTTTCGTAGTGAATTAATTTTAAGGCATCATATAAATCCCACAACATGCCAAGCTTAAAACAAACAATTATTCTCTGATGCACGCATTATGCATTGTCAGCATAACAGCTGGCCCGTCCGGTGGAAGAGGAAAGAACTGTTTACTTTAAAAGAAATGAATTTCTCTCTCTCTCCCTCCTCTGCCGTTGACCTGACCTTCCAAACAGTCGTTTATTTATTTAATAATGTTCCTCTTTCTAAATTGAAAACATTGTTTATATTAAATCGTAGGTTCTTATTTGGCTTCCTAAATCATAGGCGTTAGCATCACGCAAACGCAAGTTTTTTTTTTTTTTTTTTTTTTGGAAGTGTGCGTGGGGGAGCGCGCACATAGCATATTCTAAAGTAAAAATAGGTATGTTTCTTTAAGTTTAAAAAAAAAAAAAAAAAAGGTTTTGGAATGAATGGTTTTCCAAACAAAGTTCCGGGGGGCACACGCCCCCGTCCACCCCCCCCTCTGCCCGACGATATGCTTATGTCTCAACTTAGCAGTAAAGTACTTTTAAATAGTCTATGAGAAGTAGGGAAGGAAGAGTTCTTAATTTAACACTATAACTGGATTTAAGCCATCAATAGTTGTCAAAACTGCTGAACTAATACATTGTGCAAGTAGTATTTGTATTTAAAAATTATTTTTAAGCATTATAATTATGTGAAACTAAGGTTTTTTGTACCCTAGTTGTTGGCAGGTATATAACTAGTCAGCTTTCCCCTCCTCCCTCTCCCATTTGTTAGGAGAGAGAAAAGTAAATGAGATCGCATTCAGCAGATTTTTAATGGGAACATATATGGCCTAAATTTTTTGAAATATCTATGTATTTTTGTTAGTGTTAACTTTTTAAAGTTACAGGATAGATTTTATTGTCTGATGTAAGAGAAAAGTTGAAATTACTTTTAACATTTTGGATATATATTTCTTTTGCTGTGCCATATTCTGTGTTCTTGGGTTATTTTATAATGAATTGTGGTAAATCTATGGAAGCTTGAAATATTTAATGACATTCTGGAATTTCATGAGAGACAGTTCATAGAAAATCAGGTAATTCTCCCCCCCCCCCCCCTAGAAATTACATTGCATTCACTTTCAAAATAATAAAGTAAAATTGTTTTGTAAAGCTAGGATTTTGTCTTGACTGTAGATTTTGTAAAATTGATTAAGATCATCCTTTAAATAATGATAACCTCTGTTTCATTATTGAATGTTCTGCATCTAAAATTGCACATAAATGTTTATGAATTTTAATTTTTAAAGATAATAAAAATTATAATTTAAATAAAAATATTTTAATAAATAATTGTAACATATATATTGTTGATATAAAATAATTGTAATATATATATATATATATATATATAAAAATGGGCATCACGCGCTTGAACTTTGCTACAAGTCGAAATTACGTTCACGCACTTTTCCTCTTTTTTCATATTTGTGTATTCCCATCCCTGTTTATGGTTTTATTTTAATGGCTTTATTTTACATTAAATTTTATTATTATTTAATTATTTTTGAAATTTAAAATGGATGTTCAGGTTCATACTAACTATTTATATACAGTTTTGTATGAATAAACATTCTTTTGATAGTACGTTTCAGGTTAATATTTTCGTTCTCGATTGTTTATTTGCTAAGGGTAGAAGCAACAAATAATTACGTTATTAATATTTTATACAGTGAAATAATTTTAGATATTTTGATTTTATTATTTCCATATTGCAATAATTTAGAGATTTTAATCAAGGTATGTGATAAGCATTGTTTGTTTTTATTTGTTATTATTACCTTTGTTTATTTGTTAATGGTAGGAGCAACAAATAATTCCGTTATTAATATAATATTTGATATTTTGATTTTATTATTTCAATATTAAAACAATTTAGCAATTTTAATTAAGGTATGAGATAAGCATTGTTCGTTATGATTTGAATTAGTTCTTTATTTTGCTTACGTAGTCTTTTGTCAGAATGCTAAAATGTATTTTATTTTTTTTTTTTGTTATTTTTGTGAGGTATTGCCTTTAGAATATTATTTGTTTGCATTGTTTAATTTAATCTACTAAAAAGAGAAAGGGGGGGTTGAGGGGGGCACAGCCCCCCCCTCACACAAAAAGAAAAGGTATTAAATTTTATTAAACCGAATCTATATGTACATGTAAGCTTGTTATCTGTTCAATTTTTTTTTCATAAAAATATTTAAAAGCCATTAAAATAAATCGTAGCAAAATTAACGGCGACGATCAATTATCTCGGAACCAGCGCCATCCGATCCGCCATATTGTTTACAATTGGCATCGGCAAGGCAAACTTGGGTTGGCGACAAGATTTTGTCGCCAAATCAAAAAAACGCCAAAAAAGGGACCATACTAAAGCTGTTCCGAAATATAGTGTGAATATAAAGGTAAATAAAAGAAAGCATGTTGGTTTTACGTTATCAGCCGGCGTGTATGTTTGTTAGAAATGTATTGTCAATATAAGAGCATGCTGGTTTTATCTTGTAAGCCGGTGGGTTATAGGGACATTTCTGAGCAGTTAATTGAAAAAAATAAAGATGAGTGCTTTTTTGTAATGAATCTTTACAATGTTTAAGGTTTTTAATGTGAATTTTAAATTGATATTTGATGTTTTTATGTTGTCGTAAGTGCTATTTATGTGCTATTTTAATCATACTGACTTTATATGAGGTGTACAACTAGGTTGTTTAATCCACTGATGTTTTTATTCGAGTTGAAAACGGGCAATTGTTTGCCCAATTTACATTAGTTGTACAACTAGGTTGCTTAATCCACTGTAGTTTTTTTAGTTAAAAACGGTCCTCTGTTTGCTCATTTTAAATTGCCTGTCACTGAATTTGCAGACATTTTCTGGTTAAATATGGACGGTGTATTTTGTTTTAATGTTTTTGTTAGTAGAATATGCAATTTTAATATGCTAAAATACTTTGCTGATTGTGCAAGATGGTTGGCAACAGTTGCTGGGGCTTGGCAACTGCCTAGCTCCAGCGACTGTTGCTGTGTTTACTTGGCGTGTGCACCGTCTTGTATGATTTTTACCATTAATTCATATTAAACCTAAGTATTGTACGTGATTTCTGCAAATCCGTGTAAGTAAACCTATATGTTGTATAAAATTATGCATCTTTCTTAAAATACAGTAGAAGACCCAAAATCCGCACTGTCTGTTCAATGTAAACAATGAAATCTGCCCTGTCAGCCGCAAGTTCAGAAAACTACACTATAACCACAAAGTAAAACTAAATAAGCTATTCCCACTTGAAAATGATATTTTAAGAGTTTGTGAGCTCTGATGGTAACATTGATATCCTTCAAATGACTGACAATGACATAATTAACACTCAATTATGGTCACATGGCACAGACTCTGACACAGTAACATGTGAGGATGATCAAAAAGTTGATAAAATAACATTTAATGAAGGTTAGGCTCTGAGAAAAAAATATCTCAGATTTGTAGAGCAACAAAGCTGTGTTACAGAACAGGAAATAATGAAAAAAAAAACAACTATAATTAGAACATCCCAAAGTCCTAAACTACTATTGAATATACATAATTAAATAAGTTGTACTATAATTTCATAATTTTATATTGTATTATCCCTCTGTATTTTTATATCATGATTCTGATTATAAGTAACATGTGATCTTTATTGTTGTTTTTTTTCTGGGTGGGGTGGAGGGAAATAGAATAAATTTCCTAATATGACCCAAAATCCGCAAAATTCTAAAATCTGCACAAGGTCTGGAACCAAGCTGTACGAATTTTGGGTCTTCTACTGTACTAAACATCTTCATTTTTCATCACAAATCATTATTCAGCAATTCATGTAAAATTAAAATAACTCAACATACGATAACCTTTATATAAATATGCTACAATAGAAAACAATATTAAATCTCGTCCATAAACCAGTACAGTAAATCATTCAATAAATATTTAAATAAACAAAAGCACATACCTCAAATCTATTTAATTCCTTATTTAATGGCCTTGATGCATCAAAAAGAACCTGAATAAGTAGAATTTAAGCCTACCCCAGATACATTAAATATTCTGCCCAGCAAACATTTTCAAATTTTCACCACAATTCATATACAACATATCTTAACATAAAGCAAATTCATTACAGTTTTAGACAACTTATCCACATTTAATAAAAAAAAAAAAAAAAAGATTTTACTTCAATACATACACAAGTCGTGTGGTTTTTTTTTTTTTTTTTTTTTTTTTTTTTTTGTTCAGCTGACAGTTAAATTATTTTAACCAATCGCATAATTCCATCAAACTTACTGTATTCCCAGTCAATTTCTTTGACCTATCATGAAACAACACAACTCTGCAAAAGGGTTGTTAAATACCTCATCTCAATCGGCAACACTGACACGTGTGTTTGTTGGTGTTTACTTATCACAAGCTTTGGCAACGTATCTGGCTTGGCGACCTGCCCCCACTTACGGTATTATACCCTGTTTAGGGCCCAATATTTCGCCAGAACACAATTTGTTTTGCCCAAAATTTCCCCCAAAACCCAAGCATATTTTCATTCTAGTTTAAGCAACTATCTATAATAACATCTGCATCTCTCAAAAGAAATTCTTTTCTTTAAATGCACTCGGGACAAAAATTTTCCCAGTGCTTCAGAATTTACCCTGAACCTTGTATGTGCATTCAAACATATTTTGCACCCATACACCAATGTATGGGACATACAACCCTAAATACATTGGTGTAGTCGAGGGTAGATGCCCTCCCCCTATGTTTTTAATTCAATATATATTTCATAACACATCCCCGTAGCAGAAAATGTGAGATGTACATTGCAAATTATTTTCATAAGAGTATTGTGTGCAGATTCTTTTTTACGGTCATGAAAAAAAAAATTCCTCTTCAAATTTTCAAAATAAACATTTTCTGTTGGGAAATGCGGAAGAAAACAATATTTTTTCCCCCCTCACGGCTCTCCCACGCCAACTTGCATGTGTTTTACATTTTGCTTGCCTGCTGATCTAGCCAAGTTGCTAGCAATTAGTTTTTCAATCAATATATTGTTTCAAAAATACTCCAGGCAGCAAATGTATGCAGATAGCAGATGCAAAAGGAAATCTTGGGTTCTCTTTTAATTGTTTATTGAAATGGCTGCACAACTGGATAGTTAAACAAACTGGATAGCAACTGCACAGTTGCTTGCTTGGAATGCAAGAATTCAATGTTATATAAGAATTTATATGCTATGGTTTTTTGGCCTGATAATTAAACTGGTGATTCATTTGTTGCTTTTTAGGCAATTTAAACTAAGAATACTACAAAAAATTTTGCTAAATTTATGGTAACTATGGTGTAACTATTTCAATCTACTACTAGAAAAATGTTTTTAAAAAAAAAACCACTGTCCTACTATACTCCAGTTCAGCTTAACCTGACAGTACGGGGAAGGCTATGCCTTGTGTCCTTCCAACCTTACAATATAGTTCGTCTGTATATGTACTACTATTTATGTTAAATTCGTCGGTAAAGGGAAAAAAAAAATGTTTATATAATGAAAGCGTGCTCAATAATTTAATATTTCGCCTTTATTTAAATGAAAATGTGTTTATTGTGTCAACGCTTTGCTATCCAATAGCGTCAAAGCAAGTTTTGGCGGAATTTTTAAGGAGCGAAGATCGTAGCAACCCTCTCCCACGCCAGAACGGGAAAATCCATTACATTCTCCGTTCTTCACTTTTTTTCTTCCTTATCTCCGCTTTCGTACATCCGTAATAATGGATACTGCCCCTGTATCGGATGATTATATTACGTTCCAACCGCATAAGGCTGGAAAACCGCTTAGAAGTTCCGCTAAGGTTATTGTCATGAATGTTTTCTGCAAGTTACGTAAGGAGCATCCCGAAAAATCTGAAAACGATATCAGATATTGTTTCC